>NW_017547443.1:265003-372982 GCF_001854935.1 Bemisia tabaci | reverse complement strand
CCCCGGCCCCCCCCCCCCCCGTGCTAGGGGCCCGGCCCAGAAAATTGGTACCAGGGCCCGAGATGGGATGTGGCGGGCCTGCGGCCCTGGTTCGAATTTGTGTTCAATCGCATTTACCGTTTATCAATAGGTAAATTATTCTTAACGGCAGTGCTCCCACCAATTTTTTTTTTCTTTTTTTTTTGTTTTCCCCGTCCAAAAAGAATATGAAAATAGAGAGGAGGAGGAGAAGAAAAAAGGAAGAGGAGGAGAAGAACAAAAGGTAAAGAAGGAGAAAAGCGTGAGAAGAAGAAAAGGGAAGAGAGAAAAAAAGAAAGACAATGAAGAGAGAGAAGATATAAAAAAGAAAAAGAGAATGAGGAAAACAAGCTGGCAGTCTTCAATCATTTTAGGATTGAAATAGTTGTCCTGCCAGTATGAAAAATTTTAAAGTATTTGAAGTGTCAAAAAAAAAAAAAATTTCAGGTTTGAAGTAGGTATTGCTATACCTGACACATTTGCATTTTCGTGGATCCTGCCTGTCTTCGGCAAGGTTTGTACCATGGTGGTTATTATGTTTCTTTCAATGCTTCGTTCGACTAAAGTTTCCTCTCCCTTAGAAGCCAGTGTTACCATATATTTCATTGCTTATTTATTTAAGAGAAAACCGAGTTTTACCGCAATCAGGGACTGTTCCTCATCCAGCTCCTGCAGCGTAGGTACCTAGTTCAAAATCTTTTATTTTCCGTTTTTTTCACCGTCCCATTATTACTACCAATTTGATCAATCTCTTTTTGACAGTATCATCCATTGCGGTGTTGCAATGTGTTATTTGAAAAAATCAAGAGGAAACCTTATTTCTTGAGATTTATAGTGTGATTTTCTGCAGACCGTGCGAAAGGAATGAATATTATGTAAGACCAACACTAAAACACCGATAGAATGAACATGAGAGGGTCAGTTTTTGGAATTTGGCAGAGCTCTTTGCGCCGAGGAAAACCCCTCTAACTGTAGTACAGTTATATCTCACTTTATTTATTTGCCGTGACACCCATTTCGTCTGACTCTATCACTGAAGAGAAGAAATTTAAAAGCCGGTTAGCGCCTTCAGCTGTTACAAAAATTGCGCATGCTATTCCCCACGGAAAATATTGTTATTTGCAAACCACTAGGTTCATATTAAATGAAGGAAACAATTCGATTGTGTAAGTCGGTAATCACATAACTCGGTTTGCGACGTCGCAGACTTCCTGTCATACTTTATTTTTTGAACGGAAAACTACTCAACGGCAATTCTTTAAAACTGCCGTGAATTTTCTTCTCCGTGCATAGAAAATTCTGCAAAAACTTCAAGGAATGCTGTCAATTTGTTCTCCTTTAAAAAAATAACACAGAGGCGGAGATTTTCAGACACCGCAAACGAGATATGTGATTGCCGACTTACATCGTCGAATTGCACAGTTTTACCCTTAGCTCAACACCTGATGCCGCCTTACAGGTCTTGAATTTCGAATCTACGATAATTGACATTACAGATCACACGGTGAACCATAATCCACGACGGGCAAAATCCGACGGCGCTTTAAGCAAAAGCTGGTGCCCCTGGTGCCTGGTGGCACTTGAGTTGGACGGGCGGAACCGGCGCGGCGAGGAAGAGGAGCCGGTATGCTCATGAGTCGCAGCCACTATCGCGGCGATTAGATAGGGCGCTTACACCTTGTTATCAGGGGAAGGTAAGAAGATGGAGCACCTGGGATGGGCCTGACAAATACTTATAAAACCGCTTGACACCCATGGCACCCGCCTCATTACACCCAGTGCGATCCCATCTGATTCGGTACTCAGATCCGTGGTTATTGTGACCTAAATTAAGGTTCCATTTCCTAGTTTGTGTTCTTTTCTGGTGTGGTTTTGCGAGCATTGAAGTAATGGTTTGACGTAATTTTTAATGGTTTTCCCTTATTTCATTCCAACCGTGCGATGTTGATCAGGCGGCATTTTGTTCTCTAAGTGGATGATTCTCCAAGCATAGTATTTGTAAAAGAAATAAAAATTGACTCTTGCCTAGATTTGATTTTAAAAAAAAGGAAGGAAAAAAAAAGACCATTTTTAGACCATAGTGTGACTCGTTGTTCCAAGATCCTTGAATCCCTACCGGCAAGTAAAGGGGGGGGGGGAGGGTGGTGGTTGTCTTTTGACGTTGAAAGCAACTTCGGAAGTTTTGCTCCAGCAAACTGAAATACATACCGAATGTGCCAACTCATTCTCTTTTTTTTCAAGAAATTTTTGGCTTTGAAAAAACTCGTGTTTTGTAAGGCAAAAAGGGCATAAAAATGTTCGAAATGACCATTTGTAGAAGATTATCAGCTGCAATCGCCTAACTGTAGTTCTTCGGGCGGAAATGTTGTCTTTTCATCGAAATTTTCAGGTATAAAGTATTGAAACCCACATTCTTTTTCTTCCTTTTTTTTGTTGCAAAAATTGATGATTTAGTAGTTAGAATGTTAGATTCGCCTCCATATCCGGCATAGTGCTAATATTTAATTTTTCTAAAATTAAATTCGCATGTACGTTTTCGTAGTATTTTCTGTGTGAGGCAAGTTAAAAATGCTTAACTCTATAGCGTCCCAATGTGAGGAGAAGATGCAACTGTCAAGTGTTGCGAAAGTTTTTTTTGATGCGAGCGTGTTACTAGTTGGAAGTGGAGGTCTTGGCATTTTGAGTTCTCATGGCTTTGCCAGATCTAACTCTTCCAGCTCTTAACGCCCCGCTAAATTTTGACACCTCTGTCAAGCAAATCCAACTGCTAAGGTAGTACAAATTCTTGTGGTGGAAGAGTGCAAGTCACATGCAATCACTTGGAGATGTCGCCACGCTTCAGTCTGCCATCAAACTTGGATGATTCAAAGGCAGCAGATTGAGCTCCCTGGCTTGGAACATGACTGACCTGACAGATCAGAGCCCCTGCGGATCTTAATTTCAAATGTTTGGTGTCTGCCAATCGGAGGAATACATGTGGACCGTAAGTTGATACAAGAGAAAACAGCCTGCCAAACGAAACGTAAGTTCCACATCTTTATCCCACAAAATGACGCTGGGGCAGCTAATCAATCAAGTAACGCGTACTTGGGGGATAGGGGGTAAGGAGAGGGCGATTCAAAAGTTGTAAAATTATAAGAGGTTGGGGTCAAGTTTAAAATAACATAACAATTCAATTTTGAAATTCTATTACCTTTCGACGGGGGAAAGACTTGCGAGAAACTGATAGAAGTTATAGCCTAGAAAAACTTCGCAAATGTGTTTTTTATCTCAGAAATACTTTGGAGAACAATGCGAAATTCATGGAAAATTCGTTTTTGGTGTGTGATAATGAATATTAGTGGCGTAATTATGCTGAATTTTAGAAAGGGGGGGGGGGTGTTGGACCTATGGGTAAAACCTCAAAAAATGTACCTAGAATATAAATTCCTCTATCAGATTAATAGTGCCTTTTGAAAGATGAAAATTTAAAATTTCAGTGGGGAAGGGGCATTACATGGGTGGATTCAACTATATTAAAGGAGAGTGACAAATAATGGTTTCAATCTGTGTATTTTATTTATTTATTTTTTTTTTTTTGAGAGGCGAGCGCCACCTATTGACCCCCTAGGTTCCACTAACAGTGGCAGGGTGAGGAAAGGGTGAAGCTCAACACCCTCCCCCCTCGCTTTGCTTTTGGTGTATGTATATTATGTATGCGTGAACATGTTTCAGCTTCTTCATCGGGAGGGAAGCTTTTGCTCCGTTTTGCGGCTCCTGATCGAAGGTCTTCACTCAAAAGTGCTGTATCCGCTAAAAAATTTATAGCAGATAGACTTGTTTTATGCATTTACGTCTGATTGCCTAAAAAATTATGAGAAAGAAATGAACGGCAATGAATTTATTTCGAAAAATGTCCTGGCTACATTGGTCATTACTACACCTTTTCTTCATACAATAACATTTTTTGGATGCATCTAATAATGAGAGGAAAAGGAAGGAGAGGGGAGAGGAGGGGAGGCTGGAAAGTATAAAAATAAGGGAGTGAGAATAAAGGAACAAAAAAAGGACAAGTTCTGACTACAAACAATCAACGCGCAAGGCATTCAGTTTGTCGGCAAACTATATCAGAGATGTCATTTTTTTCTACCCGTTCGTTAAAGTCTCCGAGGATATTAACTGTTTAACTGACGTGCTCTTGTTTGGATTTCGCAAAGCTCCATATCCTATATTTAATTAGACTTGGAGCTATGTATCTTCTTTTATTTTTCCATCTTAAGAGAGGAAAATGTCCACAATGATTATTACTTTGCACATTAACAAGTTTTACGAAATAAGTTAATTGCATGCATCTTTTCTGGCCAATTTATGATGCTGCTCAAAGTTTGCGAATAATCATCAAGGCAGGCACTTAATAAAATCAATAATAAAATCAATGTTTTTATAGGGTTGATAGGTTGAGCGTAAGTAAGGAAATGCACTTACACTGGAGAGATTGGGAAGGGGAGAGGGGAGGGGAGCGGGTAGAATCGTAAACCAGCGTTCCTTGTTTATGCCTCATTTTTACTCCAACTTTGAGAGGCTCTGCCAGAACGGTATGGGATGAAGGGGTTATGAGGTACCTTGCGGGTAATTTTCAAGATAAGAGGGGAGGGGGGGGGAAGAAAATCGAGAGTACTTGGGTAAGAGTTTGGCTATTTGATTTGATAGGATCATTTTCAAAAGTGGAATTCTGAAGTTTTGTCGAAATTTTCTCTCGAAAATTCACGATTGCGAATAATTTTTGGACTTTTTATCTTCAAGTAAGAAATGCCAAAAGTTCGTTTTCGCGATTTACACCAATACTGTTTACGATTTTTATCACTTTTAAAAGGGGAAAAAGAAGAGCAGAAGAATACATTTATTTTTAAAAGGTGCTTTGACATCTCAGGCCAATAATACCTCCTGATAAAAATTAACAGTGCGTTTACGTGAAATTGGAACCTGAAAGAGAAGTAAGACCGAAAAAAACGTCAGGGAAGGAAAAGAAGTTCAACTTTACGGATTTTCCTAAACATATTTCTTGTTCCCTTATAAAAGCCTTACGAGAGGGAGGGGGAGGATATACATACATATGAAAAGTGTCATTCATATGGGTCTCCAAGCTTGGCTTTTCGATGTTTGAACAATTATTCAGAGGCACTTGACGGATACTGCATGCGAAATTTCAAATCGAAGTATTTTCGGGGAGTCTAATGTGTGGTAATGTCAGACCTTCAAAAAAATTTTGAAGAAAGAAACTCTCCTTATTGCGGGCATAGAGGTGTAGTGCGTCCTCTCCATAAAATATGCAGTTCCATCTGGCAGTCCAACAATGTCAAAATGTTTAAAAATGTGAGCGGGAAAGTGGCGCAACAAACTGTAAATGTCTCGAACTCCCTCATTGTGAGGCCAAAATGGGCTCTCGGCAAGTTTATTTCATTTTTAAAGAAAACAAAATCCTCTTTACTACTTTCGCCCGTTACTCTTAGCATAATCCTCGCATGAGGGACGAGAAAAAGAGGGCAAAGCTCCGGGAGACGCAACTCCGAGCGATGCAAGGCAGCACCAAAGCGGTATTAGCGATATCTAGTTCAAATATTTGATCATTCTTTCCTCGCTCGTACTTGAGGTGGTGACGCCACAGCACGGCATGGCCACTTAATGTTCTCGGAATCAGGAGATAAATGGATCAATAGGAGCAGCACTTGAGACACCACCCGCGGAATAATTGAAACTTGGAGAAATTTCTCTGTGAGCATTGTGAGCCATCCAGTTACACTGAAAAAAAAGTTACGGGCTATATCGACATACCATCCATTCTGGTACGGGCTCAGAGGCCGAGAGTTCCGGGTACTGAAGCCGTAGCTTCGATTGACCCCGGGTGCCACGCCCGGTACTTTCAGCCTCTGAGCCCGGAACGCGGACGGAATGTCTATATAGCCTGTAAGTACGGCCTTCAGGGTCGAAGTTTTTTTTCCCAGTGTAAAAAAAGTCTCTGTGAAACACAATGAAAAATTATCCTCCATGCCAGACCTTTAGTTTTAGAAATAATGGACCAAATAACCGTTCGGAGTGCGTTTTGTTCATCACGTATTCTAAAAGTCGTATTATGGTGCTTGAATATTATGTATCAGCAAAAATCAGCATGATATGTCCGAAAAGCTGGGTTGAACTAAGTTTGTTCTTAAAAATTGTCCACGACTAGTGCGGATACTTACTGTGGATCCAGAGGACAGAAATCTGTCCAGAATGCACCAAAAATGTTTATCCTCTCAGGTTTCGGACCTAACATCATCTTTTCACAATAATTCATTCATTATCAGTTTCATGGTTTGTTTGTAATAAATTTACATCGTAATTATGTACTGACGGAGTATTTCGTGACCTAGGATGATATTAATTGTTATTACTCCAAACAGTAGCTAAACCAGGCGCAGAAATTTTTAGGGAGGATATAGAATTAGAATCATCCCACTACTCAAATATAACGTTGAAATAGTCATCTTTTTTTTTGGAAAATGCGATGATTGATGTTATCACTGTATTTTTTACGGTTTATGTATTGCTGAGCGCAGAAACTCGGATTTGGCGAAAAATTGTTTAGTTTTCTCAATTTTGAGACTCAACGCTCAAATTGTGTATCCAAGAAGCGCGTGGCACACAGTCATGTCAGTCATAAAATCGTGTTTTGATTATCAAACTCACTCATCAGAAAAAGTATTGTAAATTCTTTTACTTTGAATATCGCAACTGACGCATCCCTTACTTTAAAGCGGACCCAATGAGCTACATTTTGCTATAAGGAATCACCATTTATGAACACACCCATCTACATACAAAAACCAACAGGTACCACATATCGACGGTGAAACTACCAAACCACGTATCTCGTTTGCGGTGTTTAAAAATTTACGCTCGCATTTTATTTTTTTGAAGTAGACCAAATCAATATCATTCCTTGAAATTTTCACAGAATTTTCTCCGCGCGAAGAGAAAAAATCACAGAAATTTTCAGGACTGGACGTTAAGTAGTTTTTCATTTAAAAAATAAAGTATGACAGGAAGTCTGCGACGTCGCAAACCGAGATCCGTGGTTTGGTAGTTTCACCGTCGATATGCTAATTTGCTAACTGAATAGTCAGACTTAGTAGTTCCTTATTGCAAGATGTAATCCGAATAGAGTACGAGATTATATAAATCCTCCAGGTGCGATATCGCGCGGGGATTCCGTGACGTTTCCACATTTCCAGGGATTTCCAAATATTTGCGCAAACACTCTTTCCGAAGTTGCGCGGGATCTTCGCGTATTGTGCTTCCCAGGAAGTCAAAGGGGAATTTGAGTAAAAGCCACGCAATGCGAGCCCATTTAAGAAAACAATACACGCAACTTCCCAGTTGAGTCGGCCGTTTCCGTAACGTCACATCGTCGCTCCTTTGACGTAAGGGTGTATCTTGATTTCAAAGTGAGCCCTGTTCTCTGTATAAGGACATGCTCTCCGGAGCTCGTGTGAAAATGGAGATACGCCCTTACGTCAAAGGAGCGACGACATGTCCATCATAGATTCCAAATCCTTCGTCCTCTTTCTGGCATGGCTTCAGAGCGAAGTCATTTTTGTGCCAACTCCATTCGGTTTCCGATTCTTTTGAAACTGCTGAAATATTAGAGGGCTGATAGCTGAAAAGATACGGTTTCATTGTAATTAAAATTCTAAAATTAACAACTTTTGAATGACGCGAAAGTAAGAGAGTAAATATATGGTAATGGTATGTACGGTATGTGTTATTGTAAGAATGCAGGGCCTAAAGTTCTTGAAATAAAAGAGTGACCAAAAACTAATGGGCAAAGAGAGGTTAAAATTGCTAGCCAGGCACTATTTTACTGAATTCCAGTGGTTTGTGATAACAACTGTGGGGCTTAAAGGACAAGGCGCATAAGTGCAGTCTTTTAAAAAATTGAGATATTACTGATTTTAAGTAATGAGAGTCATGATGCATATTCTGTGAAATATTTTCTCCCAAGTTCCAGTTTTTCAGCATCGAAAAGAAAGTTTGAACTTTCTTTCCTCCATAAGGATTCATGTAGTTTCGAAACTTCACACACGTTTTTCTCGACATAGCAAAAACTGCACTTATGCGCCTTGTCCTCCGAGCCCCTTAACTGTGGTCGGACCATCATTCGCTTTTTATTTCCTTTCCACGTGTTTGTAGCTAATAATGGCCCTTAATAGCCTCGTCTCACACATGCTTTTGGCACTTTTCTAAATTCACATTTTCTTTCATAATGATATCGTTGGGATATTGACGAATGAACTATGGCTAGATGTACTCCACACACAACGCTCCTACATTTTTCCTCTTATTTTATTATTTCGGAGAAAAAAGTATTAATGATATCTCTTGCAATATTCACGTGGAATATTTACCTTACAGAAAAATAATCATAGTACCTATGAACAATCTTGAAACCTTTTCTTGATGCAAATGAGTAAATCATTTAAAAAAAATAGCAATGTAACAAATTCTCCATGGATTTACTCTGTTATTTTGGCAGTACTTTAATCCTACTATATTACTTTGAAAAAGAAAATGTACGTTATTTTTTTTTAGAAAATCTAGTCGGTTTTTTTTTTCCTGGTCGGCTTATATTGATTTTAATTTTGTGACGAAAACCTGTTTTCCCGGAATCACTCTGCCAATAGATTTCATCTTGAGGGACTTTTGTTCCCAAAATAATACAAGAAGAGTACCATGAAAAAGGCGTACCTATTAATAAATAAATTCAAGTGTTTTTTTTTATAGATTGAAATTTGTCTCAAGTTAAATATTTTGTGATAACATTAAACACTTCAGCCAATTTTTCCTCATCAGATTACTTTTTTTTGATCATTGTGTAATAAGCCACAACGTCTTCAACTTTAACGACTTATTTTCCTAAAATACGAATATGTCATTCAATTTTTTCATTCTTGATACCACACTGACAGAGCTTTAAGTATTATTTTGAAGATTAATGTAAATTTACTCTAGTCAAGGCTCTTCAAATGGCGCGGTCACCAAGAAGTTGCAGCGGATAACGAAGCAAAGAAATCGTGTGGTTAAAAAATGAACTAAGTGGAGAAGTGTCTCCTCACTTTAAAATTGAACAAGTGAGATTCAACTCCTCCATCTTATTTCAGCCACCTGTGACATCGGGATCATCGACAAACTCAACCTCAAACTGGAATCGTAAAACACCGAAGAACAGCTGCGAGTAAACCCTTATGAGGCCCCTTTTTTGGGATTTGAAATGGGGGGGGGGGGTTTGTTATCATGAGCAGTAGTTAGGTCACAGGTACATAGTTTACTATTAACACCTCGTCTTACACAACCGACTCTCTAATTAACCAGGTTCGTCTGGCTAAAAAACTTAATTGAATAAATATGGGATTTCGATGGTAAATTTCAGCGCGATTAAAAATGCGAATATAAAAAATAATACGGATGAGCGGTAAATTTTAGAGAGGAGAGATATTTTAATAAAATATAATCGCTTGGGCGTGTTGAGAAACGTAAACATTTTTCATTTTTTTTTTATTCCCATATCAACTCTCTCTGTGTGCACTAAAAATGTATCGGTGATTGAGCTGTGAGACTGGGCGGTTCATGTTATACAGGGTGATTCGGGGTTAAACGGCCAGACTGCAGGAGCGTGTTTAATGGGTCAAAATAAGGCTTTTTGTTGTATAAAGTTTTTTTCCCAAAAGTGCTCCCAATCGGAGCTTCGGCCCCCCAAAATTTCGGAAAGTAAATCGTTATTTCCGAATTTTGGCAACGTTTGGGAACCGAATCTCATGAAAATTTGAACTTTTCTGCACTTTTATGCTCTAAATTCATTAATGATCTAAAAAAATCGGAATCTCAATTCAAAGAGGGGGTTTGGGGGTGCTTCGGCTCCTGCAGTCTGGCCGTTCAATCCTGGATCACCCTGTATAGTCCATCGCTCGTATTCGCTACAACCGCACAATTTCCGGTCTTACCTTGCAGAATGGATGAACCGTCGATACAAAACATGGCTATTCGTTTTTTTTATATATATATTTTGTTTTTAGATAGGTAGAACTTTTTTATTTATCTATCTTAGGTCGGTGGAACTAGGACTTCCGGTTATTAGGACTGGAAAGTGACAAAATTTTTGGGGTAGTAACAAAACTGATGTGGAGGTAGGGTTTGAGGGAAAGAGGGTTTCTCCTCGCAGCTGCTTCCCCATGAGCGGCCGATGAATTCGTATCGAACTTTATCGGTCGCACCAACCATCTGTCATCGTCTTCGAAGAATTTCACCGATGGCCAGCCCAAAGCAAGCTCAGCATCATCTCCTCACTTCCGCCGGGAATATCTCAGCTCAAAGCACTCTCATCTGAAAAGACAACATATTTTAGAGACCCCGAGATAACAGACTCCATTGATGTAATGGTTACTGTCAAGGATAACAGTTTATTTTTGCCAAGTGACACCGCAATCACACGCTGAATGTGGGAGCTGAAAGTGGCTTGAATGTGAAAGTCATCGGCCCGATGCCTGAATTTTGCGCGTGACGCGCAAAATTCAGCAACGATTCTCAGCAACCATTGGACCAATTTTGAATTTGTCTGAACTTTTCGAGTAGATTTAATACACATCTGGATGAAAATAACTCGAATTTGCTAAATTTCAGCCGTTGGGCGATGACTGTTGACCTCCACATTCAGCTGCTAAATTCAGCGTCTGATTGCGGCCTCATATACAGGGTGATCCAAAAGTCCCTTCCACCCCCTCTAACTTTTTACCTAATTGAGATAAAAATTTGAAACTTGGAGGATATTTCTAGGTCAAAGGGAGCTACTTTTTGGCACCCCTAAAATTTTCAGGGGGGCCTCCCTTGGGGGGGCAACGGCCCCCAACTTTGAATTTTCAAATGGGAAGACCCCCTTTGTGATAGCTCGTTTGAAAGAGCATAAAAAAAGAAAACTTTTCGCGCAAACCCGAAGTCAATATCTCAAACCGTTTCAAAATGGCGGCCGGTTAAAGTTCAAAATGGCCGAAATTTCATACCGGTTATTTTTCGATGGATTTGCGCGAAAATCGGTATGGAGGGGTATTTTGACACGAGAAAAACGAATTTGACGTTAGATTTTCAAAAAAACCGAAATTTCCAAAATGGCCGCCGGTTAAAGTTTAAAATGGCCGAAAATTGTCACCTTGGGTTTTTCCTGATGGATTTGCCTAAAACTTGGAATTTGAGAGTAATTTGGCATGAGATAAACACATTTGAACTTAGATTTATGAAAAATAAATTTTTGGTCATTTTGAACTTTAACCGGCGGCCATTTTGAAAATTTTGTTTTTTTTGATAATCTAACGTCAAATTCGTTTTTCTCGTGTCAAAATACCCCTACATACCGATTTTCGCGCAAATCCATCGAAAAATAACCGGTGTGAAATTTCGGCCATTTTGAACTTTAACCGGCCGCCATTTTGAAAGGGTTTGAGATATTGACTTCGGGTTTGCGCGAAAAGTTTTCTTTTTTTATGCTCTTTCGAACGAGCTATCACAAAGGGGGTCTTCCCATTTGAAAATTCAAAGTTGGGGGCCGTTGCCCCCCCAAGGGGGGCCCCCCTGAAAATTTTAGGGGGGCCGAAAAGTAGCTCCCTTTGACCTAGGAATATCCCCCAAGTTTCAAATCTTTATCTCAATTAGGTAAAAAGTTAGAGGGGGTGGAAGGGACTTTTGGATCACCCTGTATGATCATTTGAGAATTAGATTTTAGTTGCGCAAGCTGTTTGGCAAACAATGCCGAGTTTGATAAACTCTCTAACCAAACGAATCCATCATGACATTATACAGAAGACAAATGTTGCTGCTTACAGGAGAGTTATTTTGAATCTCTGACACTAGTTACCTCTCTTGCAATTAAATTCATGGTTTCAATGTAAATTCTTAAGAGACTCGAATAGAGCTGTGTTGGCAAACGTATTTTACATTAGATCTTTCTCTATATTGCGAATAAAAATATCAATAAAATGTTTAATAAAGCGGAAGACTGGGGTCTAAAATTCCGAGTCAATAAGCAGTATCACATTTCACAAATATTTTGTTCATGTTAAGTAATTTTGAACCTTTCTAAAATACATATATTATGTTGAATGTACTTATGTAAACTAAATTTTATAGATAGCAACGTTTTGCTATGAACGTTTTTTTAATAATGCCAGTTGTCCCTCTAGCTAATTGACAGGTTCAGAGTGGGCTTATATGTAAGGTAAAATTGTTATAAAAATTGAAATATTCATTTTTAGCAGAACTAATCAAAATAAATCACATAAAGAATTGTAAGTTAAAGCTCAATTTTTAGACACAGCACGGATTCATTTTTACGATGTAGGCCAATAGGAAATGTAGGCCAAATGTAATTTTTCAACCGCAATGTCAAGGCATGCTCCTCTTGAAACCGCAAACATGTCGTTTTATGTGTTAATGTATTAGACTTTTAATTATGGTTTGCACAAGTATCTGTATTCGTCTTCTAATTATTTTTTAATTTTAGAGAATAAGCACCTTGCTTGCTCTATGACTGCATTTTGCCCGATGAATTACTTTAATATTTGAATTTCGATTTGTTATAAATTTAATTTAATGCGTTAATTGAATTTATGCGATAGTATTTTGTTGAAATGAATTCGGAGTCATGCTTGATTGATGTAATTCATGTAAATCTTATCAAAAATCTAACATAACGTGCAAGTCCCATTCGACTGTAATTGCACTTATTTAAAACGAAGAATCATTGTTATGCTAATATTCAAAAGTTAATCTTTTGCATGAAATAGCAAGCTTAAAATGTAAATATCAGTCACCTTTAAGCAGAAGCAAAGCCAGTAGGTGTCAGAGGATTTGGACTCCTCTGGTCTTTAAAATTTTCCAAAAGCTTTATATTCCAAGAATTTTTTATCTTCGAAATTTTTATGAACAATTTTTGATCAATACCTCTTATGGAAAATATGTCGCCAAATATACTACGCCTAATGCCTATGCAACAATGCAAGTGGCAATGCAGAAGATGTATGGACGTACTTCTGCCTAACGGAACCACGCGCATTAGGACATGATCCCTGGTATGCAAACACACATATGGGTCTCAGGGCTCATGTCTTAATGCATATTTTTCCATTTGACAGAAATATGTCCTTTTGAAAAGTGAGTGGCACGGATGACGGAGCCTAGAAGCATTTTAAAAAAATTGAGATATTAGTCTAAAAAAAAGTCATTTACAGTGTATTTTTAGTGAAAAACATGAACACTAAATCTCATGGGTTTTTTTTGGCGAAAACAAATAGTTTGAAGCTAATTTGTGCAATAGCTTTCCACGTTATTTTTTTCTTTCAATTACGATCTTCCGGTCTCAAAAATGTAACCGAACTCCCTTATTCATAATACATCTTTCATTAATGATGAGAAGGAAGAGCTCCAATTTCTCAAAGCAGCGATAAACACTGCATTACTGCAATAAAAATTCGGACAAAAATAAAATCGTCTCGAATGTTAGTCGAGACAAGTTTAAGTATCACGGCGTGCACTCCTTTTTTACCGCTTTATCAGTTATCCTCGTTTGAAGTGATCGGAGCCAGGTAGAGTCAGTCTGGCGAGCTGTTAAAGCCATGCGCCTAGATTCTTGAATAGCAATCAAATGGTTGTCAGGTGACACTGATCGATTCATAGCATTGCTAGGATAGGAATCTATCGATGTTTGTATGTCGATCGATATCGATTTAAAAATCGATTCGCGGGCCCTTGTCTCTGCTGAAAACACAATTCAAGGATGAGGCGCCATGCCGGATCGTGCTTCAAGTGCAACCGTAATAATCGTGTAAGAATTCGCCCACTTCAAACATAGTGGTATGAAGGATTCATACTTGTGCGCTAGTCGATGTTTTCCGTCAAAATTTTAGTAAAAAATGTTCATTCCTGTTGGGTGAACTTTTTTTTTCTTTAAAAAAAACCTGCAACCCAAGTTGCACTGTGCAATGAAGATATTGCAAAAAAAATTGCGATTTTCTTTTAGATCATTTGGTTAATACTTACCTAGAGACTTCAAACGATCAAGGAAGGATCAAGGAAACGATCAACGATCAAACGATCAACCATGTATGTCTTTGTTCTACTCTATCCTATACCTAGAGTCAGTGCCCTTTTCTTTCTTTCTTTTTTTTTTTGTTTACCCTCAGGATCTCCATCCAACCCAGTGACCATAATCATCTCTCTATGCAGATACTCCTTTTTTTGTCCTAGAAGACCCGAAAGCGTGCAACCGGTAAATCCGGCGGGACTAACGGCAACGCGGGTGTCACCTGCTAGGGAGCGTTATCGGGAGAGTGGCTAGATTAACCGTAATCTCCGATAAGCCGCGAGTCCATGTTTTTTACCGTTATCTACCGTGAACTTTTCCGCTTGCTTGAAAGCTTGCGTTTCATCACGGCCGGCGCGGCTTCCAACCGTGTGTGCTTTTCGAGTGGCGCACAGTGCATCGAGTCAATAGGTGAGGTCTCACAAAATGTAGAAACTTTTGAAAGCTGTAACTTCGTTTATACAAAACTTTAAGGTTCTGAAAGTGGTTTTATGGGTTTCCTCGTGAAATTTTTAACTAGAGGCACCCCTTAAAATTTAAAATTTGGCGAAATATACGTCAAAATTTTCAGTTTTAGTCAAAAATTTCGTGTCCGACCTCTCTGATTGACTCGATCCACTGTGTGGCGCATCATTCTACAGCCGGAGACTTGAACGAGACCAGAAACGTGGAACTACCCTTTTTCGTCGGCTGTCCTTCGATTCATAGACCTTCGATTCAGGATGACCAACTAGCATTTTTCAACGGAAAAATCGCGATATTTTGAAATTAGGTTGCTATTTTTTTTTTTTTTTTTTTTTTTTTTTTTTTTTTTTTTTTTTACGATTTGTTGGCTATAAAATTGCCATCGTCACCATCTGAGCGATTACCCTCAATTTCATTTCTATCAACTCGCGTTCAATAAAATTGAAATTTTGTCTCAATCTATCAAGATTTTTTTGTACGAGAATACTGCGATAAATCATCGTCGATAGAATCGCGATTTTATTGCAAAATGTGTAGAAATCGCAGTTTATCGCAATTTTTGTATCCGATAATGTTGCAATAAATCGACGTGGATAAAATCGCAATACATTCTCCGATCAAAATCGAAAATTATCGCGATCACTGCTCCTTGGGCGGCGGAGGTCTGAAATTTCGGCCCCATCTGCGCTGGATTTCCCTAGTAATCCACGGATACTGGCTTGAACAACCCCGTGATCAAGTTTTCATTCTCAAGATGTAAAGCTAATGGTGAAGACAGTTAAAACAGAGCATCGATGCCGAAATGCAAGAAATTCGTGTCTCAATTGCAACTTTTGAAAATCTCAGATCATGCTTTATTTCCTTTAAGAAAAACAAACCTAAATGTTTCCTTGTATTTATGAGTGATTTTTTAGAGTTAGTGGGAAAAATTCACAGCTTTAATTGGAGACTGTTGGTATAGAATATCCTTTTAAAAAAATGAAACATGAGCGCAGACTCACAACGTCGCAATCTGAGATACATATTCATCGACTTTAGCCGGCAACATACCGAATGTAATATTACATTCACACTAGAAGGGTCGCTCGGAAAAAAAATGTCCCAATTTATTTTTCACGAAGCATTAAAATTACAAACTTTCAACATTTACTATCGAAAACCTAAACTCTCGGTTTCCTTCAATGAATTGATATTGTGCATTCGCCCCAAAAATTGCATTATTTCACGACCTCCTTAAGAAATTTTCTGCCACCTGTTTTTTTAAAAAAAAAATACATTTAATTTTTTTAATGGCTACAGAAACTCGAAAAACACAAATGTTGCTTTAAATTCTTTTGAGGTTGCTAAAGTCAAATTTTTCACACGAAGCGATGCAAAATTTCCCTACTACTTTTACTATATTATACATAAAAATGTCGAATTTATGTACAATTTCAATAATTACAAATGGTGTCAAACATTGTCCAGCTTTTTTTGGGACATGACTGGAAAAACTATCAAATTAATATCCATGTTTTAATAAAGTTGGAGAATATTCGTAAAAGAACAAAGAAAAATCACAAAAGATCTCGCATGAAGGGCTTTTAAAATTTCATGAAACTCTGAAATTATTTTTTTGATCGACTATCGAACTCTGCACGTCAGAGCCCTATATTCGGCTGGACGAATGCATTTTCATTTGATAGAATTGATGGATGAGGCTATGTTGGTAGGTGCAGTGGCGAGGTGTAAATGATCGATTATCGATATTTTCCAATTCTGAGCTATGGTAGAGAATCGATTATTAAGGTGTTCGTTGCGAACACCCGATTATCGAGCCACTTTCATAGGTTTAAATGACAGATCAATCGATTTATATCAAGGCACCCCACGCCCACGCCGCTGCGTTATGGATAAGGATCGATATACAGGGTGTTCGCAACACCTTAATAACCGATTCTTTACCATAGCTTCAAATGGAGAGATATCGACAATCGATCATTCACGCCAGGCCACTGTATGGCAGGTGGTATTTCCGCTAATACTCTATGCTTAGACTTGGCATCCGGTTAAATAATATTACTTTCCTGTGATCCACAAAATTGAACCATCATAACTTGATTCTTTTACCAGGCCGATTGCGTGACATCTCTAATATTGCATCCAGGAGGTCGAGAATTATTTTTTGTTCATCAATTATTGGACTGCATCATGCAAATTAGGAACTAAAATTTCTAGCTCATCACTTATGCGCATAAGGAAACTGATGGCGCATACGATCTTACTCAACTGAGTCAGAAATTGTACTTCCTAATTGGTAAATGTAATCCAATTTTCTCATAGGCACCACGAGTGCGGTCACAAGTGCAGTCCTTGTCGTGTGGAGTTGTGGACTGTGATCCTTGGCTGCTGCGAATCTGGGGATTTTGCTTCCAGATCGAGGACCACTTTCTTCGGCGCACAGTGGCCACTTGCGGAGTGATTCTTGAAATCGATGGACTAAGCTATAGACAAAGAAGACGAAAGGGTTATGGAAGGATCCTATTGAGGGGAGCAGGTGGTTGCAATGGACAAAGGAGGTTGGTAATGGACTAACTAACGGCAATCCACAAGAGTTTGTCAGGGTTGCAATTTTTCATGTAATATAATCTTAAAATTTCACGTGAAATATTTCATGAAATTTCAGAAATTGATGAGAGGTATTGAAAAATACCGGTTCCTTTTCATGTCTCGCAAAATGTAAAAATTTTGACTTTCTTCTTTTTGTGTGTGTTCGACTGCGGGTTGCATACTCTGGCCCCTGAAAAATATGAAATATTTCACAGCCTCGTGAAAATTCATGGAATATTTCACGGAAATTTCCAATCTTTCATATGTTTCATTTCACGTGTGCAACCCTGTAGTTAGTCCAACGTTTTCTCCCTTAGTCTATAGAAACCACCTATTCTAACCAATAGGACCCCATACTTCCTTTGTCTTCTTTGTCTATAGCTTTGTCCATCAATTTCGACAACCAGCCAAAAATATAAATTCAGCAAGTATCTAAATCGAACTCGGATTTCATGTAAGTTCTACTGATGTCCCTCCTTCATGCTCTTCATAAATTCTCTCGTGATAAATTTCACTGGGAACGAGACACTTCAATCATCTCATTTGACCAAATGATTGAGATGGATGCAAAATGTATCACACGGTTCAATTTTATAATAAAAGTGTCAACAAATTTCCTAACCTCCAAGTTTCAGCAAATTTTAATCAACCCGGGACTTACACTAATTGCTTAGAGTAAAAATCTGTGGTCAAAATTACGCTTGATTTATGATCCTGAGATGATGATCGCCTTATTCAGATTCTTGAAGTAATCGCTTTCCTGTTTAAAGCATTCGTCCAAATTTTTAAAAAGTGACCGGGAGGGTTTAAATGTTGCTCACTCTCGCCGTAGGGATAAACAGTAATTCATCCGTAGGACTCAATAAGATTAGGTATCCAATATTGTTAAGGCAAAATATACTTATTTAGATTCGCGACGTTGCAGATTTCTTGCCAAATTTTTTTTCTCCGAAGGAAACCCGCCATGAATTATTTCTTGGACAGTTAGTCATCCTATATGAGGAACATTTTTGTGGAAATTTGAAACAAAGTTCACTCATTTCTTCTTGAGAAAAATAAAAGAACAATGGAGAGTTTGAAAGGCACAATCAAGGTAAGTATTTTCTAATTTCACCATCGATATGTAAAGTCGTCCGCAATGGCAAACAATCGACGGCGAAATACTAGACCACGTATCTCGTTTGCAGAGTTTAAAAATCTCTGCTCCCATTTCATTTTTTTGAAGGAGAATTAATCAATATCATTCCTTGAAGTTTTCACAGATTTTTCTTCGCACCGAAATGAAAAACACGGAAGTTTTTAAGAATTGACGATGAGTAGTTTTCCATTCAAAAAATAAAGTACGACAGAAAGTCTGCAACGTTGCAAACCGAGATACGTGATCTGATACTTCCACCATCGAAATATTAATTACTTTTTTTCGAACTTTACACACGAAAACGACGCACCAACGCGTTCGTAACAAAAGTAACTTCTCAGGAACTCGACAATTCAGATCATTTGAGCGCTTCGTAAATTTGCAACTGATTCAAATCCATTCAAAATGCATCACTGTTAAAAAAAACCGTCGTATGGATGAAGTTTCACCGAGAATTAAAGTATCCCCTTCTAAGCTTGTCAAAATGTCAAGGTACCTAGTGGCCCCTCTGCGCAACCAAATACACACGCCAATTGACGATATGCGCTTTTAGCAATGACATGTCGAAACTGAACCACTGAGTGGACTGAGGGTAGTTAGCACAAAAGATGATGCAGCATCATTAACGGCAGACGTTGGGGTAGATTTGAAGATCATGCAGTAATTTACCTACCCTCAGTGTCCGTTTCTCTGTGGTATCGTCTACATCAGTGTATCGCAGGATATCTACGTTAATCGTAGTACTCGTAGTTTTGCGATTTTGCAACCGCTGGACATCCCGACCAACTAACTGTGTATCAAAAATTTCATCGTCTTTTTGAGTCCCAAAGAACACACGATTCTTTTTTTTTAGTTTCTTTCGTGTTTTTCGTGAGACCGGGAAAATCATAAAGTGCCTCGATCGTTATTTTCGTGATCCGTCCCGAGTTATCAGTGCTGGTTTTGTAATTTTTGTTGTTTTTCGGTGCGCGATGCAATGACAGACTGGTAGCCACGCGTTTGAAAGCTTTATCGACTCTCGCCTGAAAGTTCAGCATATTAACGTAAAATCCACGAAGTTTTATGTGTACTCTCGTGACTTGAACAAATTGAACTGTCCCGTGTTGGTGAAAGAACATTCGTAAAATTGCCTCGGTTTTTGATAAAACTTTTGGAGTGTGAAATTTTCCTTATTTCTTCCTTGCACGCGTGTAAGAACTCAATTACCGTTCCTCACGGTAAAGCTCTCGGAACCGAGCAAAGTAAGATTTTTCGTGTCTTACGGAAGAAGCTCTGCCGATATTAGGAGGTGTTTCCGGATTTTGGGTGCAGGGCTAAAAATGAGTGAGCTTCAGTGTCGGTAGGAATTAAACTTTTTCCCGCAAGTCCTTAACTTTTAAAATATACTGGTTCAAAAGACAAAAAACAAAAGAACAGAAAAGAAAACTTACGGTGAAAAATTTCAATGAAATGTTTTCTATAACTAAATATTATAATAAATAATTATTTTTTTTGTCTCATTTGGTTTATTTCTACATTTTAAGAATGCTTGAAAATTCTGGTCTATTTAACATTACTTGTTAAAAAAAAAAAATATACTAAGGTTAGTCAGCAGGTATTTGGTTTTTTTTTTTCGGTGAAACTTTAAATTAAATTTATGCCCATAAATGTTCAAAAAAATCCTGAACCATTAATCAATCTGCATTAAAAGACAACTTACTCACGCACGCGATCCATTCTCCGTCAAAATGATGCCCAAAGTTGGACTTCTAATCATCAGCGAGTGTTTGATACTACTGTGTTTTATACTGCTCCAAACCAACGGTAAGCTGTTTGTAAGTAATTCGTTAAATTCCAGAATGTTCAAGTTTTTATTGTCATTGGTTTTATTATTTTAAACATCACAAATTGATGATGAAACCTAAAAGACTCGTATAATGACTGTCGATGTTGCAGATATTTTAATCTAAATTCATAACATTATTCGTTTTAAAGAACGATCAATTATCGTTCTTGCATGAAATCTCGTTATATTATTCTTTTTGATATTGTCTTAGTTTCTGATTAGGAGAGGGAAAATTTTAAAAATCACCTTGCCGCCTAGCGTTATCAAACTAGACACACGACTGCGAACCAAGCTTTTTAAGTTTATCGGTGGTGACTTTGAGAATCCCTTTAGCTCAATAATGTAGCTCTATGTTTTCCGACTATATTATTTTTAGACTGAAGATGAAATAAGGGTCTTGGAGGACAGGGTGGAAAGTGCGGTTTTCGTTATTTTGAGAAATACGTATTTGAAGTTTCCAAATTACATAGATCCTTAGGGCGGAAAGAAAGCTCAAACTGACTTTTTGATACCATACAATTGGAATTTGGGAGCGAATTCTTCACAGACTATGCAATGCATAAAGATTAGTCTTACTTGAAATCATTAATATCTCAAGTTTTTTAAAAACTGCACTCATACTCCTTGTCCTTCAAGCCCTTTAAATAAAAATTTTTCATTAACTTTCTTCGTTATTTTTCTGACCTCTAACGAAACGAATCAAATTCCATGAATTGGAGAAAAACAATCTTTACCTGAGCTTAATAAAGTACCATTTGACAGAAAGATTCCAACACCAACGACCCAGGGACAGAGATCTCTAGTTTCATCACGAACTCAAGAGGGAGATTGATGTGAATCAGTAATGTGACATTTTAAAATTTCAAAGCTACGGTGCTGATTTTTATATAGGCATGCACAACTGCTTAAAACATTGTTCAAAGTTTTTCAGTCCTCCTTCTATTTACACGAATATGATTAAGTTTTAGACTGTTTCTACCTTGATAAATTAAGGGAAGAGGGGAAAAGCTAAACTTTTTTTCGCCAAGTTTAAGGAAAATAAAAAGACACCCAATGTGTCTCGTCTAGTTGGCGAAACTTGCCGCGCCGCGCCGGCCGGCCGTTGGTGATAATAAATACCTATAAGATCTAAATACAACTATCTGCTCACTTGCTGTCCGTGGTGCATATGCCAAAAAATGAAGGGGCACTCGAATTTTTAAGCAATGCACGGCACGCACTCATGCGCTGTCACATCACAACTTTACAAGTCATCACAAGACATTTCACCAATGAATTGATACTTGACAATGATACTTTAATCGGTTAATAAACGTGGTTTTACTTTTCTGCATGTAAAATGCGTCTTTTTGGATTTTTTAGGATTTTACATAGACTGATTTCCATCCATATCATGCCCAAACATCCAAACATCCCCGATTACTTTAATAACTCTGAGCTGATCATAAAAAATCCTCTTGATGACGTGAAAAACGTAGTTTCAGGACAAAAAACCAAGAAGTACCCCATTCAATTGGACGACATCAACAACGGAACGTTCGATGACCTCTCAAAGGCTAGCCCGGACAGTTGCACGCGGATTTGTGATGACTCGCAACCCCCGAAAGTCTGTTATTATCGTTTCGTCGTAGAGTTCTACGTAACGTTAAGCCAGTAAGTCGCGGTATTCTTAAATGTGTCATAGTTGATAAATCTTGATCATATATTATATTGCTCATATATATTGCTCAATAGTCATGCTTGATTGGGTTCCTTCTGGGAGGAGGCGTAGGGGACGCCCAGTGAGAGGTTGGCGACAGGGGGTGTTAAGTGAGATGAGGGAGTGTCAACTCCCTGATAACCTGTGGGAAGACCGAGCTTTGTGGCGATTAGGTGTCGCAAAGCGCCAAAGAGCGCTATAACAGCGACTCGTATGTATGTATGTATGTCATGGCACTAGAAAATGGATCAAGTTATTTACCAAAGAAACTTTATACCGGATTAATTTCGACGAAAATAAGTGTAAGATTTGATCTTTTCATATTTGAGGGGCTTGGAAGAGAAGGCGCTCAAGTACAGTTTTTGCTATTTTGAGAAATACGCGTAAGAAGATTCGAAATTACATGGATCCTCATGGCGGAAAGAAAGTTCCAACTAACTTTTTGATGCTTAAAAATTGGATTTGAGAGCAAATTTTTCACAAAATATGCACTAGTTTTACTTGAAATCAGTGATATCTCAACTTTTTCAAAAACTGCACTTATGCGACTTGTCCTCCAAGCCCCTCATTTACTTGATTTATTACCTACAGGATGTAATCTTCAGTTGATTCAGTTATATTCTAAGTCTTTACCAATCGTCATTCGATCAATGCGATTTTGATGCACCTACCTAGCTCATCTGAAAATAGATCCGTTTTTCTAAAAAAGTTTTGTTCTTACCTTTTAATTTGGTCCAATTTGACTCTGTTGAGGAGTTGCTGATCAATATAGAAGTAGATTTGATCATCTCTCATTTGAATTTTAAAAAGTGAAGTTAAAGCTCAATTAGACGTATTTCTGCCAGACGGAACCAGAGACAGGTTGCAAAAAAGGGGTGTGTTCGTTAGTCGAGGGTTGTAATAATGAATTGGAATTATAAAGCGCCAGTGACGTCAGCGGTAACGAGGCCGGCGCCATGATCATGAATCATTAACTCATGAGCCCTGTCCACAACACTCTTTACACATGCCCATGGCTCATGAGTGCCACATTCAGTCGGCATATAATTCGTTTGACAGAATGTAAAAAAAAAAAAAAAAAAAAATCTACCTTCCGTTTCCACTGTGGCTGGAAAGCGTTTTTTTACACTGTTTCTTATGCAGCTTTCTGGAGCACACTCCACACCCTATTCTTCCCACACGTCTCTAGTTCCGTTTGGTATAAATACGTCCAATTAATTGACATGGATTCATAGGTCTCAACTTATTGTTAGCGTTGCTTTACAACTGCAATTTTACATGGTTAATTTTTGGGTTTTCGTTTCGTCATCTTTTCGTACAAAAATATTTTATTTAATATAATCCAAAATCGCTCCTGACTGAGGGAGGATTGGTTCTTTCTCCTTAATTCGATCCAAATACGCCCCCTCCCCCTCCCCCATTACGATGATATCAACGGAAAACACACGGGTACCACGCTTGACGACACGAGGAGCAGAAATCATTTTACCAGTGGCGTGGCGTGAATTGCGATATATCGATTGTTATGCCATTTAAACCTATGGTAAAGAATCGATTATTAAGGTGTTCGCTGCGAACACCTTAATAATCACACCCTGTCTATCGATCATTTTCCATAGGTTTAAATGGCATAACAATCGATACATCGCAAAGCACGCCACGCCACTGCATTTTACCTACATTTAAAAGAAATTAGTCCCCAACTCTCAAGCTTTTCGAAAACAAAATCTTCCATGGAAAAACTTTCAGAACACATAAATTCTCCTCAAATAAAGAAAGAGAAAGAAGTTTTCGGTATGCTTAGTAATGACGTTCTAAAATCATGTTTTAAACGATTTAACCCGCCGAATTTTTAATTTATAATATCAGATTTGTACAAATATACTAGTGGCAAATAATTTACCTCTGTTTGTTAGTGCGTGTCAGAAGTGTCCGGGAATCGATCTGGATTGCTTCCTGCCGAAATGTTGTCAAGCTGACGGGTTTGAGAGAGGTATCTTGACTGTCAACAGGCGAATGCCGGGACCCTCTATCCAAGTAAGTATTGTGCTCTAGAACATTTTATATGTATACAATTGATTCCTCCCGTAATTTTATTTTTAACCGTCATTACAACCGCATGAAACTCGATGAATCAAACACGATCAATGAAAAATGCACTGAAAAAAAAGTTAAGGGCTATATAGACGTACAGTCCGTTCCAGGGTCAGAGGCCGAAAGTTCCGGGCGCTGGAGCCGTATAGTTTCGACTGCTCCGGGTGCTACGCCCGGAACGCGGACGGTATATGTCTATACAGCCCGTAAGTACAGCTTCTACAGCCGATTTTTTTTCAGCGATAAAACATTAGGGGTAAACCATAAATTAGGTGGAAAGTTAAAGGGGGGGGGGTGCTTTTCCGATTTCCTGTTACCTGTACGTTCCTAGGGTTGGAGTCAAGAGAAAGGTATTGTCATTTTCGTCGAGAACTTCCCCTAATTTATCGTTTTTTTCAAAATTTCAAGGTTGTATCATGTACATTTTCAGGTGTGCAAAGGCGATACAATCGTTGTTGATGTGAAGAACAGCATGCCTGGGAAATCATTGACCATCCACTGGCACGGAATCAACCAATATGGCACTCCACATATGGACGGTGTGCCCATGATCACCCAATGCCCCATCCTCCCGGGAACCATTTTCCGTTACAAATTCCTCGCTGACACTGAAGGCACTTACTTTTGGCACTCACATGACGGTAAGATTACTGATATTTCATAGAAGCGTGCAGAAATGAAACTGCCGATAGAAATTCAGATTAGAGAGAGAACCACTTAGATCAGTTACATATTTCGTTCTCTGTAATATAAAATCATAAGAGGAACGCGTCACGCATTTCGCCTGAGGCGCGAAGCGCTGCAGGGGGTTGGACCGAGAAGCGGTCAGGCGGTATAATCCGTAGTAGAGGGTATGATATTGCAGTGTAACACGACGCTATTATTCTTTATTTATAACCACGAGCGGGCCTTGCAACAAGCCTGTGGGAAAGCGAAGCCAAAACGCCTTCAATGATTTGTGTATGCAACACGGATATCCACTAAGCACGAATAGTTGTATCCCGGCGCCGTTGCGCGTTGTCATTGCCATCGAGCTGCATGCATTCGCCAAGTCGCCATTCAGGACTTCAGAGGAAGGCAATTACTGTGTGTTAATCAAACAAAATGATCTCTCCTTCTATTACAAAAGTATGTTATGTTTTAGTGCTTGAATTGAATTGTATAAAATGACAAGGAATCGTAAAATTTGTTCGGATTCTTAGTCCCTGTGCCTCGTTGTAAATGTTTGCTTTTTGACGGATTTCATCTCACGCTATATTGGCGTATACCATTATTTGGACGTATTTCTACCAAACGGAACTATGTGCACTATGACGGGAGTCCTGTTACGCATATATTCTTATGGGTCTCAGGGCTCACGTCTGAATGCACACAGTTCCGTTTGGCATAAACACGTCCATTATATTTGTTTCGTCTAATCAGACATTCAAGGGAGGCGAGTCTACTCATGATTAATTCATACTGTTATAAAAAGTGATACTCAATTTGGCCTTTAAAAAAATAAGGCACATGACGACATCCAGGAGGACTTTTATACATCGACATTTGGACCGCTTTAAGCAGAGAGGGACCAAGCAACATCAGCTATTGCCAAATTTAACTGGGCAATTTAATTTTTTACATAAGAACGGATGTGCAAATTGTTTTGCAAGCAGTGAATTTTCTACATACTACGAAGCAAATTCCTCAAAATTTTCCCTAAAAAAGCCGCAGAAACGCTCTCTTGTAAAAAAGTAAATTGCTCCGTTAAATTTGGCGAAAGCTAAAGTGGCTTGTTTCTTTTCTGCTCAGCGTGATCCATTTAGAGGCAAATAGAATGATAATGAGCATCAGAACACGAAGAGGGTATCGAGTTTGTGGGCGTCGTTAGTTTTTCTTCAATTTTCAAGGTCATCGTGTCTTTTCCTTTTCTTCCGGGTACATTGAGATGGACGTGTTGTGTCGCAGGTACCTCGAAGATGGATGGGCTGCTGGGGAGCCTGGTGGTTCGGCAGCCGAAGAAGAAGGACCCGAATTGGGAGCTGTACGACGATGATCTGCCGAGTCACGTGATCTTGTTCCAGGACTGGATGCACCTCGACTCCGATCAGCATTTTCCGGGTCTCCGCCAACATGACATCGCCCAGTCCCCCGACAACTACCTCGTCAACGGGAGAGGCAACTATCCGGTGAGTCATTGAGCCTACTACCGTGATAGCGAAGAGAGCCGTAAGTGCAAAAATGAAGTTTTGAGAAAACGGGCTCAGAAGCTTCTGACAAGAACATTTTATTGAAAGAAACCTCCGTTCTTTGACAAATTGCCACTAATCGTCCTGAAGACTCCTAGAAATCGTATGGAGCACTGCGTCAACTCCATGAGACAAAATTTACTAAAACTCTCTACACATCTTTGGTGTAACAGGACTTAATTATCTTTCAAGAAATGCCCACCTTCTTATACCTGAACCGGATAAACCTCTATATTTGCCTCAGCTAAAGGCTCTTAGATTTTTCCAGTGTGCGATTAGTATCTTGATTTATTTTGCGAGGAAAGATCTGTACTTTTAAAGGATGCCTGCCATTCTTAATACGTTCAATTTTGTATAATACTGTGCAACACCTCTGTTGTGAAATAGTTATTTCAGGCGCCGCCGCACGGCGCGGCGGGCGGGCGGCCAGCGCGAAACGCGCATTGGCGCCTACGAACCTAAGTGGATACTTCAAGCATTGTGCAATGCGTGAAGTATCCACGTAGGTTTGTAGGCGCCAGTGAGCCTCTCGCGCTGGCGGTACGCCGCTCCGTTCTGTTCGGCTTTAATATTTATACTCGCATAGTCAGCGTTTTTTAACTCATGATTTTGAAATTTTTGCACACTTTGCATTGATTATTCTCATTTAAATTGACGGGGAAAAAATATGTATCAATTTATCAAAGGAGAATAATAATATAATGTGTGTTTTTTTAAATATTGGTGGTTTCGTGCCAAATTTAATAATTTCCAAAGCACTTTACTTTTTTCTTTTACATCGTGTGCTTATATTGTGCTGCAGCGAGGTGTACGCGCAACCAAACGCTCAAAATTTGACGTATTTGACTTTAAAAGATCGATGTACAAATGGGTTAAAACTAAAGATTGCGTGCTTCTTGGTTTTTCTTCCTCTTTTATTCATTTTTGCAGTTTCTGTTGGCACGACTGCGGCTCATTGAGATTAATGTCGCTTGGAAAAGGTTTTACAAATATGTGTCTCGTTTTAAAAATATAAATGTTTTCAAAATGAAGTAATAATTTCGTAGAGAAAAAATTAAAAAAATAAAAAAAAAAGTACCTATACATATATAAGGTATATTGTGCATCGAATATTTTAAGGATAGAAATAAAACCAAATATTCACCGATGACAATTTATAAAGATGATTCAAAAGGAGAAAGTAACAACATATCATTTAGAAAATGAGCAACCATAACAACACCTCCTTCTCTCTCAATTTCTCATTTCCATATTGTCAATATAATTTTACATACCGACTAAAATATAACGCTTGTACCAAATCCCCGTTGCTTATTTTACGTGTGGGCGTTCAATACTGGACAAAAGAGGTGCGCGGACAAAAAATCGTTGACAAAATGTCCTGAAACCCTACGTCCCATGTTAAAGAACGTTGAGCACCCCGCACCCTCCCCCCACCTACTTAATAATTATATAAAAATTTTCGTCGAATGACCAAATATATAGTTAAATTGACCGTTGGTTACTTTGAGACGTCTGGGGAACGAGGAAAGTGTCCTGCTAAACTTAATTACTCTTTTCTCCAAGTATCACTCATGGGTTGCGACTTGCGCTTGATTTTTTAGGAGGTTGCGAATTTTCAACCCATAACTTTAGCCGATGTATTAAATATTAACTTCAGGTTGCTTTGTATTCTACCTTGCATATCATCACAATATGTTGGTTAATTTTTTTACTGGGTGTCTTTTGGTTCCAGAAATTATTCGCGGCGACTAATACGCCGTTCGCGCAGTTCGACGTGGCGCAGGGGCGGAGGTACCGCTTTCGGCTCATCGCTGGGACGTGCCTCTCTTGCGCCTTTCAGGTGACCATCGAGAATCACCCGATGCTTCTCATCGCCACGGAGACCAGCGCTATCGAGCCCGTCCAAATCAACTCCGTCAACATGTGGGCCGGTAAGCTATGTCTCCATCAGACTAGAGTCCCTTTTAGTACGGTGGGTACAATCGAATAATGGCCAAAACCCTGCACTTTTTGATTGGATTTTGCCGCTTTCAGGGATCATTCTTATGGTCATTGGAAGCCCTTTTAGAAGGGGAAGCACTCTGGGGTCCGCGCAGGAACCAAGATGGCGGTCGTTAAAGATGGCCGCCAAGCGTTTTTTCAGCGCGCCATATCTCGGAAACTACGCGTCCGATTTTCGTTTTCTTGATCTCATCTTGAAGCTAAAATGCTTCTACAGAAATCTATCTCATGAATTTTGCCTAAGGCATAGTGAATGGTCATTAGAAAATTTTGAAATTTTGAAATTTCAACCAATTTTCAAGAGCACAGAGAGAGAGTCGAGACTACGCGGCTTATGGATGTCACAAACGGGGATAAAGATTACACAAATCGGACGTTTTTTGTAATCTTCGATCAACCCATTTCCGAATTCCTATCTCCGCCCCCTCTCTCATTCTATTTGTTCCTTGCCATACCCCCGATTCCTCGGTCCATTCCAGTCTATAATCTTTGCAATTGATGAAAATGTAATGTTTATTCCTTTTTGCGACACTATGAAGGTCTAAAATACGGGAACCAATCAGAAATGGATTCGCTTTGTTTTTATACTCTCAGTACAAAGGGACCCCTTACAGACCATGTGATCATGTGACCGTATGACCATCATTCAAAACGCACGCCACTAACACAGGCGGGAACACTGGAAAAAATCTCAGTAGGCCGGTCGATATTTAAGGTGGTTCGTCCCGGCTCCTGGCTTAGTCAAACTAGCGTGCGTATATCAAATTGATTAAGCAAAACATCTCGATTGATTATGAATATTAAGCGCTAAAAAAAGAACGATAGCCCCTGCGCATGAGCGCAAAATGAATGATTCGTAACCAAAAAGTTGGCAAAATTTGGACCCTTTTTGAAGAAAATCTCGCATTCGGTATAGAAGTCGATTATTCGAGGAAGGTATCGAATGCGAGGTTTATTTCCAGAGAGGATCCTGCTTTCTTATCTTCAAATCTTGCTACATTTTTGTTTGAGAATAATTAATTTTACGCTCATACGTGCTCAGCTTGTATGAACATTCATTGTTCATACAAGAAATAAACCCACCAATGAATCATATGAACCAAAATTAACTAAAGGATATGAGTGTAATTTAGCGAAACGAGGGTTTGAAAGTGACCTCTATTTTTCTAACCGTGCGTTAAAGTCTCTTAGGAATTTTTGTACAAAACAGTCACCGACACGAGTTCTAAAAAAGGCCGGATCGGTTTGAAACTTTACAGAAATTTTATTTCATGTATTGGCACCTATTAGAAACTGGTGACCTGAACTTTTCCAACATTATTTAGCATATCGTACAAAGAAGCCACACAGTAGGTCTTCAGGCACGTATGGAGTCTTTGAACAGAGAAATGGACAATGACATTTTTTTTTTCTCCATGATGGTCACTTAAGATCACTGAAAGAGCGGGTATATTCGATGATGACAATATAAGACATCATCGGCGTGGAGTGCTTTTTAGCTTGATATTCATGCACTTTATTTTCGTGTTAACAGGTGACCGTTACGATGTTGTTATAAACGCTGACAAGCGACCGAATGCCTATTGGATCTTCGTTCGGGGCCTGGGTCTTTGCAGTCAAGTGACCCAAGTTGCCGTGCTGAAGTACAAGTCATGGCCTCTTCTTTTGCCGCTCACCAACCGCCCTCCATTTTTTGGACTTGATAGTGGAGTGGTAAGATGCTCGTTTATTTTATCGCATTGACCAGGCAATGGTCTGGTAAACAAGGCCAGAACCAAGAATGTGTTAACCCAGTAGCCGCATGGTGATTCTATATGTTTAACAGCTATTTGGACTGGACCAGATTGGCCGAAGCCTATCTAACCAGCGTAAAATATCATATTGAACTTGTCTAATTCAGATTAAATGACGTTATAGAATGATTCTTTCTGTTCTTAACCGTTTACCTGATAGATGAACAATGAACATGCAAAACAACATGCAACATGCAAAAGCAAGTAGTAAAGAGCAAAGCATAAGAGCAAGGAGACCATTGTTTTTTATGGGTGAATTCAAAAATCAATTATTTTTGTAATTTTCGCTGGGAAATCGTGTTCTCCTCAAATTTTTGGCCAAGAAACTTGAGTCTTCATAATGCTTAAATTCGTACTTTGTCGGTTCGTCCATTGTTATTGATTTCTTATCTCAATTTATTTATTCATACTTATCGTCTTTTTCCTATTGTTTTATCTACTTACTTATCGGTTTATTCATGCGTTGCTTTTTTGCATTTTCAACCGTGCGGAGATGGGATTAACTCACGGAGAAAAAACGTGGTTTTGATCAATGATAATGGTACTACCAGTAATATGCAATTAAGGTGTATTATAAAGATACTAATGTTCGAGCTCTTGGGTAGTGCGGGATGTTTAGGCGGATTTGAAGGCGATTTATGCCTGCACAATTCACTGATTTTTAAAGGGTTATTCCTAATTGCATTTTTGTTTGAGACGACAGTGATGAAGAGAGGTATGCGAGCTTAGGAAGTTACTCGTGATTTTGCGGGAATTGTGTTGAGAACTGAAATATTATTCGAGCAGAAGACTCATCTTTAAATGGAGGACATTACGAAATGAGATAAGGTGTATTCAGTTTTTTAAAAAAATTGCTGTCAAGACTTCACTTTTGGATTATGAAATGCCAATTGCGCATTTTTTTGCTGCCATATCACTTCTATAATCTATCTGAAAGTTTTGGATTCGTTGTTGAAATTTCAACTTTCTGTTACGATTCAATGCCTATATTATCAAAATTTCAATTTGAGCTGGAAATGTTACAGGTTCTAGGTCCGGATAATTCGGCTTGTAATTCGACCGCAGAAGGAATTTGTGTGAGTATGTTGCGTGCGAAGAAACCGATGAACGAACAACTCCTCGCCATTAACCCAACGATGAGACTCCTCCTCACTTTCGGATTTCACCTTCTGACCCTTGATGAAGCGTTTTACCGGAATAAATATCCAAGATATTTCAGTACGTTCCTCACTTTACCTCCTCTTGAATCACTTATTGCTATCGTTATCTCCCCCGAGTTTCATCTCTGAGTTGTCACATACACAAGTCTCATATATTTTCTCAGAATTTGCCTCGCACAGAGATGAATAATCATGGAGGTTTTTTAGAATTAACGTTTAAAAGGACCGAGTTAAACAGAAAGGAACCAAGCCACATCAGCTATTGCCAAATTTAATCGGGCAATTTAATTTTTTACATGAAAACGGTTGTTCGGATTTTTGTGCAAATTTCCATGAATTTTCTCCATAATACAAAGCAAATTCTGTAAAATTCTCAAAGAAATCCGCACGAACGTTCTCTCGTAAAAAATCAAATTCCCCTGTTAAATTTGGCAGTAGCTGATGGGGCTTGGTTCCTTTCTGTTAAACTCGGTCCAAAAAATCAAGCATAACAGGAAGTCTGCAGCGTCGCAAACTAAGATACGTGGTCTGGTAGTTTTACCATCGATATCCGTCTGCATCCCGTTCTCTCTATACCGATTTACCTCGTCCTAAATCGAAGTCTAGCTATTAATCTCGTTTTATCCCGATACACCGGGTTGCACTGGAAAAGAAAGTCGCTTGGATCTAGAGTCTAGACTCTTAATAGCGTTGACAAGAAAAACTCTCTTGATTCAATCCGATTTTTCCTTGGATCGAAGAGCCGAGCCTCTTCATTTAGGCGGATTCCCTCTTGATTCAAGCAAAAAGTCCGATTGAATCAAGAGTATATTTTCTTGTCAATGTTTTTAAGAGTCTGGACGCTAGATCCAAGCGAATTTTTTTTCAGTGTGTCTCGATTTTTTACGCAGATGCCAATTAGTTATTACTTGATCTTGGTTTAGAAATTTACCACATCACATGGATTGCATTTTGCAAAAAGGAACCACTAGCATTGCAATGTAGCTAAACTTGTGCAACGTCTTTTGTCTTGGAGGACAACCCCGATTATCCCGTAATAGTTTCTATTTTACTTGCTAAAAACTGTAAATTTAAGACAAAAATTACCATCTAAATTTCATAGTTTTTCACAATTTCCGCAATTTTATTGCAAAGGATGAAGTTGCACAACCGAAATGGACTTTTGGCGAAGGTCTGCAGGGATCTCGCGGAGAGAGCGCGTTCGTAATGAACGAGTGCGTGAAATAATGGGAGTTGAGGAAGATATTGTGCACGATGTCAAAACCAAGCAGCTGGTTTGGTATGGACATGTGCGGAGAATGGCAGATAGTAGGTTGCCCAGAAAGGTATTTGATTGGGTTCCTCCCGGAAGAGGGCGGCGTGGACGTCCAGTAATAGGTTGGCGAGAGGGAGTGGAGGGGGAGATCAGACGGTGTAATCTGCCCGATGATTTGTGGGAGGATCGATTCCGATGGCGATTTGGAGTCGCAGAGCGCTCTAGTGCGCTGAGGTAGCGGCTTTATATGTATGTATGAAGTTGCACAATCTTAGCATCATTGCAATGCTAGTGGTTCCTTTTTGCAAAATGCAATCCACATAGAGATAAACAAACCATTAGTTCGTAGTAGTTACGTTCTATTCAGACGAAATATGAAAAGAGAATAAATATAGATTGACTGTGTTTTCGGTTTATTGTTCAGCTCCACCAACGGGAACGCTGACGACAGCATGGATCAACAACATTTCGAACATTGAGCCGATGGCGCCGCTCCTGACGCAGCTGGACGATGTGCCACTGAAAATGTTCTGCTCGCAAAAGTGCCTCTCACCCCCCGTCAACGCCACCCCTTGCTACTGCATTAATCTCATCAAAGTCCCGCTTGGAGCCACTGTCGAGCTCATCCTCATCGATCCTTGTAAGTGGCATTTTTTCCAGTTTCTGCTCAATGTTTCGGTCGCTTAAGTCTATCTATCCATCATTAAGAATGTAATTGAAAAAATAGTGAGTCCGTGAGGGGGGAAAATATTCAGCCATGCCTTTCACAAAATTAGAGGTGCAAATGGATTACATTTTGCAATAAAGAACCACTATTTCTGGCTCATTTTAGAAACAACATATTTATCATTGATTTCTCTATGCAGATACATGCTTTTATGGAAGAGCCAGAGATAGTGGTTCCTTTTTGCATAATATAATCCAAATGTATCAGAGGAGGAGGGAAGTGAGCAGAGCCGGATTCAGAGCAAGTGCAACAAGTGCATCTCCGCCGGTCGGCATATTTATCGATTTTTTTTTATGGTTCCGTTTTTTCTGTCTTAAAGTAATGTGCACGTAACAAATTATCCGTTTTTAGGGGAGGGGGTAAAAAAGTGTATGCACTGGGCGCAAAAAACCTGAATCCGGCTCCAGAAATGGGTATGAAACAAAGTTAAAGCTATTTGCCTTGCGTGAAGATTGTTTTCATAATGGCACATACGATGTTTCTCAAGTGAGCTGGAAATTGTAGTTCCTAATTGGAAAATGCTGTCCTAAAATTTGACCTACGTCAACTACGGATTTTTCACGGGCGGGAAAGTTGAATCTAGTGTTTATAACGTAGAACTCAAAAGTCGATTTCTCACTTATTAGTTAATTTTGGAAGTTTTCGGTATGTTTGTCATGTTTTGCGACAAATTTTTGGAAAGAGACATAGTCTCTAGAGGTCTCACTCTAACCTTGTCTCGGGACCCAGGAGTGTCTATTTTTACGGTCTTCAAAATCAGTGAAGCATTGGATGTAATAAGCTTGATTTATTTGAATTTCAGCGCCTTTAAATCTGAACTTAAATCATCCGATGCATTTCCACGGGTTCAACTTCCATATCCTGGCCCAAGGCAAGTTCAACCCAAACCAGGACTTGAACCCCCAGATCAAGAGCCTCCAAAGAAAGCTCCTCGACGGAGCGTTCCTCAAGCCAAATCCTCCCTTGAAAGATGTGATTAGCGTTCCTTCTTTCGGCTATGTAGTTCTCAGGTTCCTTGCCGACAATCCAGGTGTGTGTATTCCTAATTATTATTGATTTTATTCTGAGTTATCAGAATCTCACCCCCATTCGATAATTATTTACATCATCGAGGAAAAACAGAGATGGAATAATTTTTGACAACTTGATCGAAAAATTGAGAGAATGTAAAATAAAAAGAATCAGCAACCAGATGCGTGATATGCATTATTTTCATTTTTGGAAATAAAGTGAAGGATCCAGTGCATGAACATTAAATGACATTTTTAAATGTTTCACATTGACCATTGTGAGCTCTGCAAGTTTTCGTCTCTTAAAGTGGAACGTATAGAAATTCAAAACATTACTAAATACGGATGATAGGACTTAGTGAGTTTTTGGACTACCGTTCTCTTTTTTTGCCGTAGTATCTTGATTTATTTTGCAAGAAAAGCTCCGTACTTTTGAAGGATGCCTGTCATTCTTAATATATTGGAGCGCCTTCAATTTCGTATGATACTGTGCAATACCTCTAGTGTGAAATAGTTGCTTCAGGCGCCGTGGCACGGTGCGGCGGCGCGGCGCGGCAGTGGCGGCAGGCGGGCAGCCAGCGCGAAACGCGCATTGGCGCCTACAAACCTAACAGGGATACTTCACGCATTGCCCAATGCGTGCAGTATCCCTGTTAGGTTTGTAGGCGCCCGTGCGTTGCCGCTCCGCTTTGTGTTGGGCTCTAATATTTAATCTCGCGGAGTCAGCGTTTTTCAATTCCTGATTTTGAAATGTTTGCACACTCTGTATGGATTATTCTCATTTTAATTGATGAAAAAATATGTATTAAAGGAAAATATATTGTGTGTTTTGTAAATATTAAGGTGGTTCCTTACCAAACTTAATGGTTTTCAAAGCACACACATTTCTACACAATTTCTTATATCCTTTTATAGCAGATGGCGATGAAGTTTACAGCCCGGCGATAGGAATTATAGCCCGGCTGTATGATTTTTTATCGCTTCGCACAGCCCGGCTGTATGATTTTCTCCGCTATCTACAGCCAGCTATATGATTTTCTAATGCCTTCTTTAGCCGGCTATAAGAATTCCTATGGTATTTTGAAACGCAGCTCCTATCGCCAATTTTTACCAGGGGGATCTGAGCTCCCTCACAAAATACACCAAACTTTGATTTATAACACCTCCGCGAAGAAATTTTTGGTTTGAATCAATATTTACATCAGAACGATTAAAAAATGGCCCTAAAAACCGGCGTCGCCTCACACCAAGTTTTGCGTAAAACTAGGCAGTTCTAGACCCCATTCTTCCTATCACGTAGGTCACGCAGGTTACGCGTGGTCGTTACGCTGGTTATAGTATACCGAGTATACCCGTTCCCCAGCACTATGAACCTAGTTTAGTTAGTTAGTATTATTAGTATAATTTTACTAACCTCAAGTTAAGTCTCTGGTCTCAATGTTAGGTATAGCTCGTCGGAGGCAGATGAACTGTCACAATTATTTTCAATACCTGTAATTTTAGGCACCATAGTTTTCATGGACTTGCATTAATCCGCTCCTTCATATATCTCCTCTTAGGTGTCTGGTTTTTCCACTGCCACTTCTTATACCATCACTTAAGTGGGATGAGTGCCACTCTCCAAATTGGCGAACCTGAAGACTTCCCACCAGCTCCGAAGAAATTCCCAAGATGTGGAGATTTCCTGCCACCGATAAGTGACAGTAATAATTACTGACCTAAACTAATCAGGATCAGATTAGATCCCACATTTAGCGCATTGCCTTTTCTCTTACAAATTGCCACTGTATTCACGGTAAATTCAATTTCAATGAAACATATTTTCAAAGCGAATATTTTGGGAAAAATCGAGTGGGTTTGGACTTATTTCCAAATTCACTCTTTGTACCCTTAATTAGTGGTGAGAAGTATTTAAGAAAGAGAAAAAAATTAGAATTAAACATTTTTGAAATTAAACGCAATTCGCGAGTAATAAGTAACAGGCAAGTAGGTATAAATTCTCAAGGCCCTCGGTGATTAAATATTGTAATGCTACTTTTCGCGATCTTCGTAAGTATAGCATTGGTTTCTTCGGCCCCCTCTTTTTAGATACATTTTGCTTTCGCTGACTATTTGCGTTTTGCCGGTTACCTCTGAATTATTTTTACCATTTATAATTGTAGTTTTTGCTATAATAGTATATAGATTATACACGTGTAAATACTTTTTTTGTTAACTAAATGTTGTTTATAATTTTTCAAAAGAATCTCTTCGATGTTTGTAAATAAGTATGATAAACAAAAATAAATGAATCTCAGAATATGAATAACTATTTTTTTGCATCGATATTTTTTCAGTGGTGCTTTTCTTCAAGTTCGTAACCCCCCTCCCTCTTTTATTTGAGATTGTGTGAGACGGCTCATCGTCCGTTAAAGGGCCAAAAACCACAAAAAACAATTAGAGGATCTCGGATAAACTCACACTTCACACAGCAGATGGAATTTCTGTTATGTACTCAAAAACAAGTCGCACAGAGTGTAGATTCACGATTTGGAATTTTTCAAATATAGCAGGCTATTTACCTCAAAGCTTTGAATCAAAATTGTGATTTTAATAATTGCATTAATCACGCCGATTGCTCATACTGTCAGTTTTGCTGTCAATGTAGACCTACGTACCTGCATCTACTCATGGTTCATTGATTCGATCAATGTGATGATGCAATTAAAATCGTATCTGATGAGGACGCAAAAATTCTATTGTATTATTGCGTCACTCACAATTTCTGAAAAAGTTGAAATGCTATGTGCATCTTTGCTAATACTGGCAATATTTTGTATGCTCTGTGCCGTCGAATAGCTCCCGACTGTCCCTCAGCCTCTAATCACTTCATCGTTTATCTGATGGCTGATAAAGAAGTTTTTTCTTTAATACAGTCACTGTAAATTAAACCAATGAGGTTTGTTCTTTGCAACTTCATATTCATTGACAGATTAGGGGCGCTCAATAAAAAATTAGTAAATCCGTGAGTCTCGGAGGGTCACCTCCTCCTATTCGCGCCATTCCGTGGCTTCAGTCGATCCATGAATGTTTGAGCAAAATTTTGAATACAGATCGGAAAATTCAGAGAATTGTGTAGTGATATCGTTTATTTCAGCTTTCATCATAGACACGACATTTTTCCGAGTTTTTGAAGAATTTAACAAAAAAAAAAAATATCCAAAGTTCGGAATAATTGAATTATTTTCCCGGTAGTGCAAGGTTACGTAAGATGTTTTCCATACCTAGAAAAAGTGGCTCCTACAAGAATTATCTCACGACAAATTCTCTCAGTTTTTATAGCCATCGAATCTACAAAATGATCAGTTGGAGAGAATCTCCCTAATTTGACACTCACTCCGCATTCTCAGGGTAAACGAAAAGTTCATCTTTTAGTATGAGTGATAATCATATAATTTCAATTGAGGAGCCACCAGTAGGTTTTTTGTATTTACTAGAATGATTCGTGAATTATCACTGAGCATTTATTTTATGCATATTGTAATAGCGCAAAACGACGTATTTAATTTAACAATAATTCACTTCAATGATTTCCATGCTAAATTTGAAGCCGTTAACGCAAGAACATCGGACGACTGTAAGAAAGACCGGAATGAGACATGCGTAGGTAAGCACGAAGTACGTAGTTACCTTAATAATTTGAAAGAAATCAAGAAAAAGTGGCCATTTTAAATCACCTGAAATGAGCCCAGTACTTCCTAAACTGACCATTGACAATTACGTTACTTGGAAAACATTCATACGAAAAAATATTAAGGATACAGATTCAGAAATGAGAGCGCTTTTGGACCACTTCTGACTTTACGGATCAATAGATCAATAAGTGCACATTTTTGCAGTCTTATTGAATTATTCTCTGGCTGACCACAACTATTCTTATAACGACGACCAAAATTACCTGGAGAAAACGAGACATCCAGCACATATCCATCTGCGAGATAGTTATTTATCACATGTGCTAAAAACACTTTCCATTCACAAAACATTTTCTGCTGCATTCAGTCTGTTTTAGATTCCTAGATTTTTTACCGGCATTAGGCACTTTTTGAAACAAACAGTTCAATTAAAAACTCATTGAAACGCTCGAGATACAAGCCTGATTTTTTCATAAGTAAATTATGAAGAGCTTTTATAAGAAATACAACGTAAATTTCAGGTGGTTTCGCACGCCTGTACACACTCAGCAGGTGGCTGAAACGAGAGAATCCGAGTGCATTACTATTGAATGCCGGCGATGTTTTTACTGGGAGCTTTTGGTATAGACTTTTCAAAGGGAACGTGACATCATACTTTATGAACAAATTGCCAGTTGATGCCATGGTAAGTACTTCCCCAAATATCCGCACCTTCTACATCGAGAAAATTGGTTTCATATGCCTTTTTGATATGCGGAGGGCGACTTTCATTTCACTTGATTATCAGTCGTATTGTAAGCAATCTTTTCACGATTGAGGCTCGAAAACAACACAATTTATTAACAGTTCAATGTTTTGATCGTAATGTTGCGCAATACCTAAGTCATTCAAATTAACTTTTAGTGGGTACTTTTTGTTAATTATCGTATTATTCCCCATGACTCAACTGTAGAAACTTCTAGTTGTTGCAAGTTACGAGAGAATATTAATCTCCGGATGAAATCAAGACAATGAGCAACGTTATATGCACTAACTTAGTGAAGGCTACACAGTGTGGAATGATATTTTTTAAACAGCTGTACTTAGGTTTTTAGGGCATGATAAGTTTTTCTGGTAGCATGCTAGGCCTTTCTTATACAAGGATCTCAATGCTCCAGTTTTTAAAGATTTTTCACTTAAGTGTTATGAGTAAAGGTATACGCACTTTTGCAATCTACACGCAAAAACATAAGTTATGACTCGCTTCCCTCGCTCCCTATCCCTTCTCCCTTTCCAATCTACATGCGGAAACATACGTTGGTAAGTGCTTCTTTTTTTCCCTCGCTCCCTCCTCCCCCTCTCTTTACCCCCTCTCTCCTCCCCCTGTCTTTCTTTCCAACTTTTGGCAAATCGATACATTTTTGCAATGGGCCTCCCGATAGTCGTGATAAGATGGAATAACATCTTCTTCACTCTGATAAGCAATCAGTATTAATCTTACATGTTTATGTGAGGCTATATATTGTGGTTTAGTTAATTCAATATACATTTGATACAATTTGGAAATGGACAAAAATTAACCCTACACTTTTTCATATTTCGCAGACGATAGGCAATCATGAGTTCGACGATAGGATAGATGAAGTAGTGAATTATTTGAGTCGCTTAAAACTACCAGTGTTGGTTGCTAACATAAACTCCACGGAGGAACCCACTTTAACACCCTACGTTAAAAAATCTGCGATTTACGAAGTTGATGGCAAAAAGGTTGGGATCATCGGTTTTGTCACGAAAATGTTTCGAGTAAGTGTGTTCAACTCTATTCTACTAAGGTAGAAACTCGAATTTGTCCAAATCTACCATACTTTTCCTACACTTTTTCCATTCGGACAACCTCTTTTAGAAGGAGATATTTCGAATTAAAGTTTATAGACTTACGTCATTATTGGCTGCAACTCATCTTTGCTTGGAGCTCTTTGTGGGTGATTTTAGACCAAGCCTGCAATAAAAGTAAACCGGGAGAGTAAATTATAGTAGGGGCAATTTAGAATGGGATGTAAGAGTAGATTATAAGTGACAGGAATTTATAAAAGAAAGTTTAGCTCGGAACGTTTATTAATGCTGAAATTGATTTTGCTCTTTTCATTCGACTCCAGAGAATCATACCGCATTCTATGAGCACTTATATTTGTATTTACATACATATTCTGCAAAGTTATCCCACGTTTTCAGGATGGGAATATATAGATCTCCCTGCTCTCACAGTACTTACACTTTGTTCAGAGGCATTTTTGTTTGGATTGAATTCTAAGGAAATAGCCTCGGTGGGGAGACTGAAAATAGAGGACGAGGTTTCAACGGTAAATGCGGAGGCAAAATCACTGCGAGCGCTGGGTGCAGAAATTTTGATAGGGCTCTCACATGCTGGCTTCAGCGAAGACAAGCGGATCGGCAAATCCATCGACGTTGATGTCATAGTTGGCGGTCATTCGCATACTTTGTTGTACACCGGTAAGTGATACAAGTGGTCATTAGCATAACACTTGCAGTGTCACACACACATAGTTCAGTATGCGTTCGCAGGAAAAGGGGACTCCGTCCACGAAGAAAAATTTTCGAGCAAAGCGAGTTTTGTTGAGTTCTGTAAAAAAATCGGATTTTGAAATTTTCATCAGCAATTTTTCTGAAGCCTGATGATGAAATTTCGTACGGTGTAATAATTTTCGGGCGAATTTTTTACAAGGCGTAAAGTTGTGTTATGCCACGGAAAAAAATCTTTGGTGCTTATAGCCAGATAGTAGGTGACATTTACCATCTTGGATTCCCAGATTCGACCCCTGAGAACAATTTTGCTACGAGAACAAGTGTAGTGTGCGAGTGCTAGTGTATCAATCATGAAAGCAAGGAGAACCTAATATTTTTCGTTTTTAGCCATAAATAGGAGTATTTTCATGTGAAACGTACAGCTAAAAAAATTGAATACAAAGGTGTGAAATGTCGGGGTTCGCAGCTAGGGGATGGTGAAAAAGGGTTAATTGCGTAAATAAATTTCGAAATCGAGTAAAATGAGACTACGGTACTTATTATGAGGTGCTGCGGTTGTATCCGACCTATCAAATTTTTTTGCCTATCGCAGGGATTGAACCTGGGACCTACCTAACCCTAGCCGAAGACCCTAACGATTGAGGTATACAGTATGATGAGAATCTTGACCGAAAAACCTGTACATAGCTTCGATTTGAACCGAAAACCAGGATATTCAATCTACATACTTAGATTGGTTCATTCATTTTTCTAATTTTTGTATTTCATTTTATTTTTTAACGTTATTTCAGTTCTTTACTTTATTTTATTTCGTTACTTCATTTTAAATTTTTTACTTTATTTTTTTTCTTTACGTAATATAATTTTTCTTTGATTATTTCTTTTTTATTTATTTACTTTATTTTAATTTTTTTTCCTTTGTTTCTTCACTTAATTTTAATGTTTTACTTTCTTGTTTTTTCTTTACTTAATATTATTTTACTCTGATTATTTATTCTTTATTTCTTCCCTGTATTTTACCGTTACTTAGTTTACTTTATTTCTTGCAATTTTTTATTTTTTTACTTTAATTCAGTCACTTCATTTTAATTTTTATACTTCATTAAATATCTCTTCGTTGTTATTTATAACTACATTTTATTTCTCTATTTTTTCTTTTTTTCTTTTCGTGTTGAGAATCAATTCAAATTTTTCAAACTAGGATTATTTTTATGATTGGCTAAAGTGCTTCTAGCATTGGACAAATAAGCCCAGGCTACTTACTTGAACAAGTGAGATTATGTAGAATAGAAAATAAAAAAATTATCCCTCTAAAGTACTGAAGCCTTGACATGGTGTTAAATATAGTGCATGCCTAGCCTACTGGTAAACCTGGGATGTTTAGCTTAACGACATCATACAATTGACAAGAAACATTATTAGTAACGATTGATAAATATCTGCCATTTCCTTGGAATTTTGAATGTAGAAAAAAATTGATTTTGAAAACTATTATTAGTACCAGGGGCCTTTGGCCGCTACGCTGCCGACAACCGATGCGGAAGAAAACAATATACGTGAAAAGTCGTAGAACAACCGTGTTCAAGTTATCTCGGAGATTAATGGATTCAAATACCGTCAATGTTTTATTTTTGATCAATGTTTTTAAAAGAATACACACTGTTTTTCTAATGAGTTTCCGCAAATTTTCCTGAGTGATTTAAAATAGATAAAAGAAAATTTGACTTAAAACGCATAACATCCGAAATCTAAGCTCAGATTCGGCTTCCTCGTGAAAAATCGATGCTATTTCATGTATCATATGTCACCACATCATGAGGGAAAGAGATTAACGTAGGCGTGTAGATTCTAACATATCAGTCCGACGTGGCAACATGGGTGATTCGGAGTGGGTCAGCTGATAAGTAAGAAGAAGTTTGTTTTCTCGGAAACGGACGAACCAAATGCTTGGCGCCTGGCGCCTGGCGGCGTAGCTCAAACGTTTGAATTCTGTGCCTACTTCCGCATACCGGGCGGCTTTGATAGAATCTTTACGCCTACGATTTATCTCTTCTCTTTATGCTATGGTAACATATGATACATGAAATGGCATTGATTTTTCACGAGAAAGCCGAATCTGAGCTTAGATTTTGGGTATGATGCGTTTCAAGTTGAATTTTCTGAATTTGAAAATTTAAGACGGCGGACGTAGCCTAAATTGATACATCGGCTCCCATTCCATCGATTAAATTCGAATTTTTAGTCTAATTTCGAAAATTCGAAAAACCAAGGTGGCGGGCGTGGCCTAAAACGCTATCTCAATTCCTGCTCGTCGGATTTTCGTAAAACTTGGTGCCAAGGGGAGGGGGGGGGGAGGAAAGAAATTTTAAAACACTGCAATCGATATGTCGCAGGCAGATAGTAAAATTAGGCAAATGCCTAGCCAAATAGTCAAATACTAGGGGGCTATGCCCCCTGACCGCTACGCGGCCCAACCCCCTGAAGGCACTCCGCGCCATCAATGGGACGCTTTGTGGCCCTATTTTTACCTCCTATCAGTGTTAGTTTTATTTTTCCCCTCAAAAATTACGATATGAGGTATACTTTACTTTTAGAATGAAATAATTTTTGGTTTTGATGAATATTTTAGTTCGTTTTAATCCGGTTTTTTTTTTTTTTTTTTTTTTTTTTTTTTTTAAATCAGTGAAAAATTTAACATCGTCCGAGTTTCTGAATTGTTGGAATAAATGCCCTTTAATTATCATTAAAACCGAGCCGAGTCAAGAATAATTAATTGCGCGAAGTCATATAGTTTTGCGGCAACTTTACCGTCACCCGAGCCAGGGACGGGAAAAGGAGTACGCTCCACGAACATATTATTACACGCTTATCAGTACACGCTTATGTTTTTCCTTAAGACTTGCGATTAAGAAAAGACGAGTTTTCATAAAAACTGGAAAACAAGTCTTTTGGATCTAGAGCCCAGACTCTTAACAACATTGACAAGAAAAAATATTCTTGATTCAATCCGATTTTTCCTTGAATCGAAGAGCCGAGCCTCTCGATTTAGGCGGATTTTCTCTTGATTCAAGTGAAAAGTCCGATTGAATCAAGAGTATTTTTTCTTGTCAACGTCTTTAAGAGTCTGGACTCTAAATCCAAGCGACCTTTTTTCACTGAATGCTCTGTAATACCGTGTTAAATCGTTGAATTTTGTAGGTACACCTCCCTTAAGTGACGTACCAGAGTCGGACTATCCAACAGTAATCGAGCAAGAGAGCAGGAGGAAGGTATTGATCGTACAGGCCGGGGCGTTTTCGAAGTACTTGGGATATCTTACCATCACATTCGATCAGAACAATACGATCCAATCGTGGACTGGAAATCCGATTCTTCTTGATAACACCGTGGAGGAAGGTAATCGACTGTCATCATCAATCCTCCCTCGTTATATTTGTGATTCAGGCGCAAAGTATAAGAAGGGATTTTTATTCTCAAAAGGTCTTCTAAAGTAAACTGAGAAGAAAATTTGACGGTAAGAACCGATCATTTGGCATGTTAAAACAAACTTTCTATCAATGTATTTGAACTTGTCGGCCTCTTGAGGTGTAGGTCGGCTGGTCGGCCTCCTGTGGTGTAGTGGTGGTAGCGCTTGCTCTATGATCGGGAGGTTCCGGGTTCGACTCCCGGCCAGGCGACCTGAGTAATAAAAATCTCAAACAATAGTAGAAATTGAGATAGAAAAAAAAATTGAACTTTGTTACAAATCATTCATAGGCTATTTAATCTAGTCTGGTCACAGCTTTTCGGTTTAGGGCTGCAGTATTAACAAAATATTATCCCTCTTTTATTTTTCCTACCTTTGACTTCTCTTCCCTATTTTCATTAAATTATACTTTTTAAATATATAACTTCAAAGTATATTTTTTTGACTGTTTTGTTTGTATTTTTTTCGATATCCGACAGACCCTTCAATTCTCCAAGAGATGGAGCCGTGGCGCAAGGAGGTTCATGAAATAGGAGATAGAGTGATCGGTGAAACTCTGGTATTCTTGGATGGCAGGCAGTGGGTCTGTCGCATTGGTGAGTGCGCCATAGGGAAACTTATAACTGACGCAATGATTTATGACGTAAGTAAGGCCTTTTGTGGATTGAATATTTGATAAATTAGTTCCAAATATGTGAAAATAAGCGAGCTTCTCTGGTAATTTGCGTTTACTTTAATCGGAGAGTGAACTATACCTTAGCGTAATGTAGTCATCAGCCATTCATGCTACATATCTGGACCACTGTGTTACTTGCCGTGGTATCTGAAAACTATCTGAATTACGACATTTACGATTGAGATATATCTTGCCATCCAATTAAAATAGGTAACACTACGGTGCACGATCTGCATCAGCGAGGTACCTGCTTGGCCTTATAAGATTCTCAGAAGAAAAAAGGAAATTTTACTGGAAAAATGGTCGAATCTTTGTGTCAAGTTGTACTGTCTGAAAATTTCCTCTCCTGAAACTCAGGTTCTTTCTTTTTTGCCATAAAAAATTCACGGCGAACCCGCTTCCCAGGTAGCAAGGTCTGCTATAAAATAATTTTTATTATATCTTCGAAATAACAGTTTTATTGCTATTAAATGAGAGTTTTAATTCCTATTAATATATTATAAAAAAAACAATTTATATCGGTTGAAAAGATCGATTAAAGTACTCCCCAGTTACAACAGTTTCAGGCGCTATATTCCTATTTTATGAAGTTAAAAATAACAGTTTAAAATAATTTAATGACATAAATCAACAATGATTAAAGTAGTGAAAAACAAATTTCATTTGGAAAATTTACTGGTGTAAAGCGACACTTGTCTTAAAATAAAAATAAAAAATTTAAATGTTGAATACGAGTTTTGAATTATTCTTGTAAAGTATTAAAAAAAACTTAAAATATCCATAGAAAAACTAATTTCTAATAATAGAACGACTCGTAAAATTGTAGTTTTATTGAAATTTAACAGTGTCAATATATGAAATTTTATTCGTTTTTAATATTTTGTTAAACTGTTATTTTTTGGTTTTAAAAGATCAATTATAGAACTCCCCAGTTTCAGGCCTCATATTTCTATTTTGAACACCGATGACGGTGAGCACCGATACTTCCTCTAAGGAGGAGCAACAAAGACTATGCAGCAGGGATGTGACTACACTCGACACACCACACTACAATCAACGCTATAGATAGGCCCATGCCCTGTCTAGGCACAGTTAACCACAGGGGGGTCATCAAAAATGTGAGAAGAAAATCCACTCATATGCACCGAACAAAGCAAACATAGAAGCCGTCGATAAAAAAACGTATGTCGTAGAATATAAATAATATATTTTATGTTTTCACTACACACAAAGGTTAGACAGGCACCATAAACGACCCATCCAAAAACAAAATAAATCGGAGCTCTCTATCGGAAATAAAAGGAAACACCCCGATTACAATAAAACAATCGGAAATTAAAATCGGTATTTAAAAAAATAATGTAATACTAATTTATATTTCACAACTGTTTAAAATAAAATGTTTTGCAGAAAAACTGCAATAAATCAGATATTTAAACTGTCATTTTATCACTATCACTTGTATCTTTTTATCGATTTAAATTATATTTTCCTTGTTAGTGATAAATAGTTATCAAAGTTTTTTATAAGGATTCTTTTTCGACAAAAATTAAAGCTACACCGGTTTTCAGGAAACAATGATTTAAAAATAGTTTCTCACCAATATTGTTTAATAAATAATGTAATAATAATTAATATTTCATGGTTATTTATAAGAATGTGTTTTGCAAAAATATGGCAACAAATGAGATATTTAAATTTGTTTTTTATTGTCTTTTTTTTATCTTTTTATTGATTTAGATTAAATTTTTCTCATTAGTACAGTATAATACTTTATGTTTTGTAAAATAGCTTTTTTAAAACAAAATGGTCTACTTCTGTGTTTTATGAAATCAACTTTAAAAAAAAATAAATTAGAATAATTTTTTTAACTTTTTTTAGTTATTAAAATGTTAATCTACTTTCCTTTCTTTAAAAAAGTTTTGTTAAGTAAGTGATTTTGATTGAGAATTAAACCGTCGTTTTATTTCAAATCTAAGTATGTTTTTATTGCAATAATAGTTTCCTTTTCGATCGGTGTATAACACTAGTTAAATTTGTGTTATATTTTCAGAAAACATGACTAAATTATAAATTTTCCACTGGTATTTTTTAAGTATGTAAGAAAAATTTTTCAGTGATTATAGTCGCAAAGGACTTCTCTTTTCCGTTGGTTTTTCAACTGTTGTACTAGAGCAAATTTTTCGATGAAAAAGTGCACAAAAGTAACAGTGTAAAAACTGTTGTGAAATTGCAATTTTGAACTGTTACTATTGCTACCTGGGGCAGTACATAAAGAGAAGGACGGGAAATAACTGGACAGAAGCTGCAGTTGCTCTGATCAACGCTAGAGGAATCCGGGCTTCTATCATGAAAGGAAGTGAGTTTTAATGCCTTTTTTATATTTGGTGATTTGTTTCCACATATACGTCATGATTCAACTGATCAACATACAATTGAAAAGTTCTCAACATACTTAACATAAATGCTTCGCAGCAACAATGATTGTTTTTATACATGTTTGTATAACATGTTACACAAGATAGTATAATTACGATTCAAGTTTAAAAGCTATTCCTTTCTTGCACTTGGCATGAAACGTCAGATCTTTTCAACAAAATATTTGCTAATTTCACTGATGTTTGTGAAAAACTTAGAGTTTGTAATGGTAAATTATCAATTTATGCAGCTACTTTTAACATTCATCTCAGTTGAATTCTGCTCTTTCCGTTCATTAAGAAACAATATACATTTCTTAGGCATCATGAAAATTACATATATTTTTTTACGTGCACCAAGAAAAACGCACCATTTCTTATGCAACATTTTTTCTGGTCCAACTTGAATGCCGGCTTTGATACCCCCACGGTTATTCACTCTTGGATTGAATTAAACGCCACCGTCAATTTCAAATTTTCAGAATGTATAGTAAATCAACATTCAAATCTCACTAGACACAATTTTAACATCCAAAATGCCGTGTCAGCGTATTTTTTTTTTCTCGGTGCAAGCTTATTATTCACAACTCGGTATATAGCTCGTAATATAGGCCTGGTCATGAAGCACAAAGAAAGGCAAGCTGTTATTTTTGTGTAATAATTAAACTCTTTATAAATATTAAAGTTTAAAATTTTTGGATAGTACTGAGCAACAGTATTTCAAAATTTTACAGACCTGACCTACGCAAAGCTGCTAGACACTCTACCTTTTAGTGAAACTTACGACTTAGTAGAGTTGTCCGGGAAGCACTTACTACAAGTTATGGAATTTGCAGTAGCCTCCTTAAAATCATCATTCTTGCAATATTCGGGTGAGTACATCACTGCTTCTCCATTGGTATAAATTACGTATTGACTGATGAAGACATGAAGTCACTTTACAGTCGCATTGAGTATAAAAACACGATTCTATGAATAATACTTGGTGGTGCCCTGAGTTAGTTTTTTAGTCGACGCGACGTGGTGGGTGGCCGCGATGATAAAGTCTCCGTTAGTATTATTTAATTGAGCCAATACTGAAGAAAATATCAGGTCAACGCAAAAAATTGAATGAACTCCAGCTAACCTGTCTTTGCGCTTCGGCCGGCCGCGGCAATGCGCAGCGTGTCAAGGCGTCTGCATACAACTATTGCCACTCGACTGCTGCATGAGTTGCCTATCAAAATATTGAGGGCGCCTTGACTTTGCTCGCTCTTTGGGTCGAGCCAGCCAGCAGCGCCGCTCCGTTTCCAGTCGGTGAGGTAGGTGGCCGTAAGAGGCGCTATCACACCACCCGTATTCATCCTACTCCTGACACAAACATATATTAGCACGACTGAGCACACGGATGTATCAATGATGCGGATTTCAAAAAAGAATTGTATAAACGAGAGAACGCTCTATTGAATGCCTTGCCTACTATTTCGCAAGTCTCTTAAGATCTGTAGATGTCCCCCCCTCCGTATTCTCAGTCAAACAATGGTCTCCTAGAATTTGTGGGAAAATATACCTAATGGGTCTTTTCGGAAGTTTGGTGACGGGTGTAGACCATAACTCATGTAAAATGACTTCCTCCACAATATTAGCGCTGAATTGATTTATAGTTTCCAAAATACCAAATTCTCAAGTTGAAGGGAGATACTAGGTGTTCCAACGCAGGAAATTAAAAAGGGAGAGATTTTTTTTTTTTTTTTTATTCTGAAAGACCCGAGACTCTTTGAAACCTCCTTTAAGTGCCCGAAATTTTTGGGCCGTAGATGAATTTAGCACAAAAAATTTAATTGAAGATAGCCATTTTTTACGAGTTTTGGTCTATAATTTGGGAAAAAACCATGATTTTTCCAAAAAATTGACCAGCCGTATCATTGATAGGGAAAACTTTTGGATAAAACTTCATTGAAGGGAAAAGTCCAATTTTGACTCATAGAACACGCACCCACAGTATCGTCGATTAATACTAAATCACATTGTGCATAGGGTCACTCAGCTCAATGACGGGAAACTGCAAATCCATAGTTTTTCGATTAATGGCTGTGGCACAAAGAAGTCTCAAAATTCCAAGTTCATAACTGATTTTTGAATCAGGTCCGGCTGTAGTAGCCAATAATGATCCGACAAAGACAATAAACTGAGCAAAAATTTTATTTGTGAAGTCGCTGCAATTTTGTTCTGAGACGCTTTGTTATGCATTTTCAGGGATCAAAGCAACAATTGATTTGGATGGGCCAAAATATCATCGGGTGTCCAACGTAAGTGTCCGGTGTGCTGACTGTGTAGTTCCACTTTACAGACCGTTGGAGAAGGGTCAGTTTTATAAAATAGTTTTACCTTCGTTTGTGTGCGAGGGAGGTGATGGTTATAAAATGATCAAGAAAAATGCCCGCAGACACGTTAAAGGTGAGAAGAATAATTAGCGATCCACTTATTACAACTCACAACAGCACGTGGTATGGTAACATAAACATTTTAAACTAATTCTTAATTGGACCGCATTAAGCAGAAAGGAACCAAGCCAGATCGGCTATTGCCAAATTAAATTGGGCAATTTAATTTCATGAAAGAGGGTTATGCCAATTTTCCCCCCAAATGTCAGTAAATTTTTGTGCGAAGCAAAGGCCCTAAAATTTTCAAAAGAAGCCACACACGTTCTCTTGTAAAATATTAGATTTCCCAGTTGAATTTGACAATAGCTGATGCGGCTTGCTTACTTTCTGCTAAGCTTAGTCCAATTATTGTTCTATTTAACTTATTTCTTTACAAATAATTATTTTTTGCCTTGACAAGTTATTTTCTGAATATTTGTAAGAAAATGCTAGTCCGCTGACAAAAAGAAAAACTGAATAATCAAAGCAGAAAACCAACTTTGAAACTAATAGCTCTTATTCGTAATTGTTCTTGTATGTATTTGCTGTGCGTGACTGTTCTCTGAAAAGGCCTCATGATTTTTTTTTTCTTGCGTTCCAGGTCGAGTGAATACAGAAATCCTTCAAGACTATCTATCCGTATTCAGTCCTGTTTTTATCGAATCTGAAGGGAACATAATCGTACATGCCTCTCGTAAAATTGTGGATAAAATCAAGACATTGTATCCGAAACCTGCAACAGGGAACATTTGATGACTGCAACATGAATGCACCTGACACTTGACGTGCACTGTAGGCCATAGTCATCTACATGGACTGGGTTTGGACAATTTTGTAAAACAATTATGATGACGAAGAGTAGACACGTTGCTCTTTAAAAAATTTCGTGATCATTGTCACAAATATAATTTTGGTTTCTAAAACTTGAAACGAGATAAGGCAGCCGAAAAATTGAATTAAAACGCGACATTTAAAAACGCCTTCATTTAGTGAAATAGGCAACATACTACCTATGAACACGAATAGTAGCCTACCAAGCCAGTGTCGATATCTCACTTATTTATAGCTACTTATTCAGTCATAAGCTGTGATGGGCATGGGAGTCCTTTTTTCGCATTGTGTATCTAGTGAGTTGTTCTCTTTGTTTAGAGATACTTTTTAGTGCAAATTTTCTACCGAAGCACCATAAAATACATTCAGATTCCGTGTTTAGTACCTGAAGAAAAGGGTCGGAATCTATGACTCGGACTTTCTAGCCCTAATAATTTCCGTCTTATGATCGGGAATTAAACACAAAAAGCATATGAATTTGAGCATTGTATCACTGGCTCATGCGTTTTATTACTCTTTTACTCACTGTTTTAAGAAGAAACTTTTAGCAAGAGTGTCCTTGCAGTTTTTGATATGTTAGACCACCTTTGATGTTCACCTGTGAAAATATCACAATAAAGACAAAAATATATAAATTATAGTATAATTTAAATTACTTCGTGTACAGATGTATTCAAATATTTTCACTTCGTGCTCACATATTGAATCAGAAATTAGAAAAATCAATAATTCACGAAAATCCTGTCATGTGACAAATGCTAAAAATGGATCGGAAGGTCTAAATTAAATTGTCCACGACATCCAGATTTCATTCCAAAATTTTTGCGTAGGAAATTAGGACCACAATTAATTTTAAGGAAAAGAAGAGTGGGATCGTTTGTTTGATGGTTATGAGTAGATTCTTTAAAATTTCAATAGGAACGCTGTTTAAAGTTGGAAAATCACTAACCACTGTGCATCACTAATACATTTCACTTCTTCCTAAAATGCCAACTTGAAACCTGATCTGAGACACTCTCCGATGCATTTATCTAGGAAAGCTGATTCAGGGATTATTTGAAGAAATTCATTTCGATAATAATAATAATCGGAAAATCATCAGTGGAAATATTGTAATGGGTACTAGGGGTAGGGGGGGACTTTGAAGTCACCGCGGGCCATTGGTCGAATTCAGGTAGGGTGATCATGCGAAAGTCGTTCAGGGTGCTAATTAAAATGAGGGAGGGGGTCTTGCTTTCTTGCCAAAAAATAAAATAGTCGGAAATATTAATTTATAGAAAATAAAGGGATTATAATGGGTACTAAGGGTAGGGAGAAACTTTGAAGTCACTGAGGGTCATTGGTCGAATTCTGGTGGGGCGAACATGCGGGAGCAGTTCAGGGTGCTAATTGCAATAGGGGGGGGGGGGGGNCCCCTCGCCGGGGGAGGGGGGGCGATAAAGCCGGGGCGAGGGGCAAAGTAGACGTCATGATGCCGGTCCAGCGCACGTTAATAGCCGCGTGAGTCGTGAGTTGGTGACGAGTGCGAGAGAGATGGTCGAGTTTGGCACCGGGCATTGTTTCGTGCTATCGACATCTAAAGTTTATCAGTTGACAGTTGATAGCCGGTTGGGTTGGGTAACGACAGTCCCTCTCTGGCTGACCAACCGCCCCGTGGGCTTGAGTCGCCGTTCCCGCGACCCGAAATTTGATGGAATTCTAAAGAAAACGATTAGCTCGATAGCAATGACGTAGAAAAAAAAAATGATGGGGGGGGGGAAGGGAGATAATTTGATACAAAAATGAAAGACTTGAAATTGGAGAATTTGCAGGAAAAATGTGTGTTGCTCCATTTGAGAGTGCTTAATAAGCCTAGTTCGCAGTATTTTTCAAAAAAAAATTCTGTCATGGGAAACTAGAAAAGTAGATTTAAAAATGAGGAAATGCACAGCTTTGTGACGTTATCTGGCGGCATTTCCCGTTTAAACACATGTGTTTTAGAACACATCTGCATACGTCTCGCCACAAACAAGATTTAACAGTAAGTCTACGGCCTATAAAAGTTGTATTGCAAAGAAATAACAAATGTTTTGATATTAAGATTGAACTTTTTGCGTGTCATTGTTTACTGTTCAAATTGCGGCATCTTTGTATGGTATATCAGGATCGTATTCATTCTGTGCACCGTGGCGATGGGCCCAGATGGTCTGATGGCTGTATAAACAAACACATCGTCGAGAGCAGGGCACGATAATATTTATAATTGTAAGATATTTTCATGAAGAGACATAATGCAGCCAGGTAGCAGTTGTTGACGTAGGATCTCACCGAATTTTTAGATTTGTAGTTTACCTTGCACCATGTAAAAACGATCTAGTGAGTCCCATTATTTGTGTAGTATATGGCACATGCACTCAGCAATCGCCGGCAGTTTGCGAGCTTTTACATTTTTTTCGATGCGAATCAGCGTAATAAAGGTCTGATGGGTTAAGGCCTTCTAAAGCATGATCTCGTCTTGGAGCGCCTTCATTTTTTGTGATACTCGACGCTTTGTCACGGTGTTAGTTTAGTTGCGTGACCCAACTGAACCCAACGAAGGTCATGACTTCCACCACACGCTCTCATGAGTTTACCTGTTACTATCATGCTTTTATGGAGGAGAAAATGTCCACTTTCATTAAAAGAAAACTAATCAGTACTTCAATCTTGTTCCTATTTTTCTGAAATCTATTATTTTATATAAATTCACTCATGGCTTGCAAATTTCCGGCGACTGCTAATTGCCTGCGACATATATGACTTTTGTCTGGACTGCATCATTCATGATGACAACTTGATGTTGCAATATTTTTTCATGTTTAGTTTAAATAAATTGAATTTTTATTTATTTCTTTTCCATGTTTAACTATCTCGAAGTTTTTAATTTACACGTCCTCCTTATCGTCTACCGTCACATATTTGCGATTTGTACGATCTATTAATTCGTGATTAGTAGAACTCATCTATCGGTCACATTTCCTGAACGACTGCAGGATTCTCCGTAAATATTGAAAAACTTCAAAGGAGAAAAGAAAAAAAGAAAAAATTAACGAGGCAAAAAGTAAAAAGATATTTTTGGAAATAAATTGAACTTGCGCACTTGACGCAAAGAGAAAATCAACATAGTCAGTTAAAAAGTAAGTTTTTGGATGTTTATTTCAGAGTGTAGGTGTCATACCTCAGAGTCAAGCCTCGAATACTCATCCAGAGGTCTAAGGATTCTAAAAATTTGAAGCCTGGTAATTGAAATTAAAACTTCATACTTATTTCATTTTCAAGTCAGAGTTTTTTAAGTTCAAAATGAAATTCAATCTATTTAATTTATAAGTTTTTGACTTTCTCCTTTGTTAAGTGAACCGTAACGCTACGATAACATATGACCCGCGGAGAATAAATTAATTAGGAAGGTAGGTTGCGTGCAGTGTTCATGATATGTACGGTTGGAAAAAATAGGCTCGCAATATTTATATTTTTTATGATAATTTCTTGGCTTTTGTGATTATCTATGTAGAAGTACAAGAGTCTATGATTATAACTGACACTTTTTACGGTTTATTTTCCTCAAATATAAGTTACTTAATTTGATTGTAAAATGAATCTGTGATTTCAATTTAATTATGTAACCCACCAAGATGTACAGTCCTGAAACTCATGAATTATAGAGATGTCTCCTAATTGGAACCAATATTCGTTGTCTCGTTGGCTGTTGAAAAATGAGATCAATTCTTTCTTGGTTGAAAAAGGCAGGAAAACAAAGTTTATTTAGACTTTCGGAGAAATACTCGTTTCAATTTCAAATCTTATTTGCTATGCTAGTGGTCAGAACATTGCTTGACACATGAAAAAAACTTGCACGGACAAGAATGGGACGCTTGTGATAGGTACATATTAGCGTCCTTTACTTTTAGTGATTTGGTATGCTTTGAACATGCCACAACTTGTACAATTGAGAGAAGTTGTAAACAGACATTTTGCATATCTTCTGAATTGAAGGCGTTCTAAATTAATTCGAATTTCCTGTAATAAAGATCCGCTTTGGAACGTATTACACGATGTCATGGCATTTGCCTGAGTCACTGCTCAGAAAGCATCACTACTCGGCAAACGAACAAGCGAAGCGAATTGAAATCGGTGCACGAGACAAATTTTTATTTTGAATAAAAAATTTTAAATTGTTATTGTAATTTTTTCAAGACAAACCGAGTGCATCGGTTCTTTTTGAGACGAAACATTAAATTCATATTTTTTTCTCAAACATTTGTATCAGGAAATTGCATTTGCTTATTTGAACCCAGCTTGAATTAATCAAAGATATGCGAATCATTCAACCATGGTGACGTATAATCTATCTGTAATAAATATTCTGACACTTCTGCATCAATTACATGCCGGAGGGATTTGTGGTTTAAGTGCTCTCTCTCTTATGTAAAATTCCGTTTGAAACTTGATGTTGTCACTAGTTTTCTCTGTTACAAGCCGAAGTTCAAAACAAATTCTTAAAGTTGAGACTGTAATGGAGGAGATTGCCTGAATTATGGTAAAACTTTACCTCTTTATTCGGTCCTCTTCATGCACGAATAGGAATCGGACGGATTAGCAGGGTTGCAGGCTGCAACTTCGGAGCCCCCTTACAAAAATGCCAACTTTCCTAATGTGTTTGTTCCCTATTTGTACATGGAGAGTTTGACAAAGCCACAGTGTGATTGGTGAGATCTGACCATAACAAAGGCGATCTCCTCCATTTCGGCTTCAACCGCCACGCCACGGCGGCGGGGATGGGATTTTTGGCGGCCCGTTCCTGGCACATTCTGACAGTAGTTATCGGTTACCGGAACTAGGGTTTCTCCCCGCTTTCAAGGCCAAAAAACTAGAAATGATGTAATTTCAACTTTTTGTGTATTTTTTTTTTTTTTTTTTTTGTGGATGACAATACAGCCGAGATAGCGAAGAGAGCCGTAAGTGCAAAATTTTCGAAATCGAGTTTTCTTCAAAATTCGTCTAAACTCTCTTAGATGAAATTACTGAGACAGCTATAACATCAAAATTCATCCTAATTCAATGAAAACGAGATGTGTGAGAAAGCCGTAAGTGCACAAAAAATGACATAGTTTTTTTCAAGACAGCCGCAGGTGCATGAGAGCCAATGAAAACAGTGCTTTCCAGTAAAGTGCCGCCCTCCTCTGCCAATTTCTAACCTGAAAATGTGTTTGATGTGCGTCCAAAACGCAACCACGAAAGCATGCAGAAGATAGCACTTACGGCTGTCTTGCCTAACGATAACCTAGCATGAAAATGAAAAATACCCTTTTTATGTAATGGAAATAAAATCAGTCGATTTTTAATCATCCATACGATTTCTAGTAGTCTTCCAGACGATTAGTGGCAATTTGACAAAGAACGGAGGCTTCTTTCAATAAAATGTTCCGGTTACAAGCTTCTGAGCCCGTTTTCTCAGAACTTCATTTTTGCACTTACGGCTCTCTTCGCTATCACGGCAGAATACTTCCTCTACACGCAAGGGGAGCGAGAAAGAAAAACTTAAATTGCAAAAAATCGCCCGGTTAAACGCCCACTCCAACATTCATCCGTTACCATTCGGTGAAATTTCAACAAGCTGCCCTTGAGCAATCATCTTTACGCGAAAAGTAACATGGACCTCCGGACTTAACTTTTGTCGCGCCCGATCACATTACTGATATCGTTAGTGCGAGTTCTCTAAAATATTGTCTCTGAGAGCACACATAAAAATGCATGGATGTTTGTCCAGACGGTTTTTATTTGAAGCGCAATCTCTTTATCCCCGTGCTTCTAATTAGCTGCAATGAGATTTATTCGTGGCGCCTGGCTGCAATTGTTGCTTCACTTGCGTGATAAAAGCAGCGTGGGAAGGAAGTTCTGGGCGCACAAGTTCACGGTCGCACAAGTGCGCCGTGGCCGCCGCCCGCGAAACAAGCGCGGGAGTAAGCGAATTTTGAAGGGCGAATTAAAGGCGGAGCATCAACTGAGGAGGCAGATCAATCGAAGCGTCGCACAATGGAACGAGTCAATTAGAGAGGTTGGACATGCAATTTTTGACTAAAACTGCAAGTCTTGATGTTTATTTCGTCACAAATTCAATTTCAAAGGGCGTTTTTAAATGAAAATTTCACAGAAAAACTAATGGAGCCACTCTCAAACTTTTTTGTTTTATATTTTTGAAAATATAAGCTTTCAAATTTTTCAGATTTCGTCCGACTTCTCCTGTTGACTCGGTCCAGTGTGCGTCGTGTCGCGTCGTTGCACCCACTTTGTAGACATAATGAAGCGAATTTAGATTAGTGACATGTAGAGGAATGATTATTAAAATTGATAGACACGACTATAGATAAAATGATAGACAAAGCCATATACAAAGCTATAGACAAATTTAGAGACAAAGTGATTGACCTATCAGATTCGCAAAAATCTGGGGAGTCATTATTCATAATAGTAAAAGAAGGTTGCACATGGAATGACTGAAATTTATGGAGTAAAAAAACCTCCCTATGACAGGAAAAATGTGCTTTGAAAATAGAGAGGTGGAGGATTCTAGCATAAAATATGTTTTACACTCGTGCTTGATTGCAAGTCTGCAGTTACTCAGACCAAGAAAATAATCCCACAATATTCCTGCCCTTCCTATGGCTTGGTGCAGAAAAGAATTCTTCTTCTTTGAGGCCTCCTCAAGGACCACGTGACTGCACTCCCATTCAGCATCCCTGGTGCCAGCCTTAACCCCTCACTCCCGCCGAAACTTAGGCATATATAGGCATTCAAGCATCTAAGGTATATTAAGCACTCAAACACCCCTGTTCCTTTGGTACGTGCATCAATAGCAGAAGTTAGATAAAGTTTAGATATTGGACATTATTTGCTAATATACTGCTTTCACTTAAAATAGTCCTAATTTTTCGGCAATTTTTTTTAAAAAATATCACGTCTCAAAGTATGATAATTTATTATATAAAATACAAGGGCTGACAAAATCACCATCCGCACACTTATCTTTCCAAATCCTGTATAAGGTTACTTTCCATTTGTTATTTTTATTTTCCCCTTGCTAAGCTACATAGGCTGTCCCAAAAAGAAGTGGACTGATGCTGTAATTTCCGAACTGATCATTGCAGCAATCTTTTCTTGGTTGCGTTTTGAAGATCAACTCAATACCTATCGATTAAGACCAAGATCATTAAAATCGGTCAAAAATTGACCGAGTTATGACGTTTTTCGTGAGAGGAGTAAAAATTCAGCCTACCGTTTTTTGAAGAAAAAATCATACCGTGAGTTACGCGTGTCAAGCTTCATCTCCACTGTAACTTCTCTCCCGTAATGTTTTCCTTCATAAGTGATACAATATGACTAAAAACCTGTTGGTAACAGTGTCTAGTCGGTGTCCGACTCATGCCGTAACCATAGCGACCAGGGAGGACAGGGGAGACTCGCGCAGAATTCGGCGACAACTTCGCCCGCCAGCGACAGTTTTCGAGTGCGCGCGCTCAGTGCAGTGGTAATTTGTTAGTGCCGTTTTCATTCGTTTTTTCGAGATGATGGAAAAGGACAGTGAAATTGTGAAAGAACAGACAATTTCACTGTCCGTTTCCATAATCCCGAAAAAACGAATGAAAACGGCACTAACAAATTGCCACTGCACTGAGCGCGCGCACTCGAAAACTGTCGCTGGCGGGCGAAGTTGTCGCCGAATTCTGCGCGAGTCTCCCCTGTCCTCCCTGGTCGCTATGGTTACGGCATGAGTCGGACACCGACTAGACACTGTTACCAACAGGTTTTTAGTCATATTGTATCACTTATGAAGGAAAACATTACGGGAGAGAAGTTACAGTGGAGATGAAGCTTGACACGCGTAACTCACGGTATGATTTTTTCTTCAAAAAACGGTAGGCTGAATTTTTACTCCTCTCACGAAAAACGTCATAACTCGGTCAATTTTTGACCGATTTTAATGATATTGGTCTTAATCGATAGGTATTGAGTTGATCTTCAAAACGCGACCAAGAAAAGATCGCTGCAATGATCAGTTCGGAAATTACAGCATCAGTCCACTTCTTTTTGGGACAGCCTATGTATTTTCTTTTACTTTTTATTTTTTTCGGGGAGCACACTGTATGTATGAGTGCGCATCAAACTATTGAAACACCCCATACCACATGGAGTAATCATAACAATAATCCTTGTTTGAAGTTGTTATTGTTACAGGGTTTATTGGAGTTCATCGCTTGCTACAGTTATCGTAGGCTAAATGAAGCAAGAGGTGCCTGGCTAAGCTCTTTAAAAGCGCCTTATGCAGCACTGACCCGGGCAATATTCACGACCAATCCGGATGAGCCTGACCTTTATGGCTCTTAAAATTTCGCAAACCAGTCCCCTAATCGGAAAATTACCGCGGCGCGGGCGAAAATTGGACCAGAGCGACCACTGCGTTACGTAAACAGTCACTGTCACGTTCTGCGGGTCGTCGGGGGCATTCACGTTGTCACGTTCCATTTTCATTTTTAAGAGTACTAAACATCAGGATTATGTACACACAAAACTACTCCACTCAAGAGTTGTGTCAATTATCACGGGGAGAATAGTGCTGAACAACGACAAAAACTTTTTGACAAAACCACAAACATTTAAAAACCTACGAACAAGAAAAAATTTACAAATTAAAAGAACAAAATTTGAAACCGATACATTTGAAAATATAGGAAAAATGAGTTCACCTCACGAAGGAAAAAATTCTAGAAATCCCCATTTTGAGCAATTTTTAAACTGACAAAATAAAACTATATCAGATACTTTATAAATCCATAGTTGTTGTCAAACTAGGAATTTATTATCTGTATGTCAAAGTTGGACTTTGAAATCAAGTTCTCGTGTAACAACGAACTTGAATGAATCCTTTATATTAATTGGCCTTTCATTATTATCTCTTGTGTTTGATTTTCAAAATATTTAGTCGTCATCATCAGTTTTTACGAGAATTTCAACTCAGATCGTGTCTATTGTTGCACTAGTAAACGGTTTTTTCTTGGGAACATCATAAAGAAGGAAAAAAGGGTGTAGAAAAAATGAATGCATTTAGATCAATAATCAACGCCCTGGTAAAAATTGGCAGTAGAACCAAAAACCAAAAATACCAAAATACCAAAATACCATAGACCTACAGCCGGCTGTAAGATTTCCAATCGCTTCTACAGCCGGCAACACAATTTCTTATAGCTTTTTATAGCCGATGGCGACTAAGCAACAGCCTGGCGATAAAGTGTATACTAAACGTTATCAATTACGGATGCTAGGACTTAGTGAATTTTTGGACTACCGCTCTCTTTTTGGGCAGTAGTATCTTGATTTATTTTGCGAGGAAAGCTCCGTACTTTTGAAGGATGCCTATGCCATTCCTACCATGTTGGAGCGCCTGCAATTTCGTATGATACTGTGCAATACCTCTGGTGTGAAATTGTTGTTTCAAGCGCCGTGGTACGCTGCGGTGCCGCGCGGCGGGCGGGCAGCCAGCGCGAAACGCGCATTGGCGAATTCAAACCTAACAGGGATACTTCACGCATTGTGCAATGCGTGAAGTATCCCCTATCCCTGTTAGGTTTGTAGGCGCCAGTGTGCCACCGCACCGCTTTGTATTAGGCTCTAATATTTCATCTCGTGGAGTCAGCGTTTTTCAACTCATGACTTTGAAATGTTTGCGCATCCTGTATGGATTATTCTCATTTTTATTGATGAAAAAAAATATATAGTAGGAAAATATAATGTGCGTTTTGAAAATATTAAGGTGATTCGGTACAAACTTAAGGATTTCCAAAGCACACGAATTTCTACACAATTTCTTACAGCCTTTTACAGCCGATGGCGAAAAAGCAACAGCCAGGCGATAAAGTGTAAAGCCCGGCGATAGGAACTGTAGCCCGGCTGTATAACTTTTTATCGCTTCGTGTAGCCCGGCCGTATGATTTTTCCCACTTTCTACAGCCAGCTGTAAGATTTTCTATCGCCCTCTTCAGTCGGCTATAAGAGCTCCTGTGGTATTTTGAAACGCAGCTCCTATCGCCAATTTTTACCAGGGCGATCAAAGAAATAAATTTGTAAAACACGCAAAGGTCTATATTTTCCGTAGTATATGAATCCATGTTAAAATAGGTTTCGACTTTGGATAATAAGAAAGAGTTTCCTTTCCAGGGAATGATGGAAAAAGATCCACTCACTAATTTCACGATTTAACAACGCAGCTCGGCCACGCTGGATATCACGTTGTCCGCTGTTATTGAGAGCCAACTTTTCACGCAATTAAAACCTCATATCAGCTGATAGAGCCAAAGGCTCGATGAATTAGATCCGTCTAATTTTAGAACCCATGCACTGATTATCCTGTACTATTCGCGCTCTTTTCACTCATTGTCACAGTTTTTTGTCCTCTCTTCCTCTTTATCTTTTTATTATGTAATTAAATTTCTTTTTTCTGCTTATCTTCTTGTTTGATTTTTTTCGTTAAATAACCCGGGGTCGCTTGAAAATGCAAAACACCTCGGCCGTAATTTTTACGTCTCGGTTGGATATCGTAAAGATCAACGAAATTTTAACGGTAGGGGACCGTCCCTAAATCATGTGACGCTCTAGAGGGGAGTCGAGTCGAGTCGTTTTGTTTTTACGTGTTAAAAGGATAGGAACCTTCCTCACAAAAGCGTTGCAAGGAGTACTGGAGAAAAACACATTGAATCTAGAGCCCAGACTCTTAAAAACATCGACAAGAAAAAATACTCTTTATTCAATCAGATTTAAGCTTAAATCAAGAACCAAGCCTCTTAATTTGAGCGGATTTCCTTTTGATTTAAACTTCAATCTGCTTGAATCAATAGTCCTTTTTCTTGTGAATGTTTTCAAGAGTCTGGACTCTAGATCCAATAAGTTTTTTTCCAGTGAGGGGGGGGGGTTGCAAAGATGCCGACAAGAGGATGATGTTAAGATAGATGCGGTCAAGATTCCTAAATTGCGATTTTAAAGAGGCACGACCCCTTCGAAGCAGCTACACATACACAAGACTTATACTCTAAAAATGCATTTAATGAAATTTTGTTTTTTGGTAAAAATGTCCCTTTATCCCTAAAAATGATTGCAAACGTGGTCTGCCTATAAATGGGGGGCAAGGGATGGGAAAGTGCACATGAGTTAGTGCTATAAGCAGTCAGAATTGTGTGAAAGGGCAATTTCCGCATCACGTAAATGGACCGCATTTTGCAATTTGGAACTATAAATTCTGCCTCCTCTGGAAAAATACTTACGTACATAGGGAAAGCAATGGCACGTACGTCGTTTTTAAACCGAGCTAGAATTTATAGTTCCAAATTGCAAAATGTAGTCCAAATCTTTCTCAGAGCTACGGCTTTGCAAATTGCGGGGCTTTAAAATATTTTTCATTCACATTTTTTATTCCTCACTGCTGAACGTTAGGTGAGATACTTAAAAGATGTCGAGTATGCTCCGAACGCCTTTCAAAACTTTTGAGAAATTTCAAAACGTCAAATGTCAAAAAGTTGACGGGTCTTGGTCTGGATAAAATAACAATCGAGAGAAAATGTTGAAACATCAGAATCGTAATATACTTCTGAAATTAACCATCGCTGTGTAAAATGCAGTAATCGAGTTGTATTAACTAATGTATCTCTCTTCGCTTCGCTTTTACACTAGATGTAAGAGTGAAAGCAACTAAGCAACCAGAGCGCTGAGTAAAAATCTCGCTGAGTGGTATCCGTGCGACTTCTAATAAAACTACCGTGGAAATTTGCATTTGTTAATCGGCCATTGAAGTCTGAATGTCTGTGGGAGACTCCAGACTGCAAAAAGAAAAGAACGCGGTCGGTTCTGCACATGAGTGGGATAATTATAAAATCATCAAGGAAACTTTCGTACAGGAAAATATTTTCCCACGCGTGGACACGTGACGAGCTTTCGTCGAGAGCTCCTCGCTGTTTCTCTGTGTAGTCTCCCCTCTCCCTCCTAACTGCTTACTATTAAACGTGGTGAGAATATTTTTAGCCCAGACGATCATTCATTAAAATTCGACCCGGAGCTCAGTCAAAATAAGTTGGATAATCGTTGATCTGGAGATATGAAGATGCACTTGGAAAGAAGGTGGGGAAATCAACAGTGATGTTTGTCGGGATGTATTTCAATAAGACGTGAAGTGAGAAATGCTAAGAAACAAATGATTGAATGTATATTTGTATTATTTAAGTACAGAAAGTTTACTGAACTGTCAGTTTCAGGTTACTCAGGAATAATTTGTATCTCTTTTTCACCTGTACATTTTATTTGACTGTCTTTCGCTACGCACATGCATAGTTTAAAAATTCCATTCTACTAGTTGTTTAATGTATTGCCCGATTACACAAATTGGTCAATGTTTCTTTATATATTATACAGCATTTGATCAGATACTTTTGCTTAAATTGAAAGGGTATTATTGAAGGGTTTTCATTTATCAAAACAAAAAGGTACACGAGCAATACTTTCAACATTTGCGATTAACATTATTTTATTAAATTCCCTAAAAACGTTTCATTTTATATCAACTGATCGACTATCAACGTAATAAAGAAACGATGTAAATTATGTGGACGTTAACTTCAATACCAATTTTTCACCGATGAGATAATTTTGGAAACGTTCCACTTTTTTAAGTCATTTTGCATATTTGCAATGACTATTATAAGAGTAAACATTTATATATCGACGGTAAAACTACCAAACCACGTATCTCGGTTTGCGACGTCGCAGACTTCCTGTCATTCTTTATTTTTTAAATGAAAAACTACTTAACGTCCAGTCTTGAAAATTTCTGTGATTTTTCCTCTTCGTGCGGAGAAAATTCTGTGAAAATTTCAAGGAATGATATTGATTTGGTCTACTTCAAAAAAATAAAATGCGAGCGTAGATTTTTAAACACCGCAAACGAGATACGTGGTTTGGTAGTTTCACCGTCGATATGTGTTGTGATGTTTCTTCCCTAGTCCTATCTCTAGGCCAATACGTCCCTCATTCTTCTCCTCTAGAAATCTGTCAGTAACAGATGCGTATTCTGCAGACCAAAAGATATGACTGGTAAATCTAAATAACCCGCAATATTCGTCAATTGCAAAACTTCCTGTCAATGCCAACTTTGCTTCAGGTCAATCATTATTAGTTCTTAAAAATTGGCACGATTTTTTGGACGGTACAAAAATATTCAACAAAAAATTTCGTGAAAGATTATTAATTAATTTTTGTTTCGAAAAACGAAAAAAATTAAAAATTTCGAAAAAAAAGTAATTGAGATACCTACGTATTTTTCTAGTTTACCTCTTCTCCTACTACCTCTTTCGTGTTCAAGGAGGAGTCTCAAAAGTTCATGGCACAAGTTTACCAGCAAGTAATTAATTAAACAACGAGATTACTGGATCCTACCTGCGGATCTACTGGGCTAAGTCTGAAACGGCGATGGAACGGTGAGTGGGCCAATACCGTTTCAGATCTCCGGATATTAGCTTTCTTCAGCAACTCTTATGCAAGAGCACACAATTCAAAATATTGCGAAACGACGGACACCTACCTCGTGATTCTCCTCACCTCGATTAATTGAAAATCCAAAACACACGTCATAGAATACGCAATTATTCGTTAATTAATGACTTAGGTAACACTCCTGGCGACGTTCTCTTTTGATTTGCAAACGTAAACGTTGAGAGGACATTTATTTTCTTTTTTATGTGTTGTTTTTCAACAGACCCTACCCAAACAAACAACTATAATGCAACTGTTTGCATATTTTTGCAATTCTTATCTCTATGAGAACATTTTTTGAACACATAATGTTGACACACACATTTGACAAAGACAAAGATATTTGAACGGATTTTCCGAATAAGTTCACACGTTAGCATGGTTTTTTTTTTTATTTATTTATTTTTTTAAATCATTTAACCATAGAAGTATATAACTGAGATAAAACGCTATGTTAAAAGAAACACTCTTGCATGAAAAAACGGATATAGATGATTTTGATTGAGATAATTTCCAGCCGGTTTCTTGAAAAATTCATTCAAAGAATACATAAACAGGTTCAAGAGGGGGAGGGGGCTGCACGCCTCCTAACACCCCCCTCCCATTCCGTTCGCCTGAAAGAAAGGAGGAGGAAAAAGGGAAGAAAGAAGAAAGGAGGGAACGGAAGAAAGGGGAAGGAAGGACGCTTGCATTTGGTAATTATTCATACCGAAATTGACTCTAACTGCATGTAAGATGCTTGAAAATTTCGAAAATTCTCCAAGAGAAGCCTCCTGGACCCCCTTCACGCCCCTCCGTTCAAAGTGTCTGGGTCCACCGATGGGAAAATGCAGTTTTTCAACGATTCGTTGTTTTCCCTACACTGCAAAAGCAGTTATCTTACATTAGGTCGAGCCAGGCGGATGCACAGGATGTCAAGATGGTCAAATGTTGATTTATTAATTTTTTCCTTACAAACCGCAAGTGAAGGTACCTTCAATTGAACTGAGTTAAGGAGAAAGGATCCAACCCACATTTTGGAAAAAATTGAGTTATGAGTGGTTTTGAACTCAACCACTGCTCTACTATCTATCGCCAAAAATTCAAACTTTTTGTAGGAGCAAATTTTGCAGAAATTGAACTTGAAGTTTATCTTTTACATTGAGTCTTATGCAGGAGCCAAACTTTAAACCTCTTTTCCTCGGTTCGATCCCGATGTGGCTTGGTTCCTTTCTGTTTAACTCCGTTCAATTTTGATGCGGATTGGCGTGCGTATTCATGCGAGCTCAAGATACGATGCAAAGCGCCTTCATTGATTTGTATCTGCAACCCGGACATCCATCGAGCTGGTATAGTTGCATCCAGACGTTATTATCAACGACGTCGTCGCGTCACGACCGAAAAATGACTTGAATCACTTTGCTTCGCTTCTGATTGTGAATCACATGCTCTGTTAAATGATAACAGGGATCGGTTTTTTTTATCCTCGGTTTTTCTACATAACCTATTATATAGAATGAAAGTATCATCTACCGTGTGAGTGCCAGGGGTACGATCAGGCCCGCCACATCCCATCTCGGGCCCTGGTACCAATTTTCTGGCCCGGGCCCCTAGCACGGGGGGGGGGGGGTCCGGGGGGCCTCCCCCGGGAAATTTTTGAAATTTTAAATCTATTTGGACGCATTATGAAGCTCTTATGGAGATTTTCCATCAATTTCTGCAGAATAATTACGCCTTTTTATTCACTTTCAGCACCAAAAACTTTCGAATTGTTGCATTCAAAACATCTATAAATTTTTTTTTTGAGGGGGCAGATGATAATTTTCAATTCTATGGGGAGCCGGGCCCCCCTGGACTCCCCTTTCGTACGTCTATGGCAAAGGAGTTAAGCCATTGAAGTCGAGGATGCCCAGAAAGGAGCCTCTTAGCATCCGACAACGGAAGAAAATGAAACACAGTTACTAAAAATATCATTCTACATATACTCAAAATCTTGAAAATCTCTAAAAAAGTAAGAAAAATTTTATAGTGCCCTAGCGTGTTTTTGAAACTTTATTCACCTTTTGCGAAATTTTTAGGGTAATTTTTTCACTTTTCCCTACGAGACAAGGGTTACACATGAATTCTTAGTGGTTTGTCACCTGTGTCACGGGCCCCTCCAGGGCCCGCGCCCCGGTACCAAGGACCCAGTATCCCCCCCCTTGTGGCGGGCCTGGGTACGATCATTGTCTTCCATCGTTTTAATATGAAAGTCACAAGGATATTTCTTGGTGTTTCTTGTGACATAGAGCTCACATAAGTAACGCGTTCTGTAGAACTCGTCCCTAATGCAATCATCTCAGATTTTTCTCTCTTTGAACTATTCATTAATAACCTATTATTAATTCCTTATTTTCTGCCTGCCCTACCCATATTCTTTTGTATACTGTTAAATTGCATTAAAAATAGTTCTGAACGCCGTGATTATGAGTTAAACAAACATTCTGACCATTCCGGACTAAGAAGCCGACAGTTTTGGGCGTAGAAGTCTCTTCCACCACTGAACCTGGAGCAGTTGAAGGTATTTTATGGTCTCTATACCTGAAAACGATCGCTGGGCACGAAATGGTCGACATGCCCATAAAGTCCGTACTTATGGTGTTCAGAATCGAAAGCTCGTTTTTCAATGTGGGATTCCTTGCGTGAATAAAAATGATTTTAAGAATTAAGAGCCCTATTCGACCACGCACAGTTCTTTATCAAGGTAAATAAAGCAAACCATTTTGGATGTAGCTGGTCATCTGTCAGTTTGAGCCAGGTGACTTGAAAATTCCATCAGCAGAGCTCCGTCCTTCAAATTCTCATTACTATCTCATTAAACATGGCTCCACTCACAAAAATTTTTCCACCGTTAGTTCTCAGGTAACCTTTAGCAACACCTTCCATTACCTCTGACAGAACTACCGGAAAGTAAATAATGACAAAAGGGAGAGAGATCGCTGAATGTATCAATGTTAGGATCAGTGGCGTGGCGTGCTTCGATATATATCGATATTTCCCCATTTGAAGCTATGGTAAAGCATCGATTATCCGGGTGTTCGTTACGAACACCCGGATAATCGATCCTTCTCCACAGGTTTAAATGGCAGATCAATCAATACATCGCAAAGCACGCCACGCCAATGGTAGCGATACGCACCTCAGTCACAAGTCAAAGCCGCGTGAGGTTTTGTATCGTACTAACCTGTTTTATTTCTCTGTGTTTGCGTGATATCGGTGATAATAGTATGATATTCCAGCTCGATTTTACTCGGACGGGAATGAAAACACGTTCGGTGAATGTAACGCTCGGCGACAAGGTGTGCGTGGTTGTTTTTTCATTGCTTTAAAAACGTGCTGATAAATTCGATAATGCATGTAAATAGTAACCCGCAAAGAGAAGGAGAATAACTAAACAGAAGATAAAACAACGCCTAAACACGAGTGCCGAAAATAAATTTGTTTTGCCAAACATGAGAGTTTGGATAATGGCCGCACCCCCGGGATTTGATCATGTGATAAGACCTGAAAGTAAATTAACCAACCAAACAGTTGCATCGTTCGAAAGCTCTGCAAAGCTGATTTTATTCACAATCAGTTGAATATTTGGCTTTAGTATTTGAATTTTGATTGATCGTTACAATCATTCAATTTATTTGATAATTTTTTTATTTAAAAGTTTGTTTCAGTAAATATTCAATATCTGATGGGTACTTAAACTACTCTCACTATTAGAATGTTTTGCGAACTAATGTAAATTTAGCTGTACCAATGTTATTTTTTTAAAATTTTGATGGATTTGGACACATCTAGCTTTTTTCTATGAATAGTGCTTTTCAAGAACTAGTCAAAATTTATTAAAAACTGGACTGCATTGCTGCCATACACGGGCACATTAAAAGAATCATAATTTTGTGAGTAATTTTAGAAAAGACGACCTGATAGCGATGGTGTCATGAAGGTAATTTTTTTACAAGTAGGTTTAATCATTCGGTCCTTTTTGATAAACGCTGTGCGATCCGTTCAAGAATTTTCCCAGCCCCGGGGCTTATCAACGTGAGTGCACAAATTCCCCATCAATGGAAAACACTTCTCTCGCACGGCGGAATTTTGAGGTTCGCAATATCACGCGTTTGATCTGAAAATGGAATAGCGTGGACGAGATTTCATTATATATGTCGTCAGATTAATCATGCAACTGGTCAGGTCACAGCAAGATTCCATTATCAAAACTTTCTTACCTCGGGTAGTATCAATATATTTAATGAAATGTAATGAGGAAAGAGGAAAGTTTCTCTCCCGATAATTCGATATTTGGAGCTACGAATAATTTGTACCACGTTACATAAGATTTACCAACTTTGGCACAAGTCTATGCTTGTTCGAATTGGATTTCTACTCGTACCCAAGTTCAAAGAATTGCCTACTGGCCATGAATAAAGTAGTACTTTTCCAAGGAAGTGCCTCTTTAGATTTTTTTACTGTCGGTAGCTATCAGGGGGATTTTGGCACATCTATGCTCCGGCTTTCAAATTTTCAGGGATCAAGGTTGGGTAGAATCTGTTTCTACTGATCCACTCGTCAGTTCCGAAGCTCATAGTTTGTGCGTGCAAAGAGTGCTTGACAACCGTTTAAAAATTGCGTAATTTCACCGCTTTCCTTCTAGTGTTCTTTTTTCTAAAATTTGGAGAGTTTTAGGGTTTTTCATAGCACCGTGAACTCTCGCAAAAAAGTCCAGTATGGAAATACATACCTCACCGGAAGGCGCCACGTCTCGTCGCACCGGGTGGAAATCTCGGCGTGCCGTGCCGACGCAAACATCATGCTTATCAACCGGATTCACGAAGCGCCAGTCTTTTCGATGATTGATTTTAGCACTTAACCGGGAGCCTAAATAAAGGCGCTTTTTTTCTTGGCCGGTGGCCGGAGACTTTCCCATACGGCACGTGTGCGGCTCACGGCTCACGTGGCCGCGAGACCTCCTTCCCGGCGGCGATGATCATGTGAGCGGAGAATTGCACCGGCGTGCGACGACGTGACACACGTCCGGGCCGGGACCAACCGCGAATCAAGTGAACATTACTCACGCGGGTATACTCCATCCACCCGCTTTTCTATGTATTGCATCATTTTTTTATGAACTGCTTTATCCCGGATTCCCGGAGGATATGGATTCGATTGACATGAATCGATCGACATGAAGTGATCGACAACGATTCGATCGACAGTTAATTTCCAAAATCCCGTGTCGATTCGATCGACATGAACCGATCGAACAATGAAAACGTGAATCGATAGACGTGAGTCAATTGACACCAATTCGATTGACAGTTAATTCAAAAAACAACGTGTCAATTCGATCGACAAGAATCGATCGAAAAATGAAAACGTGAATCAATCGCATCAATCGACACCGATTCGATTGACAAAATTTAATCGATTCACGGGCTTGTCGATCGAATCGACGCTGGGTTTTTTAAATTAAATGTCAATCGAATCGGTGTCGATTGATTCACGTCGATCGATTCACGTTTTTGTTTTTCGATCAATTCATGACGATCAAATCGACACCGGTTTTTTATTAATGATATGTCGATCGATTCACGTTATCATTTTCCGATCGATTCATGTCGATCGAATTCATACCCTCCTTTATCCTTGGGAGAGGAATTCGGCAGTCGCGACATCGTCACCTTCCGGTCAGAGAATCACAAGCGCCATGCGACGTTTAAAAGTTTCCGCCGCCATTTTATTTTTTAACAGAGATATTGTTCGACGAAGCCCTCCGAAAATTTCACGGAATTTTCTTTGTGCTACCGATAAAATTTAGTGACATTTTCAAACAGATTTAACCAACAATTTTTCTGTATAAAATAAAATGGCGGCGGAAGTTTTGAAACGTCGCATGGCGCTTGTGATACTTTGGCGGGATGGTGACGACATGAGACAGAGGGTATATACAAGGATTCCTAAGATTGAACCGGCAGACTGCAGGCTTTGTTTCAAAGATCAGAATAATACTATTTTCTCTTTTGAGTCTATTTTTCCTTTTTTTAAAAAGAAATTCCTGGTTTCAATGGTTAAAAAGTTCTAATGGAAACATAAAAAATATAGAGCATATTTAAAATTGCCAAATTCTTGCTCAGAGAGTTTAATTTTTTTAATTTTTTTTTGGCCTTCTGAAAAGCCAGAAAAATTAGGTACATTTTACAGAAATGGAAGAAACTAAAATCACGAATCAAAGTGGCAACACCAAAGCTTGGAGGGTTCATGAACCCAGATTTTCATTCATGAATTGGGCGTGATCAGGTAGGTGCAATTTACAAATAACAATTGAACTCTTATCAAAAATTTGTCGGCATTTTCAATGTGAATAAGTAATTAGGACTACTTCAACCGTCCGTCTTTCAGACACCGCCGCCGGCGCTTAGAGCCCGGTCATTGAGGATTTCGCCGTCTTGTTTACGTCCAAGGGCAAAGGGGCAGCTTAATCACTGCATGCATTGGCGAATTTTCCTTTTACACTTACGCTATACATGTGTTGATATATTGATTGAAAATTTTCCGCCAATCCGTATTTTTCATCAATTTTCGTTCGAAGGAAAGTTTCTTTTGAAGGCTTTTCTCAGGCGCAAAGTTTATTCAACAGATCGTGCTTTCTGAAAAGAAATGCGAAAAATGTACCCTATTTTCCCCCCCCCCCCATATCAGCTTAATCACTGCATGCATTGGCGAATTTTCCTTTTACACTTACGACCTGAAGTACCATCTACATGTGTTAATTCGTCGCTTGGCTGACATGAAGGCGTAACTACACATTGAGATGAGCCCGGAAAAGCATTGAATTATATGGAGGACAGGGTTCATTGCAGAGTGGAGTTACGCCTTTATGTCCGGTAGGCGACGAATTTATTGATTGAAAATTTTCCGCCAATCCGTATTTTTCATCAATTTTCGTTCGAAGGAAAGTTCCTTTTGAAGGCTTTTCTCAGGCGCAAAAGTTTATTCAACAGATCGTGCTTTCTGAAAAGAAATGCGAAAAAGGTACGCTATTTTACCCCCCCCCCCTCCCCCCAGTTAATTGAGTCATTTTGTTTTGATGAACAGGTATGGCCTTTAATATTGTATAGGAACTGTGCATGTGGAACTGAGTGATGCACAGTTTTCAGTAAGTAAGTCCGCAGTTTTGGGAAAGCTTTTGGCATGAATAAATCCTTGAATCTGAACGAATCAAGGACAGCAAAGAAAAATCGTCAAATGTCGAGACACACTGCGATTAGTTCAAATCACGACGTTTGTCTTTAACATGCATGAAAGCAACTAAATAACTTTTTAGAGACTGTTCACCATTTCGGCCTTAAATTTCACAACAGTTCCTAAATTTGGGGATCAGGAGGTAGAATTGGATTGGTCAAGTGGATATCATCATGTTATACAATACTTTTCATGAAAGTGACTTGTTGTATCCCAATTCCCAGGACTCCACATAGTCTTTTATTGAGAAATAAGTGCATCTAATTTTATCAAAAAAGTATTTTGCACCGATTCAAATTGATCGTCGTAAACTTGAAGTACATTTAATTCTTCACATTGCATTAATTTTTATTTGTATAGTGAATTTATCCGAGAAAACCTAGCATAACTCTTGAGCTCAGAGCTGTGGGTTTTAGAATCGTAGTTAACAAATTTTACCAAAATTAAGTTATCTATATGTCCCGAATTCTGTCAGCGAGGATGAATGGTACACTTTTAGGGCCCTATGCACACAATGAAAAACAATTTTTAGCCAATCCCATTACCAGGGGCAACTTACTGAGTCCCAAAAATTGCAATATTTTTCCAGCCAAAGAGATCTTGGAGTGGGATTTTTCTGTTATCTAGTAGAAATTCTACATTTGCTAAGTTTTTCTCGCTCTAAGCCGTAGAGTGAAAATTCAGCATTAATATAGTATAGAGTATTGTGAAGCCGCAGGCATTGACATAGGCTGTTTATTCGGTCTTTAGTTTTTTTTCAAAAAGCTACCAGGGTGTGTTAAGTCTAAACAGATACGCTCGGACAGTGAAAAAGGGAGCTTTTTAGAAACTTTTTTAAAATTAATAAGCCGTTTATCCTTGTTATGTTTTTAGTATTTTTTTAAAAAAATTGAGGCAGAAAAATCCTTGTTGAAGGACAAAAGAAAATTAGGAATTATTGTGTAGGAGCAGGTGCAAATAGTGACACACCGTATATTTATCATATGCGTCGTAAATAAATAATTTCATCAAATTTTCGTGTCACGTTTCACGCCTCTTGGGCAGACAAGGTGAGCAAATTTAGCACTGAAACTTTCAAGATAGTAGTTTTTATTACAGTATAGAAAATTTATGGGACTTACAAACGATTAATTGGACATAATTTTGCTCAAAAGAACTATGTAAGAATAGATTAAATCAAAAGGAACCAAGAACCACGCAATTGATACATCTATAGCTCCTATGGATATAATTCATTTGCACATAGTACCTTTTAGCAGTAAGACGTTCAATTAATCGTACACCTTTCCTTAAAAGTAACGAGACATGTGAAGAAATTCTGAAATGTCGCAATGCCTGTATCGTAATTGTGTGTCACATGCTCATGCACGACTTATCAGCATTAACTTTTATTAATATTTTGATTCTATACTTCGACAATAAATTGCGTCTAAAATAGTGAAAGGTCAGTTCACTAAGTCAATCCAACTGTAGCTAAAACTCCTACTTCAGCAGGAATCCGGGTGAAAGCTGAAGTTAAAGTAATTTTACGGAACAATGTGAGCAGCAAGCGAGGTTAATTATTTTATGTTGCGCATTAGGAACAATCAATAACAAGATTTAAGTATATTTCCGCGGGAGCCGCGGATGTGGGAACCAAAGTGGGAACTTTCCGGTTCTTGGGAATTCCTACCTGATTGTGAGATCAATTTCCCCTGGGCATACTTCAACAGAGAAAAACTCGCTCTAACTTACCTGCACAGTGATAACTCGCACTTTCAAAATCCAAATTAATGAAGTCTGATTAATATAGCGCAAGCAAATAGCAATCGCCGGCAATTCGCAAGCCACCGGTTAATAAATGGAAAAGCATTGAATTCAGAAATAAAGGAACAATATCAGAGTACGGATGATTCTGCTTTAAAGGTGTATTGACACTTTTCCCTTTGTAAAAACAAGGTACTAACAGGCGCACTCCGGAGGGCGTGTCGTGAGATCCTTAGTTGGGTTAAGATCGGACATGCAACTAAACTAACTCTGTGACAAAGCGTGGAGTATCACAAAAATTGAAGGCGCTCCCAAGCCGAGATCATGTATTTGAAGGCCCAACCAAACTTTCATTGTACCGTTGAGCATTATGGCGATTTATGGAACAAAAAACGTGAACCAATTGCAGATTGCCGGCGATTGCTAATTGCCTGCGACATATGTTTATCAAAATGCCTACCTGATTACAGTCCCTAAAAAATCTAGTGGACAGTATAGGATGTCTGGCAGTAGTAAATGCCAATGAATTTGTATTACAGATGTAACCAGGTGTGCGATTCTTTCTCTTAGATACTTGCCACCTGCTGTTCTCAGATTTTCTCAGGATCAAATTGTCACCCTTAGACCAAAGTATCACAAGCGACATGCGACGTTTAAAAATTTCCGCCGCCGTTTTATTTTTTACAGAGAAATTTTTCAACGAGGCTGTCCGAAAATTTCACTGAATTTTCTTCGTGCTGCCGATAAAAGTCAATGACATTTTCAAACAGATTCAACCAACAATTTCTCTGTAAAAAAATAAACGTCGGAAATTTTTAAACGTCGCATGGCGCTTGTGATACTTCGGCCGGAAGGTGACGGAATGTGTCAAGAAATTTGGTAATCACTACCATTTCTTTTAGCTGTGCTGGTGAATCCGGTGAATTCATATTTCTTGCACTTTCTCTCCCGGGAAACTTCACCCGCACTAATTCAGAGCGTACGCATCCCCGATACCATTTTATTTGAGAATCAGTGGCGTGGCGTGTTTTGCGATATATCGATTGATCTGCCATTTAAACCTATGAAAAAGATCGATTATCAACATTCGATCGATTATTTGCTACGAACACCTTGGTAATCAATTATTTACCATTGCTTTAAATGGGATAATCATCGATATTCGATTATCACGCCATGCCACCGATGCGAATTTTTGTCAGGCCTGCACCTGCATGGATGCTGTGCACGTAAATTGCAGAGCTCCCAATTTAAAATATTTAATAATATTGCAGAACATTTTGAGAATATTTGAAATTTCTTCAAACACACATTTAAAAGCTCCGAGATCGTCGGAATATTTTATGCACTAGTGCAGATTAGTACACGCCCACTCGCATTTGCTACCGTGATACTTACTACTGATGATAACAAATAAACAAATCATGATTTTTCGCGTGCGAAACCTGAGGAAGTACGGAGCAATGAGGATGATGTAACGTTGCACTAGAAATATCTTATCACAATCACACCTCTTACACAGGAGACGAGGAAGTTAACTTTCCAAGTTGTCTGCAATTTTTTCCAATCTGAACTTGATCTTGAATTTTTCCTTTTTTCCCCTTTTTTCGCGACGATGCGATTACACGCGCCGTGGGTGGATCACGACATGATCTGCGCCAGGTCATTCTTCATGCCACCGCGCCACGTCGACGGACGTCGCGTTGCCAGACCGGCCCTATCTTTTTCCCGTCCAAAGCAACAGCTCAGTGACTTCACTCATCATTTATCGATTTCTTCAGCGGCAATACGTTCTGTCACAAAAACCCTACAAAAAAGTATATTTCATATGTTATGATAATCACATTGTCATACTATGAAGAACTTGATAAGACATAAATGAATCACAAAAGTGATCAGGTTTTCTCGCGACAGAGCATTTTACGGGGGAAATATGAAACATTGAGTTACAGTGGCTACTTGGGGGTTCCAGGGGGCATCCCCGAGAAACCTCTACATATAGAGGGAACTTCCAGAAAACTGACATTTTAAGCACAATTAGCTTTCAAGGGAGACCGATCGGTTGATAGAACGTCTATCTATTAACTACATTCAAAAGTTCAAAACTACATGACGCGCTACTTTGACAAATTGGTCTTCATTTCCCAATAATTAAGAAGCATGCAATTTTTGGCTCACCCGTAAAAACACCTATATGCATGGGGAAACTAATGGTACATACGTTGTTTCTAAACTGAGCCAGAAATTGTAGTTCCTAAATGCAAAATGGAGTCCACCTGTGCTCGTTGTCCATTACTCACCGGTGTCTGCCATCATAAAATAAATACTTCTCTCAGTATTTTTGGAGTTAAACATAGCCATTTGTTTTGGCTAGGTTTGCTTTAAGAGTTATCTCGTTTCAGCAATTTATCACCAGAGATGCATCAAATGAGGAAATTCTGTCTCCTAACTTTTGCTCCATAATAGCCCAGAGTTTATTCTGTTTTCAAGAAAAACACGCAAGACAGCAACAGCAAATGAAATATTTTCGAAGACGAATAAATAATTGAGACAATTTCAGTGCAGCATGTGAAAACGATTATTTAAACCTGCCGTAGTAGACAAGCCATCAGAAACGTATACTGATTGTTAGCAACACGATAACCCCTGCGCAGTCTTCACTTATGATTGCATCTTGTGAAAAGCTTGACAGTCACCTTCAGAGGATAAAAATGTAAAGTTTTATGAGACAATACCGAAACCGTCTATAACCCTTTAACGCCCGTCCAAGTTGCCAGTTGGCAAGCTTATCCGTTATTTTTTAGATACGGAAAAAACTGGGCTATACGTAATCAAGAAAAATACCAAATTACACATTACGCGCATACGATCAGGGGGTCTGGGGATTTTGAATATCCCGCGAAACAAAATGGAGTCCGTGGAGCTTCCCCTGGACATTTTTTGAAATTTTTATCTATTTGGACGCATTTTGAGGCTTTCATGACGCAGGTTTTCCAATAATTTCTGCGAAAAATTCCGAATTTGTTTTAAAACTTTCAGCATAAAATGCTTTCGGACTAATGCATTCAATACATCTGGATATTTATTGCAATTTTAACTCTATTCGAAGGCTGTTTGAGACTTCCATGATGGAAATTTTAGAAGACACAATGGAATGAACACGGTCTTTTCATATAAGACTCTACATTAAAAGAGATGATCATCCTCGATGAACGCTTTTTCCCACCTTCCAGAATTCGTGGGGAGAGAGGGTTAATTGCTACCATTTTCATCTAGGGCCTGCCCTCCCCCTTTCATACGCCCGCGGGTTGAACACTCAGGTACTAGTCTATCATAAGTGCTTATATGTATTTAAACTCGCGAATGATCAAATCGGCATCAAAGGCCGACAATAAAAACGTCTAATAATTATCGATTCCAAGTAAAAAATGACTTAATCTTTCCATTGATGCAGGTTTGTTCTTCCCGTGCACCGGTTATTGGCTTTTTAATATGCAGCAGGAAGCTCTGCCGAGGTGTTTTTTTCTTTTTCGCGAACAAAGCCGTATTATCGAGCGTTATCTTTTCCCTGAATGATACGGTATTGTTTTTTCGATAAATGCATAGACCTCGGTTTTCTCGCGATAGTATGACTGATAGGGTGCATTTAAAATTTGTCGCGTGTCAATCTTTTGGAGCCTATGATTCACATTAACTGAGCCATCGCCTTTAAAAATTGAGTGCGGCCAGTGGCAAGGGCTGAATATTTAAGTCAGGTATAACTTTGCACGACCGGACCGCGCTGAATAGAAAATAAGGAGGGCAGTGCATGTCATCACAGCGCCTTCACCCCTTTTAAATTAAGGATGGCGTTATTCGACGGTGCGGTACCATCGGATAAAACGTTATTTGTCGGTGCCGTATCGCCGAATAACCATTTCGTTAAATTAAAGAAGGATTAGAGGTGTAACTAGAACTTCGGATTTTATGAATATTTTGTCGGTAGGTACGTAAATGGGAAGGAAGCGGGAATCGTTTGCACTCTTTGGTACTGCTTCTCGCCTAAGTCACGGTGAGTCTTTTGCAAAAATTTTGCGGGGCGAGAAGAAAAGCCGTTTGGCGCGGAAAATGGCTCAAAAACAATGATACTCTTAATATTACTTTTCAGATTGCGATTTGGTCATTTAAGTGATGGAATGTATTTCCTGGAAATTTTTTATGGAGCCTCAAAAAAGATACATGATACTGGAAAAACGGTAAGTAAGGTACGACATCAACGATGATGTATACAAAAAGGTGCACAAAGTCAATTATCGGTTCAATCAAAGCTCACGGAGCTATGTAAATGTGTGTCATCGAATAGATAACTATTCGCGCTCCGCGGTACGTTGGTTGCCTATACTGCAAGATTGAAGGTGAATCTTAAAAGGACGACATCTATCAATAAGTTTACGTTTAGTATATTGGTTCTATCAAACTTTATAAAGCGAGGTAAATTTATGTTTTTAGAATGGAGAACTGTTGCAGCGAAATCGGAATCAACTCAAGTGGACGATAGGTTGAAGCATTGTCTGTTGAATCCAGCGATGACTGTCAGAAGTAATATAATTATAAGTTTTGAAACCGACAAATATTTCCACTCTGCGGTAGATTTGCTGTTCATGCTTTGAAATTGAAGGCGTGATTCAAGTCGGCTGTATTTATCAACCGAATGGTAAATCGCTTATTGGTTCCGTCATTTTTCGAATAACTTCTTGATATTCGTGCTCCTTGGCAGGTTCGATACTTACCTTTACTCTTCATTAATTTTTTTCCTGTCTCCTCATTTATTTTCCTACATGTATAAAAGCCGCTTTCGCAGCTCTCTGGCGCTCTGCAACACGTAGCCGCCAAAGTCCCCTCATGGCACATGGCACGCCCTCATTTCTTCCAAACCCCCTTATCGCCATCCTTTCACTCGGCGTCCCCTTCGTCTCCTTTCTCCATGTCTCGTCTTCATTCCTTTGCGTTCCTCATTCACCACCCTTTATACGGCCCTACAAAGGTTGTATCATCCTAAGTATTTCTCGACTTGCTTTTTTGGCAAGGACACGATTTCATTCAACCAACAGGAGGAAAAATAAAAGAGAAACAATTGTGCCGGCAATCTTAGAGCTAAAATATTTTTTTCAAAAATAAATACACCGAATTTGACAACCCGGTCTACATTCAAGAGGTTACACTCCACCCGCGCAAAAGTCCTTGTTATGCTTGAACGTCATCTTAACACTTTTTGGCTTCGGCGCGTCCGTGAAACCTCCGCAAACTCTCATTGATCGTTACGAAGGTCAGTTTTTGACCGTGACTCACCAATGCCAGCTGAACGGCTATGAATTGAGCCGGATTCAAACTTCCAGCAAAAGTTTGTTTCTTCAGCAAGACAAATAGCAATTCGGTTTATTCATTACAATTTAGGATGAATGAATCAGTGAGAATGAAAACACACCAACTCGGTAGCTCGAAAATACTCAATTTCCATTAAAGACAGTTAATTTACATAAAGATCATTTACCACGTAATATAAAAAAACCTGGGTCATATTTTGAAAATCTAAATAGAGTTGGCTTATCTAGAGACAATTTCCCTTCGATGGCCGCAAAAATCATGAAAATCGGCTCGGTAGAACGCCGGAACTAAACGTTACCAGATACGCAAAATTAAGAGGTCTCGGAGCTTATAGTATAGATAGATGGCGAAGTTAATTATCAAAGATAAAATAAAAAATAGGATCACGCATCGTTTTTGTTTAAGAAAAATGCTTTAAAAAACGAATCAGGAAAATTACACATGAGCAACGAAAAATAAATAAATAAAAAATGAGTTGAAATAATCACTGATGTAATTCATTTCTGTAACTCCGGGGAAATTATTTAATACTTTATTTTTAATTGGTGGTTTGATTATTAATCAAGACTAATTTAATGCCTTTTTTTAAATTGCAATTGTAAATATCGATTCACGTTTTCAAAAATGTGTTCTCTGTAGGGAGGAGAAGCGGTAAAGGGTGACGGAAACTGATAGGTACTACTTACGCCTGAAGTAAAATGGGTATGAAAATCCCAGTATTCCACTTCACTCAACGTCCTATGATAAGCCTTTATATTAAGTTGGATCCTCGGTTTTCATTTTAAGAGGTATTTTAAATTCAATCTTCTGTGCTATAGCACAAAAAATGGCCAACACACAATTTAAGCTATCGTTCCTAACCTATAACCTACACCGTGAAGTAGGCTGTCTCGAGAATTTTTTTGCTGGAGTGCATCAAGGTAATAAAAGACCCTTCGCCGATTGCAATACTGGGGCAAGTAATTTACCGGGCAAAAAAGTATCTTCGTTTTTTTTTTTTTTTTTATCTTTTGCAGAGACTTTGTGCAAATATCAGATGATATTTCCGTAGAAAAGTAAGGTTTCCATAGTTGATAAACGATGAATTAGCATCTCCGGCAATTGGTTGTTTTCAATTTGTTTGGCATTTTCATGTAATGCTACTACAATCGTTTTGCCAAAAGTGTTGCTTTTCCAGCTTGCCTTTTAACAATTTCGTTTAATTTTATGCATGTCGACTTGAATTTTTATATTCGTTTTGACAACTAAGGATAACTCTCGTTCCAGTTGTCAAAAATAGCTGGTACTTTGTTGTTGTTGGTTTTTTTTTTTTTTTTTATTATTTCAATATAGCGCATTTATCTTTTCGTCAAATGATTTTTTTTTTTTTGCTGAAATATCCGTTGTACTGAAAATTCATGGTCGTATTTCTTTGCTTAGTTTAACAGTAATGGAGTATAACTTCGTAGCCTCTTGGCTCGGGCGATGCGTGTGTATACTCTCCATAGGAATCGACTTGAGACGTGGTACATAATACAATCACCGTAAGGTTCCCCAAAGACTCTATTTGAGGCCGTTTTCGATCACGTTTCACGTCGGATGAAGGAAATGTTGTGTTACGAAGAAACTTAAAATAATGCGAAATAAAATAGTGCGACCTACGAGCACGCAATGTGAGCAGATTCCCTAATCAGAAAGAAGTAGGACAATGAAAACGCGTGCGATTTTTCTGAGGCTTTTTACAGAGTAAATAACATTGAAGACCAATTAACTTTTTCCTCAAGGGAATATCTTAAAAGTCAAGGCGTTGTTTCACTTTCGATCAGGCGCCAAAGGAGTGTCCGAGCTTAAAATAGCCAAGAACAATCACTACCGCGTGTAAGCATTGCGACAAACAGGTTTTTTCAGCGGGTAGAGAAGTAATGTACTTGCTGAAGTCAGGGGTCATGCGTCTTGTCCGACAAAAAATCGGATCTAAATAGACCAGAGGCAAACGGGTCAATGGCATCGTTCGAACACTATCTGACGAGATGTTTGCCGAGAGGAGGAGAGAAGCCCCCCCCCCCCCCCCCCCCCGCAGATGATAGTAGAATTTAGTGGGCCCTTACCTAGAAAATTGCACTCATCCAAAAGGATATTCTCACCCCTGGATTTTTCACTGAAATGAATGGCAAGGCCTTTTTTAGTGCAAGTACATTTTTGGCAAAATTCGCACTAATAATGAGGCAATGATATAAGCTACTCCTCTCTTTATTCACAAGCATAAGTGACAATATTCTTCTAATGCCTTGAATGAATAGTCGAGAAAATTTCGTTTATTATTGTGTTTTCTTGAATAAATAAATCTTCATCAATAAAAAAAAAAAGTAATAAAAAACTTATCAGAGAAGCTGATTTTTTTCGATTCAGGTCAAGTTTTTTTTCTTCTTCTTCGCATTGTATTTTCTGTAGATTTTGAGATTTCGACGAAAAAATTTCTTTCTCTACCGTACAATATCATAAGTTTCAAGCTGTTTGATTTATTTTATCGTGGAAATAGTAAGCATTAAATTGCATTGAAATTCGGCAATCTCGTACTTCGAAGAAGGTATGTACTAGTATTTTAGAATATATTTTTCTTAAAACCAAATCTTTTGAATTGCAAAGGGGGATAAAGTGCCCGACAAGGTCTTACACTTGTGCGAGTTCAATCCGGGGTCGTGTAGGTGCGTAACACCCTGTATCCTGCATCCCTTCAGTCTTCAGCGCGAAAAATCTTTCTATGCTTGCGCTGGGAACAGGAAAGATAAAGCGCCTTCAATATTTCGTGTATGCAACGCAGACATCCCTCGAGTACGAATAGTCGCATCAAGGCGTTGTTCACGAATCAGAAATCAGTCGATGCTCTCCTATTGAAGAGGTGGGTGTATGCTCATAGATTTAACCGTAAAAGTAAGAAATGATAAGCTATGTATTTAGCCGTCCGATTTTATGATTTTTTCGTTGCTAGTAGTTCCCTCTTAAAAATTAAAGAGTGCAATTCGGCGTCGGAGTCCATGTGTCGCCAAAAAACCCCGAGCGACGTGAAAGTAGCTTCATAAAAGCGTATTTGAGCGACTCTGGCGACGTCAAGTGGCAATGAGACGGGCGCCACTCTCGCGGGGCTTTATCTACCCCTGCACTTGAAGTGTATTTTGAACCCTGTAACTTTGGCATCGATTGAGAAGGGATCTGCGAGACACGATCTATGCAGAGGGTTGACTTTGACCTATGACAATACTCACCCTCACGCGGGACCTTTGTGTCGCATCCCACGCAGGTTGCCTTAGAGCCAGTCGTCTAATTCGTATCACCCAAATGACGTCACACACCATGATCTGATAGAGTGTGATACTTTATCTTGGTCCCGCTGTAGAACATGTGAGCAATGAGCAGGCCTTGTGACAGTTGACTATCAGCATCACATAGTTGTCAAACACGGCGTGGTTTTCCACTTTACCTACCTGAGTAAAATTTTGTGCGTATAAAAAACTAGGGGGCTAGGCCCCCTGGCCGCTACGCGGCCCAACCCCCCGAAGGCGCTCCGCGCCATCAATGGGCCGCTTCGCGGCCCTATTTTTACCCTCCTATTAGTATTAGTTTTAATTTTCCCCTAAAAAAATTCGATATGAGGTATACTTAATAGAATGAAATAATTGTTGGTTTTGATGAATTAAGAAAAAAAAATTTTTTGAAGTCAAAAGGACGCGTTTTGGAATGACTGCTTGATGAAATATTACAGTAAAACAACGATCTGTTTAAATCGAATAATTATAAAGTATCTCTGGAGGCGGGGATCGAACCCACATCTTGATCAATGTGGACACTTCCGACGTCGTAAAAGACTCGGCCACCGCTCGTCTTGAGGTAGTCGGCGGAAATCGTGTGTAGATAAGTGTAGAGCTGATGCGCAGGCTACACACCTACTGCGCAACCTCCTCGACCACTGCGCATCCTCCCGCGCATAGCGGTAGCAGTCCCGGAGCACTCTGTAAATTCACTCACTTTAATAACGTGATTTTAAAAAAACATGGGTCCTTTTTCCAAAATCTGATTAGAGCGGGCTCATCTAGAGCCTATTACCTGTCGATTTACGCAAAAATCATGCAAATCGGCCCAGTAGAATGCTCAAACGAACTATGACAAAACACATAAATTTACATTGTTTATATGGGAGAATTCGCAACTTTACCACGTAATATAAAAAAACCTGGGCCATATTTTCAAAATCTGAAAAGAGTTGGCTTATTTAGAGACATTTGCCCGTCAATAGCCGCAAAAATCATGAAAATCGGCCCGGTAGAACGCTGGAACTAAGCGTCACCAGTTTCGCAAAATTAGGAGGTCTTGGAGCTTATAGTATAGATAGGGAAAATTAGATTTCAAGGAATGTCTAGTTCCGCTTGAACTTCGAAAAAGTTTTGATGGAATTTCGAGTATACTTGCTGAACTTAACAGAGCAATCCATGATTTCTTAAACTATTTTTTAAATTTCCAGAAAATTATCTTACCTACGCATATTAATCATGATTTGCAGAGACTGTGATGATATCATGAAACTTTTACTGTGCACCAAACTACCAACCATACTGTTTAAATATTATACCAATTATACACCTCTGAGGGATTCGGGTAATCTCCGACAAAAGTCATACGCAAGTGCTCACAAACAATGCAAAACACAGAGGCCTCGATGATGGTCTGAGAATCATGCTTCAAACCATACCTTAAACGTTTTCATCATAATATTCAGGTAATTTTTTATCATTCCATTAAAATACACGTAGACGTCGTTATAAAAACAAAATTACCTTTCAACCAATATCTGCGTTGCAAACCACTCCAAATTGGCACTATAATTTTTTCGATTGGGATTTCAAGTCTAGATAAAAGTAGAGACAAGCTCAGAACCGCTAAGTTGAACATTTTAAAAATAACAACCATTTTAAAGTTTTCCCAAAAAATATATCAATTCCGGTAAAACTATTATAGGATATCGAGCCTAGGAATCTAAGCCAAAGAAGCGACGTTACGGGCATTATACTTCCTTGTCCGTCCCCCCCCCCAAAAAAAAAAGAAACCTACTCGGTAGTTGGATCATAACCTTGATTTTCTTTCAAAAACTTTGGTGAATTTTTCTCGACCCAGCTCGACTGAAATAATTGATCTGCTAACAAGTTTGTTTCCGGGGACTAAGGTCTCTCTGTCTTTTGATGATACTGGAAATTGTCCAATACGCACATTTTAAATGACAACGCTGATGTTTCTGGCTTCCGTATATCTTCACACGACGATAATTCTTCTGTTTTCAGATCATTATCAAAACCCACGGTGTCAAGTAGGGAGATCAGTCGCTTTTATTCAATAATAACTGCACATGGAATTCATCGAAGACGCATGGATTCGCGACAACCCTGATCATAGAATCAGCCGTCGACCCGCTGATCGCCTTCTCTAGTATTTGGAATTCGATTTATCGACCCTCCTTCTTACACATTTTTGCAGGTACTTACACACGGCACACATTTTCTCTCTCCCACAGGTTATTTTTGTGTCGCTTATCGATCGAGTATCAATGAAATGATGCAATACTATACACCGCTATCGGATGCATATGCTAATGTCGTATCGACTGAAAAGCCAAGGAAGTGCGTACATTGATTTTAGATGTAGCGAATTTTTCGTCTCTTTTTGTTAATTTTTGGGGAGGTTAATGCGTCCTTCAACGATTTAAAAAGAAGCGCTTGTTTTTAAAATATTCTAGAAGCATTAAATACGTTTGACCGATGAATTTATATGTTGATGCTGAAAATCAAGGCTCCAGAACGCTGGCCTTCAAATCCAACGAAAAATGAGAGGTTGAAATTGTCGGTTTCGCTATATTCTTAGGATTGAAATTGCATTGCTCCATTAACTAAAATAACAATTAAATTCATCAAAATACTAATTCTTTGCGCTTCATATGTAACCATGAATCTTATGACTTCCGCTCTAATTTCTCGATTAAATACCTAAAACTATATCTCTTTTGAGTTCTAAATGGTGGGTGAATTAAAAATATGCACTGATAAGTGGGGGCTGGAAAATAATTTAATGCATTTATGAGTTGCATAGTATCATCAACTTCCGTCAAATCTCAAGATGTATTTCTCGTCATTCGTCAAGTACTTTTCACAATTGCAGCAAATAAGAAATCTTTTACACGTCTTCAAGGAAAATTGATTTTACCGACAGGCTGATATCGATCATTGGATCATCGAATACCTACTTTACCATAATTATACTTATACTTTTGGAAAAATGTTAAAAAAGCAACACACCTCCGAAAGTTCAGGACCTATTTTGCGTGGACCCTATTAATCTGTTAAAAGAAATCTGATCAAGTTCCTTCGGCGGAACGTCTTGTCGACTTTGGTCATCGACTTGCGTAAGTTCCGTGTAATAATTAACTACCTAGATGAAAGGTATTACCGCGGTAATAGTAATTGACCATTTTGAAGTGTCTCAGCATTGAGTAAACGGTCCTTATGGGAGGAAAACAGGCTCTACTTATTACTCAAATTGTCCGGCTCATGGCTGCTTACTTACTGCCACTTATTTATGGAAATGGTAATTTTACCGAGGAATCTCGGTAAAATTATTGAACTTTCTCGGTAATTTTACTGGACCTTTGGTAAAAACGACAATATTTTTTATCGACTATGGCAGAATTACCGAGACAAAATGGCAAAGTTACCGGGAATTGATTACCAATGAAAGTGGTATTCTTACCTGAAAAAAAAACAGTAAAAATACCGGTTTTTAGGTAAGTTTACCAGTCTGTCTTGGTAAAATTACCAATAATTGGTAGAAAAAGAGAGATGGTAAAGGCACCAACGGACCTTGGTAAAAACGCCGAGAATTTTTTTTCAGTGCCTCTCACCCTGTTATTTCCGATTCTTCTAGAAACTTCTTCAAAGCTCACTTTGATCTTAAGCCTCGTTGTGGTGGTTCTTCATCGGCAAAATTACCAAAGCCAGTGGACTACGCGCAACAAAAGAAGTCTATCTACATATGATTAGAGCCCTGGTTATAATGTCTTCTTATGGGGTCGAGGACTCATTGTGAGATACAGTTACGTTCCTTTCTCTTAGCGCTCTTCCGATTGGTCTACAGGCGAGAAACAATTCCCACCTGGCATCTCCGTGTGTGATAACAGGCTGCTTTGCTCTATCTCCTTCCAGATCAGTGTAGTCATTTTTCGAGGAAAACCGTCGAATACAGCATACGAATTCGATAAATGTATGTGTTTAAATTGCGACATTGCTGCGGATTCTCTCACATTGACTGCGACGTTTTGCACCGTGACAATTATTGATGTGATATAACATGTTTCCACACGGTCGCACGGATGTCGTGTGTTTTTTTTGTGATTCCGCGTGCAACAGGAGCTAAATCCGGTTCGACAATAGAAAAGGATGTAAGGCGTAACCCCAATAAAAATACGCTATCTGAGACGAAGGATCAATTGAAGGGCATATCATTATAACTTTGTCAGTGGTTTTTTATGTGTTATTGTGTTACCTCAGTTCATGAGCCAATGAGAGCCTGCTGTGAGCCTGACCTTTTAAGTATGATTGCCACCACGGTGATATCATAGCTTTCACGGAATCTAAGAATTCTGAAGGACCTAGTTCCATCGCGTATAAAGTACTTGGCACTCATTTTTCTTTACGATAAATGTGCGCTCAAATTTCACCTTGTTTAGGATTGAGTTGTACAATTCTCTGAATGGGTAGGTAACTATTGCTGCACAGAGGATACTTTGTAGTATACCTAGTGAAATGAAGGCGCAGTTTACTCATGATTTCCTTCTTATATCACAAGCTCTATTTATTTAGCGTCATTAGTTGCCTCTTGAGATTATACACATGACAATTCACAGGTGGAATAAATATAAATCACCGTAATTCCAATCGCGGTCGTAAGACGATCATCGTGGACGAAAGTATGAGTTTGGATGATCACCTAGGACGAAAGTGTGATTTTGGCTGATCACCTAACATTCAGACGCAAGAATAACACTTTCTGCTGATTTTCATTTAAACAAATTAAATATTTTCTCCTCCTGTTGTAAAAACGTCCGCGATTTATCCTATAACACAATTTCAATAATAAAATGGGTCTTCCTTAAAGTGAGATAAAGATTTCAACGTCCCCGGGGAAAAATCACTACAGGTCGTTATTACCACTTGCTGTAGCGACTGCTCATTTGGGAAATTTCAGCTCGCGATGTCGAACATCACGATCACAGGCGTGAAGCCTTACCCCGAGATGAGGAGCACGTGTTTAGCACGTGATAGGCTGATAGGGTTAACCCACCCCTACGGAAACGTAGTACTCTTGGACCTAGAGAATCCGGTCAAAGTATAACCACATCGGTGGCTCCTTGATTTGATTTCAATGAGGATAGGCAATGCAATCATTGCTGAATTGAAAAGTGAAATCCAGAATAAATATTCACAAGCACATTTGAGTTAAGTAAGATTTTGTTGCTGAAAGTTGTCGATATTTTTTGTTACCTAAGTACCTACTGCATCCGCTGCCTAAAATTTGTTTACGAATTTGTAATTATTGATGGTTATGTTTTTTGGCGAGTTAAACTGCTCAACAATTGATCAGCCGGTCAAGAACTTTCCTGAAATTGTCTCTAGATCTTTACTAAAACTAACACCTGGCATTTACTTTAAATGTTCTATAGCTGCGGCATCTGAATGTCGTATTGAAAGTTCCTACAATATAGTTCCTACAATAGTTTCAGATGAATTTGAAATACGTCAGCAAGCATTTAAAAATGTTAAACTTGTCGAGAGTGAGGCCCTTCAGTCTTCCTAATTGATTCTGTGGACCTCATTTTTCATTAAAGAACCATTTTTTCTGGCTCATCCATAAGAAAAAACGTACCGGCTTAGGGAAACTGGTGGTCTACATCGATGGCCAAAGTGCAAAACCACGGATCTCTGTTTCGCCGTGTTTTATATTTTTTTTTTTTTTTTTTTTTTTTTTTTTTTTTTTTTTGGTGGAAAACTGGTCAACGTAATTAATTGAAAAATCTTCTTAATTTTTCTTGTACTGTCGGCAACATATTTTGCATACATTTTGAGCCTCACAAATGACTTTTTTCTCTTCGACAAAATAAAATACGAGCGAAAATTCTGAAACACTGCAATGGAGAGTTTCGCACTTTTGTCATCGATATGTTCCCTCTAAAATGAGCTAAACAAGGTTCCTTTCTTCTCTTTCTATGTTTTTGTGAATTGAAAAAAAATCATTCCATCGAAGGGAGCCAACTCACAGCTGGTTCTGTCTTGAATTCTTACGAGATCCCTACTGAAGTCACGGATCAGGCACGAGGTAGCTCCCCTCAGTGAATGAAGTTTTCAAGTAAGCCCCCGATCGCGAAGAGGCGCCTTCAGTTACCCATTTATACTAAACGCCCAACAAAGAAGCACGAATAGTCGTATTATTGTTTTGTCTGATTCTAATCTCAAAAGTATAAAAGGTAACAATTATCGACTGTTAACCTAACCAACGCAACGTTGGCTTCTGTAAAAGAGATCCAAACGCTCCGAGTAAATCATCCCCAATTCAAATTCAAAATTTCGGATTGGATCAATTATTGTTAAAAAAAGTTATTTCAATGCATTGATAGAAATGACTAAGCTTATTCGAATCAACGATTATCTCACTATCGTTAAAAATTACGCAGGTTTCCTTCTACTGGAAGCTTTCCATTCTATATTCGCGAGAAAATTTAAAAAGCCAAGAGTGATATCTTTGCCGTTGACGAACGAAATTCTCTTAACAAGAGAGCGGTGGTGTTGCTTGCTAGAGGTAACATTTAGACCGAGTTTATCAGAAAGGAACCAACCCAAATTTCTGAAAAAATTGAGTTAGCCGCTAGCCGATAATTTCTCCTACCAAAATCTGAAAGCCGAAAAAAAGAAATTAGTTTGTGAAAAGAGGCGTTAAAGTTTATTTTCTACATTGAGCCTTATGCAGGAGTAAAACTTCAAACATATTTTTCTCAGTATCAACTTAATGTGGATTGGTTCCTTTTGGATAAACTCCGTCCGTTTATAACGAAGCAAAAGAAGGTAATTTTAATAGTTTCACTCTTCGCAAAATCCTGAATTCATGATCGTTGGGGGGTGGCGGGGCACCTAAAACCTATGGACGCTAATACGAAGAGAGCTGCAGTACCAGCAGAGGTATAATATAATGCAAAATCTAGAAGTGGGAGGAGTTCCTTGCCTTCTTCACCTCACTCAGGAAGATTCGATGACCTCGGACCCCTATTATATCAAAGTTATGTCAATTACGTAATAATTGACATAATCCGTTTAGGCAACTCTGCGGAAAAGTTTAACCTTTCTTGTCGCTCAAAGAGAATAGTGCAAAAAAATTAATGTAAACAATTAAAATAAAGGAAGAAAAATTTGAAAAAAATGAGAGCATTTTTCAGTTTCTTTTCACCTCCGATGTACAGTTTTTTGCACTATGTCGTATGTCGTTCGCGAAAACTTTGCTCGAACTCTCTCGAAGGTTCCGGACCTGTTCGCAAAAGAGCGCATGCTTGCAATTGTTGCATGCTCTGTCTGGCTGATCGGTTCTCTTTATCGCACTCTATTTATTAAATTAAGCCTTCTTATTTTTAATTTAAAGTTTTTATTTACCATCAAAGCCCTGATAGTTGCGATGGATCTCTCCGCCTCCCCCGTGAACCCTTAATATTGTGCAGACTCCGCGTATCTTCTGACGCATACCTGACACACGTTTTCTCGCACTGATGCAGCAGCTGTCAAAGGAATATTTATTTTCATGCTCTCAGTATCCAGTTTTGCGTGATTTGGTGAGAGAAAAAAAGAGGGGAAAAAGGTGTAAATATGTGTAAGGTGATCCAGATATCAGAACTCCAGCCTCACATTAATTATCTAGGTAAAAAAACCATGTACTACAATTTGATACGAAGTACATGTGCAGAGTGTCCCAAATTACCCGCACCAGGCATTTTTCTTGGTTTTTTTTCTGTACAATTGGACAAAAATGGGCACAAGGAGGATGAGGAGGAAGTCCTCGTCTTTAAAGTCGAGACTTCCGCTAAAATTTTGAAATTACTTCACCGAGATTAGAGAGATCGGAGGACTTAAATTTACACCAAGAGATCCAAAATCAGCCCATCTGTTTCCAAAATGATACATACATAAAGCCGCTTTCATGGCGCAGCCTCGCGCTCTGCGACGCCCAATCGCCATTGCCCCCTATCCTCCCAGAGATCATCAGGCAATTGGCACTTTCTGATCTCCTCACTTTCCAAAATACTGATCCTGTAAATAAAGAATCATCGTTTCAAAATGGCTCTCACTCCTGCTTCACCTAAAACATCAATATATAATGAGACATATTGTCGCTCTTCCGACGTAAGAACGCACCTCGGTTTCCGCATGCGCCCTAGATAGCAGTGGCGTGGCGTGCTTTGCGATATATCGATTGATCTGCCATTTAAACCTATGGGAAAGTATCGATAGACAGGGTGTTCGCAGCGAATACCTAAATAATCGATTAACACAGCTTCAAATGGGAAAATATCGATAGATCGAAAAGCACGCCACGCCACTGCTAGATAGCATGTATGTATGTATGTAAACAGGGCTCACGTGGCAGTTGAGATATGCCCTTATGCCAGAGGGTCGATGATATTGGTGGTGCCTTACTGGTGATTGTAACGGTTACCATAGCTTGACTGGAGGAAAAGAAAGGTATTGCCGTATCATCTAAGACCAATTGTAGACCATCGCCATTGTAGAATAAAATATGTGTTAATAAAGGTGACCACTTTTCTGAGACAATTTGTTTTGTCATACTTCGGACATTTTAACTTATCTCTGAATTTCCTTTTCCTACCATTTTGGAGGGTGTAGTAGGTTATAATTCTAAATCTATCTTGTAGCTGCACATCATTTTGTTTCCTGATAGATTTACCCCCACCTAAGAGACGAGAACAGACATGGGCATGGGTCCCTGAGTATCATTGGTCCGTTTCACGTGGAACCAATATCGGAGGTCACGGTCATGGTTGGTGAAAAACGGTCGGGAAACAAAACAAAACAAAAATCCTGAGATAATCGAGGGAAATAGATGCAAAGGTGAACCCATAGTCGAGTGTAACAAAGAAAAATGCCTGATAAGTCGCAAAATTACCAAGAGTTGACAAAACAACTAAAAAAAGCTCTCTGGTGGAAAACAAATGCTAGCTCCACATGGCTATTCTGCGAACGCTGACAGATTTACGTTTTTGCAAAGGTGGTCCAAATTCCTTCTTTAATAAAAACCAAACGCACTAACGCACAGCGAAATTTTGATTAATTTTTTCATCTTACCAAAAGTTAAAAGGTCAAATCCTTTGACTTGATTCCATTTGGTCGGCAGATATAACGCACCTGTCAACAGAGATCGATTTACCCATTTAAAAGCTGTGTATAGGTAAATTTTTAGTTCGGGTTCTGTAAATATCCACCATTATCTCGAATCAGTTTGGACTCCTAGTGAAAAAAAAAATCTAAAACATTCTAAAATATCAGAAATTCCTGGGAAAGTTCAATTTTCCGGTAAATTGGTGCATGATGAATCATTGGCCGAGGCTGTTTAAAATTCAGGGACCAAAAATTCATTGCCCGGTCAAGCGGCATATAGTAATATGCGCCCACTACAATGATGCCTGCCCATAATGTAAAGCTATGAACCGATTGGCTTGCGCTAGAGAAGACGAGGAAATTTGTTAGTGTCATATTCCTACTCACTTTTCTCATCTTAAGGTCTTATAATTTCTTAAAAAATTGCATTCACCAACCGGTATTTGTTTTCATTTTTGCGATAAAATTGTCTGTTTTTGAAAATTTGACATTTCGATAAAATTATGTGAGCTGAGAAAAAACTACTGGTCCCGGCTTCAGCAGCAAAATAGTCCCAGAGAAAAAATGTTCTATATTTTCAGACGCGGTTCAATCGGATCTTGTCTTTTGGTAGTTTCTGGGCAGATTTTGTGACTATGGATCCGAAAAAATCGTAATCAGAAGCAGCGCAGAACATTGTCAGGCATACCAAATACATATCCTCGAGTATTTTTGATCGCTGAATATAAAATTGACCTAAATTATTTCACATCATGCAATAATTGTCCGCAAGATTCATTAATGGGAAAATTTCAGAAAAATTCTTTATGAATTTTAAAGGTTTTTTTCCAGGGAAAACTCAAACATAACTAGAAAAACGAAGGGGCTATTCGAAATTAGCTAAAAATCATCGAAATGAATGTTATTAAAAACATTGACAAATCAACAAAACAAATATGCGCCGAACTGGCGCATAAAATAAAAATGTCATTTACAATAAGTTCGAAGTGTTGGAGCACACTTGGAAAAATGCTATTCGTGTGTTAAGTTTGAAGAAATTTTGTTTTCTCGATGTTTGTACAAACATTTTTATTTAAATTCAAAATAGGGGCTTTTTTATTGCTGAGAATATATTACGATTTCGATCCGCGACTTTAATTTTTACTTTCCTTTGGGTTTCTTTTGCAGTCATCACCGCGGCAACGTGATTCCGGCGACAGGTTGCATAAAACACCGCGAGGAGTGGGGCGAAATTAAAACTAATCATTATCACTAAAAATAATATCCATATCAGCCGGCGCCGGAGGGGAGTTGATATATGGGAGTTCCTCGCGCCGCGGCTCAGTCATTATCCGTAGTCGTGTTTCGACGCTCCTTCAATCGCCGTGATACCACACGCCGCTCCGCGCATCCAAGTGTGAGTATGTGCGAGACGCCCACGTCTCAACCGTAGCTGCTTCCGCCGTGGAGTTCAAATCAGTCGTTGAAGCTGAAGTTTCGGATTCTCTGACCAACCTCGCATCGAAAATCTCACTCCTCGAAAGCTCTGAATTTTAACTCTGGATTTAAAGTGCTGCAAGAACGTGAACCACAGCCGAAGATAAAGTTGCTCAAAAGTGACCAAAGTTTTGTGCGACGGAAATCAGTGCCCAACGCGGTGACAACCCCGGTTTTCAGCCTTGCTGAAACCGAGTTTTTAGCGTGATGCGGACAAAGTGCTAAAACTAAGCTCTGAACTTTTAGCTTAACCCAACCGTGACAACCGAATTTTTGATGGTGGTTTGAAATTTCCCGTCATCCCCCTCCCCCTCCCCTACTCATCCCCAAGCCCTGAAATTCCCATCATCTTTTTTTGTCGCACCTTAAAGTCTTTAAAATCCTTCAATTTTTCTCATCCCAAAGTTTCAACTTCGACCTAAATTCCCAGAATCTTTTTTGTCCTAACACCTTGAAGTCTTCAAAATCCTTCATTTTCTCTTAGCCCAAGGTTTCAATTTCGACCTAATTTGACCTGCACTCTTACCTGACACCCTGCAAGTCCCAGACCTTTTCAAAGTCCGTAAAACCCAAGTATTTCGGGAGTTAAATGATCCCGAGCTCGCGGTAACCGGGCGCGCAAAGTGAAGTCCAAAGTGACCGGGCGCGCAAAGTGTAGTCCAAAGTGAACGGCTCGACTCGCGGACTCGATCCCCATGATGACGCGTCTCGCTTCGTGGCCCATCTCGGCGCTCTGAGCGGACTCCGGAATCAGTTTGCGCTTGAACGTGTGGCCCTGCGGTTGGTCGCTCTTTCGCGATGCCGTCCTAAAATTGACCCCCTGCTTTCCAAAAGCTTTTTTCTTTTCTTTTTTTTTCATCCGTTTAGTTTAGTCCTTGTTTTTAGTTCTTTAAGTTTTAGTCAGTAGTTTTAGTTTCGCGATGCTTGTCTAAAGTGCGCTCCGCTCCCGCGGATAACCCCCTTGTCGGGTTCGTTTTGTCATGAAATAAGTTCACTGTGTCCGGAAATTTGCCTGGAGCAAATTTTATCTAACATCTCAGCCCCCGGAATTACAACAACTCGTAAGTTTTGTTCTTGTTTCGTTCTTAGTTGTATGCTTTATGCTTAGCTTAGTTCTCGCCGACACCCTAGTTTAGCCCGGCGAGTGGCCTCAATTTTCCCGCTTTTCTAGGTCTTTCTTTTCTTCGGGACATCGTGATATCGGCTGAAATTATTCAGAATGCATAAATTGATTGCAAAGTGACCTGATCATAATGGAATCAGTGAGAACGAAAACACACCAACTCGAAAAAATGAAAATAATCAAGGCCCACATAAAACTGCACGGTGCGTGAATAAGTTAGTCTAAGAAAAATAACTTTGGTGCCGAGAGACAAATACTTAAGGATACTTTAAAGATCCAAGTTGGAACAGATACGCTACCCTCAATGAATTTTATGAAAATTGACTGTCTTTAATACAAATTGAGCATTATCGAATTACGAGTTAGTGTGTTTTCGCTCTCACTGATTCAATTAGAAGCGCAAGAGGTCGTGATTTTGAACTTAATGGATCAATCGCTTATCAGATCTCTTTGAAAAGAAAAGTGAAGCATATCAGGAAAAAAAGAATAGGAAATAGAGGAGAGAAGGGGGGGAGGGTGAAAGGGTGAAAGTGAGGAATTTTCATCAACTCCTCCAGATTGATTCAGACTGTGATAAGTTTGGCGGACTGATCACCTAGTGTTCTTTATTCTAAACTAACTTTTCAACTAGGTACTTACAAAAAATGCACCAAGTTTTTTCCACTCCATACATCAGCCTTATCTATATTTTTCTTCGTCTTTTCTTTTCACATTTGAATACACCAGAAGGGCAGAGGGTTAACTTGTCCGTATAACACTGGGCATTGGCATCGGTACACTACAGCATGAAATTCCTGTCGTAACAACAACACCATGGATTTTCAAAGTATTTGATTCAAGTGATTTGATTTTGGACACAATGACTATTTCCAAATCGAAAGTCTTTCAACCTCTTCTTCAAATACTAACAAATTGATTTTTTCTAATTTGTTACGTAATCCCCCCTTCCGCTGGTGTTTTCATGTATGAATTTTTCAGAGAAAATCTGAACTATTTGAAAAATAGAAATACTTCGGCACCTTTGCTCCGTGGAGATTTTTTTTATGAAATTTCAAACATTCTAAGTAAAGGTGAGTATGATAATAATAATAAAATGAATGGTAAAAAATTCCTTAAATTTGTATGTCGGCGGGGGGGGGGGGCACAAAACTACCCTCTTAAGAAAGGGGGCGAAATTCGCCTTGTTACAGCCACGAGCTGATCCGAACAGAAATCACATGGGGAATCCACCCGGCAATTTCATCGATAGCAAACAGGGTGGAACTTGGTAATTCCATTTGACTGCGGATAAACCATCCTCTGGACCGGGTGTCCACCAGAATACCATCGTGATTGGGATGCTGATGTTAGCCTGGTATTACCTACAACTAGTCTCGTTTTAGATAACGGAAATCAGAAATATGGTCTAATTACATTCAACGATAAGGAACCACCATTTCTAGATCATTTTAGAGACAACGCATGTACCACCACCCTATAGGTGCTTTCATGGATGAGGCAGGAATAGCGACTCCATATTCCAAAATAAAGTCCAAAAGAGATACAAATTTGAAATTTTCCGGATTCCGAACTACACTCGTATATCTAAATACCATCCTCTCCCGACTATATAAGTGATCCCTCCTTTAACGATATCATTACCACGTCTTCTCTCCCCCCCTCCCCCCAAGTTAGGGGTTGTTTTGAGAAACGTCACGTGTTACGTTAAGTGAGGAGTGAGTTTCTTCAACTCGATTGCGCAACGCACCGATGCATCGTGTGTGCCTCCACAATATTTTTAGAAGTGTCAACATGGGTCTCGCGATACTCATCTAGCCCGGAGTAGTATAGTTAGTAATCTGTCATAAAATCGATGTCTCAAAATAGCCAGAATGACTCATGAATGGCGTGATCAACGCGTGACCAAGACTCCAGAGCTTAAAGTTTAGCTGATTTAGGCGGTAGTATGCTTCATAATTTTGAACTTTAAATACGTGAAAATATATTCTCTGGATATCTTGGTAGCGTGATTACTATAAGGTCTCTGTAGAGAGGGTTTAGGAGTATACCTCTAACGTCAAGACTCGCGGTTCAATATTCTGACCAATGGTTATTATGGACCGGCATTTGCTTGTTGCTCCTGATTATCGTGATCACAAGATTTTTGTTTGTCTCCTATGCGATATTTCTGCTCTGTAGTTAGATGTTTTTCAAGAAATAGAGCACGGGTTATACTCGTACGCGTAGCCTGATAACCGTCTGCGTATACGCGTTGATAAGGGCAGACATAGATTTAAACCGGTTCACTGAACCTAATGTTGTCAAATTGACCATTTTCTGATCATTGTCCAGAATAGATCGATCGTCAGAAAATGGATTAGGTCGATTTATCGAAGTTCAAGAGTTTGACTATCGGAACAGTCAGGTTTCATGAACCACTATTATCAGAGAATATTAGGGCTGAAGAAAGCTGCTTGAATATGATATGGGATGCACAATGCCAAAGAAGGTTGGATGCGGGATAAACCCTAGAAAAGATACTGCTTTTGCCACTGAGTGCCGGATCTTCTTTTTAGAGACACCCTGTTAACTCATTTTGAAGAATTCTCATGATAACGTCACGATGGAGACAGTCTACTGCCGTCTGAATATTTGCGAGGCTGTAGATATGTAATCGTGCACCGCGATATATGGTGGACACAATGCAGTGTTGTTGAGTTCAGTTTGTAAAGCACCTCCTCGTGCAAGGAGATGTATGCAAGGATTCGAAGATTAAGAACTCAATGGCAACGCGGGTGTTGGAGGTCCCGTTTTCACCCTCAGGTCACGTGGGTTGGTCACGTTTAGTGACCCCATATGCCGAGGACAATCGATGATTGAGTGGCCATCCCGGAACATTGGCGATTTTGCAGTTCCAGGAAATGGGTTCGAATGGGCAATGTTGACGCTCGGCGGCCCACAATGGATCGAGTCAGTAAGGAAGGTTGGACAAAATTTGGAAACTTTAAAAGCTCATGGCTCCGTTCATACAAAACTTTGAGGTTTTAAAGGTGGTTCCATTGGTTTTCTCGTGAAAATTTCATGCTGAAGCGCCCCTTGAAATTTAGAATGTGACGAATTAAACATCAAAATTTGCAGTTTTAGTTCAACATTTCATGTCCGACTTCTCTGATTGACTCGACTCACTGCGCGGCCCAGAGAACAGAGTTCACCATTTGCAGGAGTCTTCGCGAAGGTTTGGTCGAAGGCCTCTACAAGAAGGTTTTTGCGTTTGGCCCAGATATTCCAGACCAAATTTTCATCAAAAACCAAAGTCTGTCATCGGTGTCAAACTCGCTCCTAATGTAAACAAACGAACGGCGACATAGTCCGGACATAAACAAAGCGGACCCAGAGCCGACTTCCTCGAGATGTTCCAGACTCAATTTCTCAGCGTTAGCGTTTCTTCACCTCGACAAAAGAACTTTCGTCCGCGTCCAACATTTAAGTATCCCTTTCGTAAAATCAAATATCAGTTACCCCGTTGATCTGTTCATGGTGATTTCAAGTGAAATTGCGGCGAGATACTCCAGACTCCTAATGTAAACAAAGCGGCCTGTGCCTGGTCGAGATGTTCCGGACTCATTTCTTCATTTACGTTTCTTCATCTCGACCAAAGAAGTTCTCGCGCATTCAAAGTAACATTTTCTGGTTCCATTGTTAGAGGAGAAACAAGTCATTTTGTTGTAAGTTAGGATAATATTTGTGTTGATTAAGTGGCTTCAGCATTGGACTACCTGGCTGCGCCTTGCATAGCTGCCTCTATATCAAGATGATTGGGAGAAAAGCTTTCTGGTTGATGTGCAAATCTGAATCCTAAATCCCTAGGAACGGTAGTTGTGAAAACCAGACGGATGTACAATGCTAGGTACCTTGCTCCTCACTCACTTTCTCATGGATGTTCGCTGGTCTCTCCAAGGTTCTGGTTTTGCGATGCGTTGAAGCCAATGCTTTAAGTTTAGCTATAACAACCAGGCTTCGGAGATACTAATTAACAATCCTAGCAGTCACCAAATTCTCCAGCAAACCCGCATAGTTGTCTATTAACAGCTGAAGAAGCAATGGAAACCGTATTTACCTATGACAACAAGATTTTTTCCATTGGAACTCTGACAGTAAGTATGAGGGGGAACTATCACCTTTAAGGCACATTTCTCCATGAATTTTCTTGTTTTTTGGCATCAAACTAAGTAGAACTCAAGGAAAATGAGGCAAGACTTTACAAGTTACCATGTAAGGTTCATCTGCTGAAAAAATAGAATAAAGTCTAAAATTCCTAATGAACATCACCAAGATGGTTCTGCCACCAGCAGTTCATTTTTTAAGGCACGGATCAAATACTGTGGTTATCTATTATTCTCACGGTGCCCATCAAATTATAGGTAAGAAACCTAGTCCTGTATTAATAATGGCATGGAATGACGGGCTCTAATTGGTGACTTGACCATCCCCAATAAGTTATCGAAAGAATTTACTTCTTAAAAGATCCTTTGCGAATAAAGCCAAGTAAATATGCGGATAAAAGTCCCGTGTGATATGTGAAGTGTACTTATTCTAAGTAATTTCAAAGGGAAGGGATGAAATGTTCAAAAGGTAACGTCCAAATTTGCTAAGTTGTAGAGGCGCTAGGCACAAATTGGACAAGGTGCCGCTAAGTAATGATTAAATGAATTTTTTATTGTTATTAAGTACGGAAAAAAGGAAAAGAGAATCAGGCCGATGCCGATTGCCAAAATCCAAAATTCGAAAAGTGTGGACTGTGGAGGGTGGTGTAGGACGTTCCATTTCCATAGTAGGAGAGGAGCCGAACCTTCTTCGAGATTACGGGCGGCGAGCGGCAACCTGATTGGCTACGAAGATTGCCGAGCATGGCCGAAGGCCTACTCGCCGCTTGGTAGGTGTTGACGGCGGTTTGACAAACAGCAGTTTTTGGTGAAATGTGGTCCGGAATATCTGGGCCAATCTGTTCACTCTCTACAAGAATGAGGTTCCTGGACGCGTTTGTTTACATTTTTCCATGCATGATGCCGGTATGAACAGGCGTGACTTGTTGATAGTTTTCCTTTTTCCAAGCTCAAACATTTTGGTTGTTTTGCAGCAACGTACTTATCAAACTCAGACATTAATTATTATTTCTATATTCTATATTTTCTATTATAAGTTTTAGGCATCTCGGCCCAAAAAACTCATCGAAGATTCGAGCAAATCCCTAAGAAATAGACGCTTTTGTTGCCTTTATAAAAACGCAAAATGTACAGGATGATCCAAAAGTCCCATTCCCCTGTCCCACACCGCACCAACAGCACCAGGCATATCACCTCTATAACTTTAGAACAAATGGAGATGGATACTTGATAGTGCTCTAAGGTCGAAGGAAACGACTTTTGGGAATCTCCAAAATTTGGTAGGGACTACGCTGAAGAAAAGCAAGAACCTTAGAGCCTTAGACCCTAGGATTTGTTGGGGGTGGTGCGGTACTTTTGAATCACCCTGTATAAACATTCCAGATATGAGAGCCTTAATTTCAGACCGTGAGCTTCACATGTGAAAATATACACGTGGAATGTGTTTTAAATAGGTAATCCAATTTTTTAACCATGATTGCATGTGGACATAATATCAGCGTTTCAGGTTCAGCGACCGACTCAGAAGTCGCAGACAACCTTTGAATCCGGACGATGTATTCGAGCTCCTATAAACAGCGCGTTTTTTAGCACGTATGAAAGATCTATACGTAGAATGCTACATATTTCGTTGCTCTTCTGACGTAAGGGAGTATCAGGATTTCCACGTGAGCCTTGTTTTACATATATATCCGTGCTTTCTGGGGCTCATGCGGTAATTGAGATACGCCCTTTATACGTGAGAAGAGCGACGATTTGTATCCTTAAAGAGAGTCAAGTTTCCATCTCCTAGACAAAAACTACGATGAAATCGAGGACCCTATTCTGCCGTGCTAAGGAAGAACGCCGTATGAACCTTCAAGCGTTGCCAAATTTCCTTTGGTAAACCACGAATTTTCTGGAAAATTTGTAAATATTTTTCCTTCAATTTTTCAGATAATTTTGTTAGCAATTTCACCTAAAGTTCCTGAAAATTTCAAGGAAAAATATTCATAACTTTCTTCAAAAATAACTATTTTCTGAGAGGAAATTTGGAAACTCTCGAATGTTCTTACGGCGTTCTTCCTTAGCACGGCAGTATTGTCTTTAGTACTTATTCGTATTCACGAAATTTTGAACAATGCAGCAGCGCAATAAAGCGTTAAAATGCGATTTTCAACTCATTCCCCGCAGATTTTTTAAAATTTTCATCACAGGATCTTGAAGTAAGCGAAGGCAGTGGTAGAAAATGCACAAACTTCATAACAAGATAGCCTCTCGCCCTTTCGTGACAAACATGATACGGACGTAATCATGCTAAAAGTAACTATGTTCCACGCAAACCCTATGCACATAGTTCTTTTTGCAATAATACGTCCATGTACGGTTATTTTTCACGAGGAAGTGCGCAAAACTTGACAAATTTTAAAAATGACCGAATGATACCGATTCCCCCGACTGTTCGGGTTACATCATCAAATCTCGTGCAGCCTTATGGGTTGATCACGTTGAAGGCGACGAATTTATGCAAGGCACACGCGAGATGTCGGTGCAAAGTGCAATCACGATTCACGTGTTGCACTGACAATGAGTTTAATTTCAGCCGAGCCTCCTGATTCAATGAAAGCTTTTAGCGTGTGTCTCGTGTTGTCTTGATTATCGGTTCTATTTTCGGTACTCATGTGAATGAACGTCTTCTGCGAAATTACGCCTTTTAAGTCTACGATCCAGACGATTCAGTTGATGATCATTAATCATCCTCTTATCACACTTCCGACTGTGATTTTCCTTATGGTCAAAACTGAGGAAAATCCATCACCACAGGAGTGATCTTGCATGACCCACGGGTTTGACAGGCAAACATGAACTAAAATCCGATTTCGATCATTTCAAGGGGACCAACGAGGAAAATCGGAGAGGTCCTAATGTCACGATTTTTCCAGCTTAGTCGTATCGATAGTCCACGTGGAGTGATCAGTGCAAATTATTTTATTAAGTAATCGATGAGTTCAGCTCTGATGGAGAATTTGCACGCAATTTTTTTATTGCTTCATCTGAAAGTGCCTAATGAGCTGAGTTCGCAATATTTTTCATAATTTTTTTCTGACATGGGAAATTGGAGAAAAATTGATTTAAAAGTGAGAAAATGTGCCGCCTTGTGACGTCATCTGGCGGCATTTCCCATTTAAACACATGTATTTTAGCAGAATCGGTTATTTTGTCATATCTCCTCTAATAATTGCTCAATTTATGAATCAAGGGTATCTTCGTGTTCAGTTCACTCAGAGGATTCCACTTAAACAGGAAATTCATCAAATTTCAGACCCTTGCAAATTCTCCACTGCAAAAGAGAACGAGAACTATGACAATTTTATTTTTGAGCAACGTAGCTGCTGTATGATTTTAACAAGATTTCTGCGAAATCTCCTCTGTTCTCACACAAAATTACTTTTTGAAAGAAAATACCTGGAATAGTATTCACCGCGAAAGTCCGAAACGTTGCGAGGAAGTCTCAACAGCTGTTATTATCGACGGTTTGGCGACTTATAAACATGTACATGCACATGCCCGGGACCCAAAATTGTATCCAAAAAAGCGTTATTTACTGAGACTTTTTAGGTATCACTCTTCTTAGCCCCTTCTGATAAAAAATTGAGAGTGCCCCCTCTTAAAATTTGTGCCCTAAAATGTTTGGCTACGACACTGTGTCGTCCCATTTGGTACTATGTAAATCTTATTAGAATCATCAAGAGAAACCACAAAATTTCTCTGTGTGATGACTTACATGACATGAAGGACACGGGGAGGAGACATTTTTCCTGCAGAATAAACAACCTTAACGCAAGCCTGGCTTATTTTTATCCATAAGTTGATCAGCTAATAGATATACGTTTGAAGTGTCAATATTGGTCGATTACGTAATCGGAAGCCGAGATATTTACCTTAATGCAAAGTTGCTCTCTCCAATATATCGAAGTTCCCTTCGAGGAATTCAAGCGAAACGTGAATTTTTAAAAATTTACTTCACGGTCTCAATCCATCTTGCGCAACACTGACCATAACGTCATTGCATTAAGAATAAGACAAAATCGAATAAAACTTATTTTCGCGTCTAAAAATATCAAATAATTTTAAATTAGGGGCCGTCCCTAAATTACGTAACGCGGTTTTTTGGCATTTTTGACCCCCCCCCTCCCTCCGCCCGTGTAATGCTTTTGTGACGTAGGTTCTTATCCTATAACACGTAAAGACAAAATGACGTAACTTTTTCTTCGACCCCCTCCCCACCTACAGCCCAGGGACGGCCCCTTATCGCGGCGAGAAGCCCAAGCTCTACATCCCACATTGATCCTCAAAGCTCAACTTTCTGCGCTTGGGTCTTATCATTACCTTTAAACAACATAAAAGAACGGTAAAAAAATCGTTCCATTTTGTCAGCTTTAAACAATCTCAATAAGCACGCTCTACTCTTAATCGGTCATAAATATCAACAATCTGCGCGGACGATTGACTTGACCGTTCAATGTCGCAGAATCTACCATAATAAAAGTTGCTCAGTAACTTGACAGTTTCAGCGCAGGTTTTTTGTGGAAATTTAAGTTAGCCTTCTTTGATGGGGCATTGTTCANGGGGGGGGGGGGGGGGGGGGGTGTTAGGGCTTGGATCACGGGGTCTTATTATGAGCGGCTGGAAAGTTTAGACCCAGGCTTATGTAAGTCTCCCGCTTAAAAAAAAAATATGTGACTGAAAGGAGGAGGATGAGAGGTTGGCTTAAGGGTATGCTTGTGGGGGAGGGAGAGTTAAACGGACTAAATGGCTTACTTAATGCTTAAACGACCCCCTTCGGTGTAGGGGTAGAGGGCGAAAAATCCTCATGGTCGGTCCCTTCTTCGCATTTCCCCTGGTTGCAATCTCAAAGATAGGTCTTGGTCAAGGGCGAAGTTGGTATGATTTAAGACCCTATAAACATGTGGAACCACTCATTGGCCTCCACTCACGGGATAAATCCTTTTTTCGTGATATCTTGCAACACCACTGTGCGATTAAAGCTCATCTCTGTCCGTCAATCATCGGCCTCGTCAAATCAGGCGGACATTATCTTACCCAAGCTCACGCACCGAGATGCTCCCACCTTGTTTTTCTTCATTTTTTCATCGTCTCTTCACTAATTATTGCTGCTCCTGATACTGAGACGAGTGGCAGGGTGGCCCAACACGACTTCGCGGCGTGTGCTTGGTTTATCGCACCCAATTCATTTAAGTCTATTGTTAGTAGGCTACCTCAGCATCTTCCGAGCAGTCGCAACGGGCAGAGATCATCTCCAGGATGAGCGCAACTTTCGGAAAGAATATTACGATCCCAGTGCACTCAATTTCCATTAATGCGAGCGGACTTCCATAGGGCAACTTTGATGAACTGCGGGCTTGTCCAGAGTAGAGTGCTTTGACAGGAAGATCATGGACAATGGATCTTAAAGAGACCCTCAGGATGAAAAAAGGGGTGGCAACTATAAGTAGGAGTAGGTTGTTGACAACGTTTGACGTTATCACAACTGCACCTGTCAGCAACCTTGCTTAAGTAGAGGTCTAGATTGAAAACCCAGACCTCTAGTAAAGCTCAACTGAACTACATTGTGCAATTGGGAACCATGATTACTGGTACATCCGTAAAAACACTTATGTGCATACGGAAACTAATGGCACATACTTTCTAAGCTGATTGTGAGCCAGAGATTGTAGTTCCTACATGCAAAATGCAGTCAAACTAAGGTCCGGTTTAGACGGTTGAACGTTGTTTCAAGGTTCGGCGAACTGCGCTGTCTTCCTGAACTAAATTCAACTGACAATGAGTTTGACCTGGTTTTCGAACGAGTTTTGCAATTTTTCTAAACTCAAATTGATCTTTTTACCACTCATTGTCCGTCAAAAATGAAAATTCGTATCTTGACGATTGTCCAACCTTGCAAAGCCGTTGCGATTGTTCTGCAGTGGTATGCAGTCTCATTCTTGGCGGTTTTTAAGGTATGCACCATGTAATCTGAGGCGATTGGTATGATAATGCGACACGACGTCAGTGAGACATGCCGAACCTTGGTCATCAGATCAAGAGTTGAAGAAGGCCTTTTTAGACCACTTTTCAAAAAACATTGTGGTTCTGAAATTCATACAGAGTGATTCAAAAGTCCCATACCATCCCTGTAGCTCTTAGAGTTCTTGCCTTCTTTTTAGGGTGGTCCCCTCAAAATTTTGGAGGTTCCCAAAAGTCGTTTCCTTTGACCCAGGAGCACTTTCAAGTCTCGATCTCAATTTGTTCAAAAGTTTCAGGGGTGATGCCTGATGCTGGTACATACTGCGGAACTTCAGACACTGACTGTTTTTGAATCAGTGAGAACGAAAACACACCAACTCTGTAACTCGAAAACGCTTAGTTTTCATCAAAGACAGTCAATTTTCATAAAGGTCATTGAAGTTGGCGTATCTATTCCAGCTTGGACCTTTAATAGGCTCTTAAGTCCTTGTCCTTCGGCACTAAAAAAATTTTTCTTAGACCAACTTCTTCACCTACTGTGCAGTTTTGTGTGTGTCTTGATTATTTTCATTTTTTCGAGTTGGCGTGTTTTCGTTCACACTGACTCATTTTACGGTGGGATCATAGTGTTAAAATGGACCGCGTTAAGCAGAAAGGAACCAAGTCACATCAGCTATTGCCAAATTTAATCGTGCAATTTAATTTTTTATATAAAAAATAATTGCGTGCATTTTTGTGCAAACAGTGGCTTTCCTGCATATTTAAGAAGCAAAGACCTTAAAATATTCAAAGGAATCCGCACAAACGTTCACTCGTAAAAAATTGAATTGCCCTGTTGAATTTGGCAATAAGTGATGTACGAAAGGCGGCCCAAGTACCCCTCGAAGTGAAAATCAAGATTTTAAAATAATATAATTAAGAAAGTGTGTTCTCATGTTGTTCTCTAAAGAATCTGATTGCTAAGGGTACTTTTTTCATGAACATTCCATTTCACCAAAACAAAACCGTAATGCGTGGGGCAGGGGTTTCCCAAACTCATAACCCAATCTGATAACATACCCGAATGAGACTGAAGTTCACTTCTTCAGCGCTCTGTAAGTTATGAGTTGGCTTTTTCTTAAGGAGCAGCTCGCGGAGAGCAATTCACTTAATGGTCAATTGACCCACGTGCATCAGACACTGGGTTCGAATCTCGGGTCCCGAGAAAGGTTTATTATTAGTCGCTCGTAAAGTGGATCGCCCCGTAATCTAGTCTTTTCAGTCTCTTCTATTTATAAAGAGAGTCTTTGGTTTTATTTTGTTCTCTTGCTTCTCGCGCGATGCGGGCGCGTTGATGATTGATTGCATCAATAGTTTCCTGTTTCAGAAAAAAGGGGTCGGCAACGAATCCGAGAAGTAAATACCTATTTTCTCGAGACAGGTGGGGTGATTCCGATGATCGGCCGTTTCGACGAAAAAATTAAAATTATTAGCTTGGAGCTGAACGGAGGTGCTCGTAAATGGATTGCATTTTGCAAAAAGCAACCAAAAGCATTCCAATGTAGCTAAGATTGTGCAACCTGCATTCTTAGAGGTAAAATTTCTGAAATCATGCAAAAAATTGTATTTATACAATGGTAAATTTCGTATTGAATTTATAGATTATTGGGAGTAAAGATGAAACTTGCCTAGATGATCAGTCGATATTTGCAAGGTAAAAACATTTGCACAATCTTAGCGACAGTGGAATGCTCTTGGTTCCTTTTTGCAAAATGCAATCCGAATATACTCATTATCTTTCGCTACAGTGCGCCTTCATTTTTCCGGGTATGTTATAAAATTTCCTGCGAGCACGAATAGTTATCTCTTCGAAAAATACGGGAGTTGGGCGTTGAGCTCGCCTGGCAACCAGTCCCACCGAATTTGGAGCAGCCGCAGTATTTTAAATATCTAATTTTTACTACCAGAGTAACTTTTAATTTCAAGTATTTCCTCAAGCTCAAGTATTTATGACTTGAAAATATGTTTTCTCTCGCAAATTTTTCCTAAGGAACAGTGCTCCTTTGGTCCTAGCATACAGGCAAGTTTCCAATGAACGAGTTTGATTTTTATCTGTGAGGGTAAGGCCGAGTGTTACGGAAAGATACCTCGTTTGAAAAAATACCATCATTTATGGGTGCGAAAGACATTTTTTGGGGCAAATACCATCAGATAATAGATGAAAATGGTCCTCGTAAACTCGTGAATCTCAATATTCTCGGGGTTTGGGTTCACATCATGGATGGTTCACAACGGACCAGCGGGCCGATTATTGAAACTGATAGACAAAGCGATAGACAAAGAAGACATAGGGAGTATAGAGCGATCCTATTGGTTCACATGGTTGGTTCTTATAGACTAAGGAAGAAAATGATGGACTAACTGTCGGGTCTTTGGGTTGCCGTTAGTCAGTCCATTACCTATCTCCTATGTCCATTGCCACCATCCGCTTCCACCAATAGGATCCCTCCAAATCCCTTTTGTCGTCTTTGTCTATAGCTTTGTCTATCAGTTTCAACAATCGGCCTGCAGAAGAGGAAAACGGCGAGTAATCCGGAAAAACGACTCGTGAGAACCTCTTTCACAGCCGTGGTTTCCGCAGCAAGGACAAAATATAACTCTTCACCTTTCACCCCCGCCGTCGCCAACTACCCTTTGAATTCTTTCCACAAATGTCTCCGCAGTAATGTCACGGATATAAACCAGTCCATTGTTAAATCGCGTCTGTTGAGATTTTTTAGGCAAACCGCGTATTTCCGAGGAAGTTCCGCCGTAGGCGCAATGATGTGACGTCAGATGTCTGGTGACTATTATAGGGATGTCCTATTGGTCTGCGAGACGCCCATTCATCTGTCTTTCACTTTCTACCTACGAACGAAAACAATAGTCAACAATAGCTCGTGATCGTCGCTAAGTAGGCTCTGCCCAATGGTGACCAGACGTAAATGGACTATGCGCACCAGAGTTTCTTCGCTAACACCCCTTGCTCAACAACTTAACAATCACTTGAACTCAAATTTAAAACAAATTCAAGCATTTCCTTCAAAAAGGAATGCAACATTTTTGACTCGCAAATATTCAAACCATTTTTTCTCTTAATTTATAGTCTTATCCATGAACATTTGAAAATTGAACTTGAAAAAAAGATTTTAAATTATCCCTATACAAATTTACTGAGTACAGGAAAGGGCTAAATCGTCTCAAAGTTATTTTAAAAAAAGTGGTGAAAGAGGTTTGAAGTTTTGTTCCTGTCACTAAAAGTCCATCGCCCTTTTCCTACCTCGAAATATTTTTTCTCGGTTTTGAATTTTTGATATAGGAGACACAAGACAACTAGCTAAGCTTAGAACCACTCCTGACTTGTTTTTCTCGACTTTAACCATACATTCAACCATACTGCCATGGTAAGGAAAAACGCCGTAGGAACCTTCAGACGTTGCCACATTTTTTCGATAAAACCCAAATGTACTGAGAAAATCTGAATAGTTTTCTTCCAATTTTTCACACACTTTTGTTCGCAATTTAATCTATAATAGTGTATTTTTTCCTCGGAAAATACACTAATATCTGATAATTTATTTCAAGGATAGATTTAGATAAATTTCTTCAAAAATAAATATTTTATCGGGGGAGATTTGGCAACGTCTGAGGCTCATACGCTCGTTTTTCCTTAGAACGGCAGCATACAACTTCAACAACTTAACCAACTTAAGCAACTTTAATACAACTTCTTAACATGCAGTCATATTAATATGAGTCCTTCAAGATTGAGCCCAGTATATTCAGATTCGCAATGTCACTTAAGATAGGGGCACAATTTTCTGCGAATATAGCTTCTTGATTTTTCATTGTCTTGTGTTCGAGAGTTTGGACGTAATCGCGCGCTAATTACTTTCCCTACAGACATTCATAGTACTTCACGATAACTCCGCGGTTGCTTTCTGCACCCTGCCACAATCGCAAATTACGTAGTTGAACCGTAGAGGTCAGGTGCATGGACGTAATTCACGTGATTTCAACCGGCCTTTATTTTTTTGGTTCTTTATTTATTCGGCACACCGATCATCAGGTCACGAACTGCGTCAACTTGTTTCAGAGGCTGCCATTCACATAAACTATGGACATTGATGCGAATTTTTGCCTGTTTTACAGATCTTATTACTACTTTGGCTCAAATGAATCTAGTCCAATTGGCACCCTAGTCCAGTACCACATGTACAAATAAGAGGTCCCGTGTGCAGCTTCGTGGGTAAAATTGTTGTGATATGTCATTCTCTTCTTTAGGATGTCTAGAATCAGAATTTCGATGGTGTCAAGTTCAAAAATTGAACCGACGCCCTGAATTCAAGATGGCGTCCAAGATGGCCGCCGCCATGGTGAAAGTTTTAAATTTTGCGGATAGCGTCGAGTCAGATGTCGATTCCTATGTAAAATGACACGAGGAATCCGAATATCACATTTAAAAATACCCCCGACCCAAAGGAGGGCTCCAAATCCAAGATGGCGGCCAAAAATACCACTCAGGGGTACTAATTTGCCTATACGGGTCCAAGTGCATAGTGATGTATCAATTATTAGGTTTTCGGGGTCGTAGAGTCCGAAAATGAGGTCCATTTTTCGCTGCGGCCCTCCAGAGACCCTAAAATCAAATATGGCGCCCAAAATGGCCACCGGTTTTACGGCTGA
>NW_017547443.1:245470-263275 GCF_001854935.1 Bemisia tabaci | reverse complement strand
TGATATTCGGATTCCTCGTGTCATTTTACATAGGAATCGACATCTGACTCGACGCTATCCGCAAAATTTAAAACTTTCACCATGGCGGCGGCCATCTTGGACGCCATCTTGAATTCAGGGCGTCAGTTCAATTTTTGAACTTGACACCATCGAAATTCTGATTCTAGACATCCTAAAGAAGAGAATGACATATCACAACAATTTTACCCACGAAGCTGCACACGGATGCACATGTGGTACTGGACTACCCCGTTATTTTACGCCTCGGTTAGAGAAACCCTAATCGTATACGCTGAAGGAATTCAGGGACTGTGCCAAATAAGTACTCGGAAAATAAGAAAAAAGTTAAAATGTCTCACCATTTGATCCTAGTGGGATCAGCTCCATCCTATTCGATAGAGAGGGACTCGCTCTAACTTATGCGTGCATTATCGCCTGGCGCGAGGTGGTGGTGGGTAGCTTGTCCCAAATTCTTGGATTCTCTAAATATCAAAGCTCATCATCTATCAACGATGGAGCAAACATCCAACTTTTTTTTTTTGTTTTCTCCCCGAGGGTTAAAAAATATGATTGGTGTCTTGGAGATGCAGAATCGTCCCAAGTGTGGAAGCTGCGCAAATGTTTCCTTCTTTCTGCGCCTTCAATTTTCGAGGTAGGCAAGATAGCACCCCAAGTGCCGCAATAGTAGCCTATTCGAGGAAATGCGTGCGTTACGTTTTCGACATAACCACCGTTCGACAGAAAATTACTTTAAAATGCTCGTCTATGTATAATAGTCCGGAAGAGTTTAGTGCTTGTTTTGTTTTTTATGAAGTTAAGTTTAACTTATTTTTAAAAAAACTTACCAAACGAACACACGTATGCGTCAGTTGGAAAATAATTATAAAAGACCTTCAATTTTATGTTGGAGTCTGCCGTTCAGTCTTTGCATGATCGCTGGGAAAAGTCATGGCGACCAAAGGATTTGGAATTTGAAACGTACCCTCGAGCCCTGTTTACACGCAGAAAACGTAATGAATCATGATATATTCTTTATGATTCGTTATAAGGAATCTGCATAAGTAAACGTGCTGTTACTTTGCAAGTGAGCCGTAAAGTTTCCGTGAACAATTCAAAGTTTTATACCAAAGCTGCTGCGCATTATTTTTTTATCACGCAAATTCTCACTAATTGAAATAATATTTAGCATAAAATAATCCGATATTTCAAGTAAAAATGTGCATGCACTTTTCAGTCGGAAAATCATATTTCCGCGAGATTTTAAAACGCTGCAATGGAATTTTCTCTCTTCCTCACTCTTCTTTCCTCAGTTGGCCGTATTAACTAAGCGGATAAAGCACCGACTGATCTAAAGCATCATACCGCCGATTTCTTTGACCAAACTCACAGGTATTGTATTTAAGAAGCAATGCACAATGTACAAAACTGTTCCAATGTTTTTGTAATAAAGAGCTCAATGCCACATTACTCCTCACCTACCATTATCGCATTGATATTGAAATGCGTCTCATATGTTATCGACTTTTCACTGATTTTACTCAAACAGAAGCAGTTTTTGACGGGAAGCAAATTATCAGTATTTATTTATTCGATGTTTCCGTTTGTTTAGTTTATCTTTTTATACTTGTTTCTGGGATCTCTGGTCCTGAAAACTCATTGAGAAAAAGAATTCTCAACCTATGTCAGTGCCCAGGTATGCTGTGTTAGATACTTAAAATGCTAAGCAGCTCTCATCATGGGTTCTCCTAGGAGCTAAAATGTAATTAAATTATTTCCCTTTGAAGTATTTTTGACCTACCCCACCGTGCCCTTTGATTGAGCACCCAAATTAGTTTCGCGTGCCAATAACACGTGATCTTTGCCTGCACATTATTGTCAAGTCTCTAAAAAAAAAATTTGATGTCTTGGATAGTGCTGCCGTTAATTGTTTCCATTAATTGCAGAATAATTGATATTCTTGATGCACTTAAGAAAATTAATCCTCTCTCGGCAGTTATATGAGGGATGCGGCAACCGTTTGTGTAAAAGAATGATTCGAGAGAGCTAAAAAAAAAAAAAAAAAAAAAAAAAAAAAAAAAAAAAAAACCCCTAATATTATACAAATAACGTATTTATTAAAGAAAATGTGCCCTTTTTGGCTTAGATAGGTTTTCAATGGCTGCTTCGAAGTTCTTTTGCGATCCATTGCTTTTTGCCTCGCCTAACAATTCTCATTTCTTAATTAGTCAACCCCATTCCAAATTTCACGGCACTACGGTTGACATGTACCTAATCTTATTTTATTTTTCTTTTTGAAAAAAAAATTCTCTTTGATTAAAAAGTAAGTGATCATGTCTATCGTGGGATTGTACTGTGCAATTACTTTATACCAAAGCGCATTATGGTCTCTTTACGTCATAAATAAATACCTATATATAAACAAGGGGAAGTGCAATGAACAATTTAGAATATTAAGGCGGCGATTCTCGTGTAATTTTAGCTGTTTCATGGCCAATTATCATAACCATAAATCTGGAGTAATTATTACAATCTGGGTTTTCTCCTCTGATTTTACGTGTTCGAGTAATACTATAATGACAAACTCACCACATCCGCATAAAGTGCCACCGGGTTCGATATCGATGGCTATATTTTGACGTATTTCTATCAAACGGAACTATGTGCATTAAGACATGAGCCCTGATACCCATAAGAATACATGCATAACAGGGCTCATGTCATAATGCAAATAGTTCTGTTTGATAGAAATACCTCCATTTCGAAACCACGTATCTTTGTTTGCGAAGTTGCTGTCATACTTTATTTTTTCTTTGGGAAACTATATAGTCAATGTAATTTCTTGATTTTTATTTTCCATTCTGATTAAATTTCAAGCTATTAGGTCGGTTTGTTTCTCTTCGAAAAAATGAAATTAAAGCGGAAATTTTGAAACACTGCAATGAAGCTACGTGATTTTGCACTTTGTTTATCGATATCAAAAATCTTTGCGATATCCGGGATTCCTGCATGCTATGTTCCTTAACAGCCCTGTTGTGTAATATCATGCTCCTCTGTGCTGGCAGTGAGTGGCGAGTCAAAAGTTCACTCACTACGACCTCAACATGACTCATACTTTGGCCTCTGTCTCTTCGTGGGAGTAAAATTTGGCAGAACGTGAACTTTGATTTGCACCATTGTCGCGCGATGAGGCATTCAATAAATCCACTCCAGGGCAGTTCAGGTGGTTGCAGTCCATTAAGTGTAAGGAAATCACCGAGCAATTTCGGAGGGTTCCTTATTGTTGGTTGTTGAACTGTGAGTACGTGTGGCTGTCCACTGTCCAGTGTCCGTGAGCACTAGGATGTTAGTTCCTAAAATGCTTTGACAAATTTTTTGGCGCCATAAAAATTTAAATTTAACCAGGGTTATGACGGGTTGAAGTTTGAACTGAAGATCAGTAAAATCGTTTCGAGGAAAAATATTTCAGTTAAATTGATTGGGAACAATAAAAGAATTCAGGATAATGTTTTTGAGGCCTCTTCCGTGGAATTTGACATTGTAGAAATTAATCTGTCCAACCCCAGGTTATAAATTTGCGTGCAAAGAAGACGACAATATATGCACTTTTTTTAAAGCAGTATGGGTACATTTAGAGCTTATCAGAGTGTGTTACCGAGAATAACGCTACCAGCACAAACCTTGATTCATGCATTATAAACCTTGAAATGAACGGATTCGGATCGAATTTTTGTCGGGTTTACCGAAAATTTTTCCTCGACCTAAGCAACTTTTCCTCCGCGAAAAATGAGGAAATCTTCTCAATCCACGATTGGGTTTTTTTTTTTTTCTAACTCCTCTCGCGGGTTGAGGAAGTGTTGTCATTAAAAATTTTCGCGATATTTCATCATTTCTAGGCGTTTTATTTGACACTGCCCCTCGCGGTTGTGTTCGGGGACCGAAAGAATTTTCCACTGTAGCGGGGTTTCGTCTAACCCGTAGTCCGACCTATCGTATACAGCGAGATTTCACTGTACTTCCGCGTACATTACATCGATGTATTGGTAATTTTCGCGAGCGCACGCGACGACGCGGATAGGGGGGGGGGGGGGGGGTTGAGCGGCATCCCGAGGTCCCCGTCCCAGTCGGATCCGTCGTCGCGGCTCTAGACGGATTCCGGATTCCGGGTCCAAGGTGAGACGAGCTATCCCGACTCCACGACGGGACCACTCGTGGAGCGGGGTGAAAGGGGGGGAGGTGTCCCCGATTGTCGCATGCCGCGGTCGCCGGCGCCGTTTTTGGCTCCCGAACCCGGACCCGGCTTCCGCCTTATTTCCCGTCCGCATCGGTTCCGGCAGTGTCGCTTTTCCGCGAGCCATGGTTGCCATAAAGTGCTAAGAAGCGGCAAGTTTCCCCGTGTGAACCGATATAAAATATCCAAATTTTACCGTGCAATCTAATAACCTTGCCGGGAGCCCACCGTACCGATTTCTCGCTACGATCACTGAAAAAAAAAAACACATTGGATCTAGAGTCCAGACTCTTAAAAACATCGACAAGAAAAATTACTCTTGATTCAATCGGATTTTAGCTTAAATCAAGAACCATAGCCTCTTAATTTGAGCGGATTTCCTTTTGATTTAAGCAAAAATCTGATTGAATCAAGAGTCCTTTTTCTTGTCAATGTTTTCAAGAGTCTGGACTCAAGATCCAATGTGTTCTTTTTCCAGTGATTGTCTCTTGTTAGTATGGTGTTTTCCTTACAGGGGTGCTCCTCCTGCGGACCGATTATTAAAACTGATAGAAAAAGAGGACATTGTGCGAACTGTAGCTTCTGATTGTAAAATGTGGTCTAGTTTTCCCCCAAATGTGATTTTTTTCCCGCATTCTGTTGATTTTTGCAAGAAGTCCTAGTAAAAACCAAGTGACCAGCAGTTTCTTGGTGTAAATACAATTTACCAGTGAAAAATTTGCAACGTCGAAATGTAGTACGTTTCTTTCGTTTGGGTAATAAAGAAATGCAGGTAATCAAATTTAAAGACGCGCTATGACCGTTTCTTGCAGTGCCCGATGTGAGTTCTCTGCTAGTATGCTTCATGCAGCGAGGCGGCAATGATCGATTATCGATATATCCCATTTGAAGCTGTGTTAAATAATCGATTATTAGTGTTCGTAGCGAACACCCTGTGGATCGATCCTTTTCCATAGGTTCAAACGGCAGATAAATCGATACATCGCAAAGCACGTCACGCCATTAGTATGCCATCCCGTCTTTCGCGGAAGTATACCGGCAATGGAATTTTTCCTTGAGGAACGCAAGGAGACACGTCAGAGCGTTCCAGCCGAAAGCTCCTGTCCGCTCCCCCGCACAAGTTTCTCCGGCGCAAGTTTATCGTACTGTGTCATCGCGGGCTATGCTAAAAGGAACTATGTCGAACGCGAAACCTATGTACATAGTTTCTTTTAGCATAAATGTGTCCACTCGTCACTCTCGTCAATTGTTAACCTTGATCTCGGTGCTCATCCGCTGAGCCGAGAATGTCTTCTCTCGCGCTTTTGCCTCCGACAGGAGTGTCGGGTTCCGCTCCCTGGTTTTCAGGTCAGTCGCTTGTACTCAGGGATAGTTCTCGGAGACAGGGCTCCCACGTTCAGGCCCTGAACCTCAGGGTCAAAATATGGCATAGTCCCTCATAAACGGATTTTGAGCATCACTTTGTCGCCCCTCTGACGCGGGGGCGTATTTCAATTCCCACGTTGGTCCTGTTTTATATATGGACGTATTTATGCTAAAAGGAACTATGTGCATAAGGTTTATGTGCAACATAGTTCCTTTTACCATAAATACGTCGATATGAATCTATCTGGGGCTGCGAGAATCGAGATACGTCCTTACGTTAGAGTAGCGAACATTTTAAGGTTCCCGCTGGGCAAAGGGAATTTGCGAGGCAACCAATGATTTCCTTGTGGATTAAATTTTTCAAAGGTGCACTGGTTTTCTTTTCAACAATGACGTTCAATTTTTCATTGATTATGGAATAAAAAAAAAAAAATTAACACCGGAGATTTTAAAACGTCGCAATGGAGATGCGCATTTTTACATTTTACGAATGGAGAATTTGCAGGTGTCTAAAATTTCGTGAATTTTGTGTTTAAAATAAAATTACCTAGAGAACGAAGCACGAGGATATCCTTGGTTCCTAAATTGAACAATTATTGGAGGAAATACGAAATGGCAAAGTCAGCTAAAGTACATGTGTTTAAATGAGAAATGCCGCCGGATGACGTCAAAAAGCGGCACATTTTCTCACTTTTAAATCTATTTTTATACTATTCCCTATTTCAGAGAAAAATTGTGAAAAACTCTGTGAACTTAGCTCATTGAGCACTCTCAGATGAAGCATGTGCAAATTCTCCAGTATGTTGAATGGAGGAGGGGGATAATCGCCCCTTTTTTGGAATCCGTCCCAGGAGAACCCCCATGATGATTTACTTTTTCACCACTTGTGATAAACCCTCCTCGGAGAAAATTGATGAGCCACTTGTAACGATGTTTGCGTTTTTGTGTGTTGCAGGCGTGACAATGTGTTCAGTAGCGATGCCAACCGACTTCGAGATGCGGGTGGGGCACTCACCATCGGCCTCCGGGTTCTTCCCGGGCCTGGCCCCGTGGCCGCGCTCCTACTTCCCGCGGCAGACCCACTCGCAGGCCCAGCGCCTATCCCGCCCGGCGCAGCCCACCCCTCTGGGCCTCATTGGCAAGTCCTTCTCGGCCCCCCCGCCGGCCCCCCGACCCTGCCTCGTGACCCGCCAATCCAGCTCAGACGACTCCGGCTCATCCTCCGACGAGAACGACGCTCCATCACCCACACGCCTCAAGAAGAAGGTCGTTTTCGCCGATGACAGAGGACTGTCACTCACACAAGTAAGTTCTCATACTTCCAACTTTTAGAATACTTCACGACCCTAATGGAGAGCACAGTAGGAGCACTAAGCTTTAAATGTTAAAGTAAATCCATGGGTGGAGCCTGAGGGGTCTCGCCCCCCCCCCTTTAGAGCGTTTTGATCATATCAGTTTCACGAACAGATTGTTGGGTTTAACGAACCGAATAGTTTGGATGACATAGAATACCATCTCCTTCATTTGGACTACATTTTGCAATAAGGAACCACTGTTTCTGGCTCATTTTAGAAACAACATATATGCCATTGGTTTTCCTATGCAGAGAGGAGCTTTTGCAGAAGAACCGGAGATAGTGCATTGGAAAAAAAACCACATTCGATATAGAGTTCAGACTCTTAAAAACATCGACAAGAGAAAATACTCTTGATTCAATCGGATTTTTGCTTCATTCAAGAACCAAGCCTCTTAATTTGAGCGGATTTCCTTTTGATTTAAGCAAAAATCTGATTGAATCAAGAGTATTTTTTCTTGTCAATGTTTTCATGAGTCTGGACTCTAGATACATTGTGTTTTTTTCTAGTGTGGTTCCTTATTGCAAAATGTAATCCATTTCTCCTTTAATTTCATTCATTGGTCAAAATACTTGTATCGCTTGTGTTTCGCCCTATCTATCTTTTCTACCCGTGCGTTAAAGTCTCTAAATCAGCCGAAAAGAGTCCACGCTGTCCTTCATTTCGATAATATGCAAACTTACCTTCTCGGAAGTCGAAATAATTGTAAAACGCGTTCCGCTCCATCCAACTTTTGCGTAAGATCTTTGGAATTGTGTAGGGCAGCGCGTGCACACAACTTTGGAAGGTGTACGCAAAAATGAACTGATTTTTTATCAAGACGTAATGACATCCATTTTCCGAGGTCGTAACCTACGCAATTTTCTCATTGTCTACGCAGTTCCCCAACGACCAATCGGTCGTTGGTTCAGGAACACTTACGAACACCCCTGCACAAATCACGAATCACTCGCTCATTTGCCTTTTTTGTATCAGTTTACCTCAAAAAAAAGTTTATAGATCGTATTTTTTGAAGAAACTCCGCCCTTTTTTGAAACCGTCTTTCAATCCCTATAGGAACCACGTCGGGGGAAAAATGCCAAGACCCGTGTGTCACTCATTAAACTCAATTCATTTAAACTTAAATGTACTCTCTGAAATGGACGTTTTTCTGCCAAACGGAACTAGAGACGTGTGGGGAAGATCGAGATGTGCCTGTGCTCGTTTTAGCTTGATAAGAAACAATGTAAAAGTGAGCGTGATTCCTTTTGGGGAAATGGAAAAGCGGGATTTTACATTCTATCAAACAGAATTAAGCTCTACCTGTATGCGGCACTCATGAGCCGTGGACACGTGACAAGAGCGTTGTGGACAGGGCTCATGAGTTAATTCGGCAGCATCCTTATCGTCCCTCCCGTCGCCGCCGCTGACGTCACTGGCGCTTTATAATTCCCATTCATTCTCACGGCCCTGGACTAACGAGCAGACCCCTTTTTTCCCGCACCTCTCTAGTTCCGTCCCGCAGCGATACTTCCAAATATCAAACGATGCTGACCAACTTGAACTGAATTTGTTTCAGGTTCGCCTCATGACAGAATCACCAGCTCAGCGAGGCTATTGGCGTTCACGAACCCTCGACTTCATTCCATCGTCCCCTCCAACCGGGCCGAAGAGCAGCAGTCCAACCAGCACCGACTCATGGGAGATCACCTTCTCGCAACCGGCCTCCGATTACGTGTCCTTCCGCAAGAGGCTGGACACCTGCAACGTCTCCCTGGAGAACGTCATCGTCAAAGACCAGGAGATCTCCGGCACGATCAAAGTGAAAAACCTCTCCTTCAAGAAAGACGTCTTCGTCCGCTCGACCACTGACAACTGGCTCACTTACCAGGACACGCATGCCACTTTCATAAACAACACCGTCAACTCCGCCGTTCAGGTGCTCTACGACACCTTCAACTTCAAGCTGGCGCTGCCACCCGTCGCCAATGTGGTAGAGTTGTGCGTTTGCTACCAATACGACTCGACGGAGCACTGGGATAACAACAACGGCCAAAACTACGTGATCAAAAGGAAGATCGTGGAGAAGCCTTTCATCTTCAAGCCAGAGCCAAGCCCGGCCCAACCCCAGCCGAAACGATACACTGATGCGGTGAGGGCCAAGTTGGACACTTGGTCCGAATTCGCCAGCTGGAACCATCTTGTCAACGAGGGGCCGTATTGGTGAGATGGTTTTGAGCTCTGATTCATACTTCAGTAATTTGTCTGACCACAAACACTGACCAGCGCTGCAGACCTCTGTTGTTGAGCTTCCGATCGAAGCTAGCACTTCGAACAGGTACTCGCTAGCCTGGAGGAGATGTCGATGCGGGTGTCTGCAGAACCTGTTCCTGACCCGTTGAGTGCTCACTTGCCTTTTTTAAGTGTTTTCCTACAAGGATAGGCACTCGTGAATACTTTCATTGCAGTTGATATTTTTGTGATCGACCCATTATAAATGTCACGATTATCCTGTTATTTAAACCAAATCTGAGGGATTCTCAATTGTTTGAATGAGATAGTTTGGGGAGCCGATCAGGATTCAAGTTGCGAAAAAGCGCACTTACTTATCGTGAGTGCGTTGAGCTTTCTTGTTATGGTTGAGTAGGTAAGTTGAGGCTATGGTTTGTCTCGACTAATGAACGTAACTGTACCTATTTTGTTAGACATTTTTTTACACTCCTGCTCGTAAACATATTTTGAAATAGTATGATTTAAATGCGTTAGGATTCAGATAGGAGAGACTGAAGTATTAAAATGTCAAGGGGAAAGTTTAAGAGTCAGGGAAAGGGTTTTCTAGGTATGTGTTAAAGTTTAGTTGGTCTTGAATACTTTTTTTTAACCTCGAGACAGTTATGAAAATTTTTTTACGTCCTCAAGTTCTTCAGTGATTTAATTTTCTATGTTCGACAGAGCCTCCCTGAATGTACGAAGGTGGCTGTAAAATTAAAATGAAGTGTCGATAGAAAATAATCTCCCACGCCATTCTGTTTGCAACATAGTAAAATTTAATTTGGAGGACGTTTCAGAAGTCTTCTTTACGAATCACACGTTTTTATTCGTCCATGTGATAATGATAGCAGGTTGTCGCCACTTTATGGCTTTGTCTGTTCGTCATATTTTATTTATTACTTTTTTAAAAAAAATTTAGTCTTAAGATGTCGTTTCTTGTCTTGTTTTTACTTTTACACGCCCTGACCATTTTTTACGAGAAGATTACACTCAGGCGTAATTATTTGATAAGTTTGATTAGTTTCTCTCAATAATTCGAACGGTTTTATGTCTTTTAATTTTTAAAAAGAAAAAAAAAATGTTTCATGACTTTTTCAAGAAATCTATAATAATAAGCCAAGAATATCACCTCTTAAAAGTTTTCCCGTATAAATATTCGTGATAATCCATATTTTTCAGTCTCACAATACCAAATTATAAATATCATTTTAATGCCTTACAGCTTACTGTAAAGACTCAATACATATTCTACTCTTTAGTACCTAAATTCGTAGAATCGCTCATCATGAATTTTTTTCAAAATTCATTCGTTGTGTAATTTCGACATATTTTGTTATGAGCCTTAAAATACCCCTTCCCCTCAATTAAAATCAACTAATGAAGAGGGTAATTGTCTCTCCTTCTTACAATCAGCTTATTGCAGTTAGTCACCTGTTACCTGTTTTCAGTATTATGTTTTCAAGATTTACTAATGCCATTAGCTTGAAACATGTAAAATTTTGATCAAATAAGTTGACATTAGTTTGATTTAAATATATTTTTCAGTTCATAATTTGAAGTTTAGTAACAGTCTATGTAAATGCCTGTCTTAGATTTATTACGAGCTTCAGTTTTTTAAACAATCTACGTAACCATTATTTCACCATCGGTTTAAAATGACATCTCTAACCATTTTCATCATGTTACATTTTTTTCTTTTCTATAGTTTTTTCTTCGAATTTATTAAGTTTCTTCTTAAATTTTACCTGTATAATGTTCCTGTCCTATTTGTATGGTCACAGAGGCTGAGAGTGAATGGAGAAGCTGTTGTACTCTCTTTACATACGGGACGTTAATATTTTTAATGACAGAATCTACATTGAGCGGGCAAAAATTTCCTCGGTACTCAAAGACTCACTTGAAAACGGTCATACATGATCGTTCACTGGAGGTGCCAGAATTTAAGAGGTGATAAATAGGATTGTGGATAGTAATGGAATTTGCCGTGATTCCATGGGTGTTTAGATCAGAAAGATGAAAAAAGCTACTTGATGTTTGATGACGTGTAGTCTTTTAATTATCTAAATTTATTTTTGCATTAAACGCCGTGCGCTTGTTAAACTTGAGACGGAAGCAGTGAATCTTTATCAGTTATTGATAGCATAGTTCATCTGGGCAGTGATCAACCAGGAGTTCCATTTCTCATTGCCCTATACACCTGTTGATCATGCTCCTTGCGGTTCGTCGAGAGTCTGTAACTGCAAGCAGACGAGTGCAAGTCTCTGTACAAGGAACCTAAATCCACAAAACTTATCAGAGTAAGAAAAAAAACTTGAACTTTGTCTCTGTATATTTCTGCCTATGTAATTTTTACATTCTTTGTCGCGTGCTTTGATCGTGCTTTTTATTTAGAATTTCAACCCATGGTGATTAATATACTATTGATAACCTGGATGTGAGCTCTAAAGGCGGAATTTATCGTGGAAAATTTTCAATGCTTTATGCATCGTTCCATGTTCCATATTCGAAAAAAGAAAAATTCAATTTGCTCGAAGGATGCAAGTAAATTTATAGGTTTCAGCAATAGATGAAATTCTGTAAAGCACCTATGATCTGTAAAAAATTGTATCAGGTATATTTTACCCTCTCATCCCAAGGACACCCTCAAACTTCCGCTTCTTCATATGTCTTAAAATTATTATAAAGTTTCGGCACTGTGCCTTTAATTTGTAGCCTATATTGTGACTTTACAATTTTTATCCACGCATCGCCATTTTTAGCCTCTTTAGAAATGATCATTGATATTTGCACCAAGAGTAAGTCGGAGGAAAGCCAGGTAACCAGTACAAGTGAGGCAATTATGCCAACTTAAATAAGTGAATATTTCTGCCAGATTATGCTCAATAATTATGATTTGTATTTTAACTTTCTTGTTTTTTCTTCCTTTAAGTCTCCTCACAGATTTTTACAATAGCCTACATGCTGCTGAGTCAGTTTAGTAGAAATTGATTAAATCTCTTCCGTGAAAAAAAATTCAATTTTTATTTTGACAAATATTCTCGGTACGCTCTCCCTCTTGTGTTATACAAAATAAATGTTCCTATATCTCTCATTTTCTAAAATATAATTTGAAAAAAAGAGGTTCAAAACCTTACATTGTCGATTGGTTGACTTTTGATATACCATAAATTATGAAAGTCGTTTCTATCTTTAATTGTTCTTAATTCCTTTCTTTTTAATCTGTTATATCGTGCGTATGGAGAAAGAGCAAAACAATGCGTTAGTGCCCTAAATTTCCCTGACAGCATCCCATTATGATGTTCTTTTAGTCTCGAAATTTCAATGTCCATTCGTAAGTTTTACTCCTATCGATCTAAATTTTTTATAAAGTTTCATTCCTTTATTTTTTTGGGGGGTATTCGCTTCTATCAACATGAGCTTTTTTGAATTTGTATTATATTTTTTTTCAACTTACATATTTTGTAGCCCTCAACGCCGAAGTTCTGCACTCCCTCCCCCTTTTTTCTATTTCTTTTTCAACTCCTCAATACAAATAAGTGGATAATTTACAAGTATCTCCTCATACCTTCAAAAGTTTCAACACTTCGAAATCTTCAGCATAAAATCTAACCTTCATTTAACTATTTTCAGTCTTTACATACTTTATTTAGGTATTTGAGTTTGAACTGGGCGGTTTCTTCCAAAAAAATAATTGCCAAAATTTTATGAAATTTAATCATATAGCTGACTAAACGGGTCATTCTATGAGGAAATCAGCACCTCGTTTGTTTAAAAAAATGACATTATTTTTTAATATTTAGCATCTTTTTAGTGTTTAGGTTTAGTGTAGGTAACAAAAAAACAGAAAATGAGATAAAATCTCCAAAAATTGCGAGGAAATTTTATTCCATGAAAATTATATTTAATTGATTTTATGTTTGTGGAATTCTAGACTTGTTTTCTCTATACTATTTTTGATTTGAAAACATTAAGGAAGAAAAAAAAAGAAAAGAAAAAAGACTGATGTAATTATAAATGTAATTATTACCTATTCAATTTTATATCTACTATTGATTTTAGATTTTTAATTTATTTTCTGTAAAAAGTATAGTCGGCCATTGCTCGAATGAGTAAATACGCCACAATTTGATGTCAGCTTATTCTTCAAACTCTAATGTACATACTCATTAGTTAGATGTTCCAGCTGAAATTATTTGTTTTTTTTTTTTCACTTATAGATAGAAGTATTTAATCATGCTTGTTAAAATCAATTCTAGAATGTAAAAATACGAAGTTTGTAACTCTGTGAGCAGTTTAATCAACATCATTTTATCCTTTTTTTATGCAGCAATTCTTCATCGATTGTTGAAATTGTCACTCTTTAATATTTCAATGCATGGAGAGGACTGTGTACCATGGAGTAGAAAATTCTGAGAAATTCCAAGTTGAAATCTGTGTGTTTCATTTCTGTTTTTTCAAAATTTCAAATTTGATTTATCAATTTATTTTTTTTATTTTCATTTTTTCACCATCTGTATCATTGGAAAAGAGCTAGATAGTTGATTTATATGCAAACTGTTGCTCTAACACTAGGACACAAAAGCATTTCGATGAATTAAATTATTTTTCCCAAAGGTTGTAGGTAATCAGCTGCCAATAATTTTTTTCAGCAGAATCGTTTAATATTCTTTTCCATCTTTGTTTTTCTTGGTTTATTTCTGGTTGGTTTCTTTGGTCTCTTATATTTGTTTTTCTTTTGCTCCATTTTAACTGTTTGACTTCAGTTCAGTCTATGAAATACTTCTGCTGGACCAAACAATGTTTGTTATTCTAGGAATAATTATTTACATGATAGTCTTTCTCTGTGCATTTCAGAAATCATGAATTTTACAAGTTATATTGTATATTGTGTGTATTTTTGTAAAATAAACTCATATAAAATATTATCATCTATCTCAGCCTTTTGAATCGCACCACTGTTATTTTTTTCAACAAACAACTTTTAAAATTCATTAATTTTCGGAAATTCCAAGTACTTAAACCTCAATAGTTGAATGAAGAGTGGAAATGCAAAACCTGGTAAGGTAACGTTCATGAATTACGTAGCACACTTTTTCAGCATTTTTGACTCCCCATTCCCCCTTGTAAAGTTTCCCAGCGCAACCCCGGACCCCCCTTAATATTTACGTAACGCTCAATGGACCCCTTCTGAGGATCTCAAAATTGTGGGCAACTTGTTTAGTTAGGAAGGACTCACTTTCAATGATAGTGTGAAAAATTACGTATGTTTTCTACCCAAAGGAATGGTTGCGTAATGCTGCGGCACTGCGCCGCCCCCCCCCCTTCTTGTATCGCAAGCTCATATTCCTCCATTTAGAGCGTTACATAATTTAGGCACGTTTCCCAAGCACCATTAGGTGTTTCTCCAATAATTGAAGGATTCGGAGGACAAGGCGCATACGAGCAATTTTCGAAAAATTGAGATATTAATTGTTTCAAATGAGACTTGTCTTCATATATATTCTGTGAAAAATTCGCTGCCAAATTCTAATTTTTAAGCTTGAAAAAGTCAGTTTGAACTTTTTTTCTGTCATATGGATTTGTGTAATTTCGGAACATTAAACACTTACTTCTCGAAATAGCAAAAACTGCACTTATGAGCCTTGTCCTCCAAGCCCCTCAAATTGTGCGTTGCTGTTATAATAACTGCAGACAAGCCATTAAAGCCATTATTCTGTGGACTTTCTGAGGAAAAATAGTAGCATTTGCACATAACCGAAAATGAAGTATAGAGGGCTCTTCATTCAACTACAGAGCTTTTGCATTCAAAATTTAGTGTCAATGTCGCGACCAATAAGCAATCGTCGGTAATCCGCACGGTCACCAGTTATATGAATAAAAATAATATAAAATTCAGGTACAAAAGATCAAGATTAGATTACTGATTTTTCCCTGGATGCTGGATGCAACTATTCGAGCTTCACGGATGTCTGTGTTGCATACGCACGGTAATGAAGGCGTTTTGACTTCCCGAGCATTAAGCGCTTCACTCGTGGGTCGTGGAGCGGTGCCGGCGGACAATACTGCGAAGACTACAAAAAATTTAGAGCGCCTTGAATTCTTCGTTTAGACTACAAAGACATCTCCTAGGTAAGAATATACAGTTGCTCCACAAACCATGCTCAACATCAGCACAACGCGATATCTAAACTGAAAAACGAAAAATAATCAAACTCTACACGTTCGAGTGGAACTATTCGTGCGAAAGAGAGCGTGTTGTGGAAAGACGAAAATTTGAAGGTGCTCAGTCTTTGATCTTAGCAGTACAGCCTTATAGAGTTGGCCGCCGCGCCACCATATCTAGGAAAGGATAGGGGGTCAGTGCACCCCCTCAATTTTATAACCCTCTCCAATTATAAAAAAACACGAAGTCCAAAATGTATAATTTTATATTTCTTCGACGTTATCTGTCTCATCCATTAGGAATATACTTCAAATTTTATCCAGCTGTATGTATATTTATCAGTTCCCCAAAATTTTTGGGATCTTAAAAGGGGAGGGGTCCGGCAAGCGTTACGTAATATTTCATTCATAAAATGCTTACATTTTTCGTTATAAAGAGTTGCAAGGGGGGGGAGGGGGGGGGTCCAAAATGCCGAGAAGTACGTCAGGTACGTAATTTTTGACCGCTCCTTTAAGATAGGACCTCAAAACTATGAGCGTTACTGTATGAAAGGTCTGGCCTTCCCGTTTAAATCAGGTTCGATCTTTGACACATTATTTTCTCCACTGTCTTTCAATTTCTTTATGCAGACACTCAATGTTGAGCAAGTAATTCATAGATAAATGAATGCAAATTGAATAAATTTTAAACATTCTCTTTTTTTTAACAGTTTCAACAGATTTACAAATTTTCATACTGGCAGGGCAACTATTTCAACCGTGGAAGGATTTTGTCCTTACAGCTTGTTGTAAGTATTAACTAATTCTTTTAATTCTAACAAATAATGCTCGATGGATCACCAGACAGAGAGCGAAATCTAGGACTACTACTACTACTACAGTACACGTTTCCTTATTGAATTTACGTGTGGTAGAAAACAGGAAACACATTCAAAATCTCCAAATGCAACTCAAAAATTCAACTCAGAATGGAGCAGGGGCGGATTCAGGGGGTGGCCACATGGGCCGCGGCCCATGGCGGCAAATCAAGGGGGCGGCAAATTTTGCAATTTTTTTTAAAAAAAAAATCGAATTTTGAAAACAAATTACAAACGAGAAAAGGCGACAAAATCTCTCATTTCCTGAGAGTATAGTAATTTCTAATTTTGTTGTCTTTCAGTGATAAAAGAGACAGCAGAGAGAGAGAAACCAAACACGCAATTTGGCCTGGAACGGCGCGACTTAGAGAGAAATGATGACGAGGACTTGAGATGAAAAGGAGAAGCCCTCAGCGCGGCGGTCGGCATGTAACACATATTAGCGCCTACAAGACTGCACGAATACTTCACGCCTTGCATCAAACACAGTGCGGTCACTGCGGTCAGCGTGAAACGGATAGCGCCTACAAGAATGCATGAATACTTCACGCATTGCGTCAAACAAAGTGCGGTCAGCGTGAAACGCTTAGCGCCTACAAGACTGCGTGAATACTTCACGCATTGCGTCAAACACAGTGCAGTCTGCGCGGCGCGGCGCAGCGCGGCGGTGGAAGTTAAATTCATTAAACTACATCTATGTTTGTTCTTTCATAATTTGTCCGTTCATTTCTTATGAATGGAAGGCCTTGTCCACACAGAGATAGGTTTACGGAACTTAACTTTCGCTCAAAGTTCCGTGAACTTTTGTAAGTAGTGTTAGCAGGGCTTTCCCAAAAAATATGTCCAACAAGAGTAAACGATTCTTATGCACCCCTCCCCCGCTGGCACGCTTACTTGATAGTTTTTATTGGTATTCCAAAACGAATGAGAAGGGGGCGGCAAAATACAGGCGGCCCATGAGCGGCAAGTAGGTAAATCCGGCCCTGGAATGGAGCATTAGTTGCCTTTGAGCTTGAGCTTCCGTTTGGATTTACTTTCAAGTGCCTGTAAATTTCCTTTGATTTCAACGAGTTAAGCCCTGGTGATTACCGCACAGGCTGGCCCTTGGGGCGCGAGCTTCTTGGAGGCGCCAAATTTTGAATTTTATCGAGATTATGAAGGAAGAAAAAAAGAAAATCCACGTCATCAGAAGCGAAAAAAATGTGTGGAATAGGTAAGTGTATGCGCTCCGCGCCCCTTATCTGGGCCCGGAGGCAAGAAGAAAAGGAGCAGGAGGGGGGGGAGGGGCAAAGAAATCATTAGCCTAGGGCGCCAGATTCCTTAATCGGGCCCTGGATGCATCTGCATTGATTATTTATTTATTTATCAGAACACATGTAGGTGCATGTGTCCTTAAGTGTCGTAAATCGGTACGTTTCACTATTTAGTTACAATATAGGGTGTAAACTAGTGCAAGTCTTAAGAAGCCAAATGATCGCTCCCCCTTCCTCCATCGCCGGTTTTAATGGGATCGAGCAATACTTTCGCAAAAAATTGATTGAAATTCGGAAAGGATAGACGCTCCATACGACGGCGCAATATCTCCGGA
>NW_017547443.1:219445-245378 GCF_001854935.1 Bemisia tabaci | reverse complement strand
TTAAAATCCCGTGCGTTCGAATTTCCGTAATTTAAGGATGAACCCAATATTCATCCGCAATTTCAAGGGAACTTCAGTGATTTTATTTCATTTCATCATATTAATATTTTCGATGAGCAAGAAGTTTAAATTAATGGAAACAGGAAACGAGATTGTTCAGCTCAGTAGAAGCTTTGCTGAAGTTGGTGGTAACCGCAAAGAAAATGTGAAAAAAAAGAAAAAGAAAAAAAAACCACCAACACGTGATTCAGTTTTGAGAACACCCCCGCAAGTCTACAAACCTAAGTAGGTCAGCAAAAGTGGGTCAGCAGGGGAGTTGGAAGAATATTTATCTTTGGGAGGAAACCTAATTCTATGAGGTGCGGCAGATCAAAGGGTTGAAGATTAAGTCACTAGACTGAGTGGCGCCAGCCCGTCGCGCCTCGTGTGAGGGGAGGGGAGGGGAAGAGAGAAATCGGTGACTGATTATATCAAGATTTGACCACGAGGGCTAAAAGTGTTCAATCTAGGCTTATTACGCAATTTGATCAATTTTTAGAAGGATTAAAAATAAACAAGCGCAGGAAGAAATATAACTAAATAATATGAACTCAATTCAACAATCAATTTAAAGGGCATCGAAAAAGTACTGCATTCTTTCTGCTTTTGAGGAACTGAATGTTTAGTTCATGTACAAGCGGGATCGTTATTCCTGCGAAAAATAGTTTTCCGTAACCCGCCGTACACGACTCAGTTGACCACAGGAGATTACCCGGGCCCGAAGTCATGTTAGTGAAGAAAGCCTTTCCTCTCATTGATATCGCACCTTCTCCGACCGTATCTCTCACATCTTCGTTTCCCCTCATTGCAGCATGCATCAAATTGCGATTATCCGGAATATACGATCACGTGCCTTATCTGATCGAATCCGTCGCCCACTTTTACTGATACGGAAGACAAGACTTGTCTCACTGGGTCAACAGTCGGTTAGTTTAATTTCATTTCGAAGAGGACAGAAGACCCATTGCTCTAGGCGCCAGTGTAAGGCGCCATGCAAGCAAGGGGGGGGGGACAGTCGTTTGTGGATGAAATATTTTGCTCTTAAAGAAGCTTTCGTGAATAGTACTAAATTATGCTAATGAAGATTTTTATTAAATTTAAAATAATCGTATTTACTGTCTCAAGCAATGAGTTTCTTCCAATAATGTGGCCAATTCAAAGAATAAATCAATCAGGAGAAAACTCCTAAAGAGGGATGTAAGTTTTGTATCTTTGAAATTAAAATAATTTATATCATCAGTAGAGGAGTAGAAATGAAACAGAATTTAGTAAAAAAACCCATAAGTCAACAGAAATGTAAAAACAAAGTATAACAAAAATACATCAATACCAACAAAATAAAAAAGTTGAATCCAAAAGCCTTTCGAAGATACAACCTAGCTCCATATGAGATTTCTATATTTCATTTGACCTAATTGTAGAAAAATTGAATAAAAATAAATAAAATCTTCTACGCTATATTTTACACGCCTGTCCTTGAAGATTTATTGAAGAAATCTAAATCCTCAATATTAGTTAAATTTGGTCGAAAGTATCTCGCCCATTGTTAGGAACCAGGAGGAAATAATGAGAAAAATAGAAAAAATTATTTTTTTCAGGGTGGACGGTGGGCCAAACGTTATTCATAGCATATCTCGGGCAAACTTAACGTTAATTTATTTCGAAATTCAAAAGAAAGAGACATCTAAAGTGTAAACGCGATACAACTATTCTCGCAAGATGGATTGCATATGAAAAATGTGAGACGCGATGGCGTGAGTCGTGAACTCGCAATGCCCCGCTCTAGTTTAAAGCAACATTACGAATAAGACAAACGGAAACAAACTTAACATGGAAATAGAGGGAGGGAAAGGATTCGCGTTAACGACGGCGGAGAGATACAACTATTCGTACTTGATGGACGTCCGTGCTGCATCTGAAAAATTGAAGGCGCGATGACGCGAAGCGTGAGTTCTCAATGCTCTGCTATATGCTGTCAATGAGGTGTCGCTCAGATTCGGGAGAAAAGTTAAAAAAGAGGCCCGAATACGTATTTCCTGTTTTCGGCTGTGTTGATACTCGTTCTTTCTTCTTTTTTTCAGCTTCTTGCCTGATTCTTTTTCAGGATGGATTTTTAGACCCACGTCTTAAGCTCGTGTAAACCGCAGCACTGACGCGGTTCTCATGGAAATAATGGTGCTTGGATATGTCTAGTGGCTTTAATTTTTTATGTTTTCTTAAATTTTAGAAGTCTGTCGGTCACTTCAATACTTTCAATTTTACAATTTTTACTCAGTACGATTAATAAACTTTGAACCTGAAAATAGCGTAAACTTGTGCTGCTTTGCCAAAATTTTCTGAACCCCTCTCCACGGAGGGGATGCCCCATCAGAAAATATCACATTACGCCCCTTTAACCAGCCAAGGGCCTACGCCCTCAGATGCGAGCCAGTCCGACCCTGCACGATTGTGAATTGAAGTTGAGCATTGGGAGCTCTTCTCGCAGCAAATCGGTGGCTTCTTTTGCTGGTAACGAGGAGTTCTTTTCCGTAAGGGTGGTCTCCTTAAGCAAAACTTAGTCTGTAATTTTAATGCATCTCTTTCGTAGGAAACTCAAATCGTGGTAATTGTTAACAAGTTTTGTCAGTCAAGCAGGAGTGAATTTCAGGCTTTGGCAGTAAGCCCAGTGTTAGTTTTGATCAAAATATGTAACGAATTCATGTAGTAGAAGACCCCAGCCAAATTTTTCAGGTTTTTTCAATAAAAGTTCAGCATAGAATACTAGGGTATGAAGTTAGTCATATTGAAATTATGAGCATAAAGGCATGGGCTATTATTATTTCTACTTAGGAGGTCTAATTTCACCATTCCAATTTTTCTCTAAAGTTTTCGGTAATTTAAGAAGAATAATACAATTTCTCTTTCTTTGCTTGTTTTCAGAAATACTCATCAAAAAACACTTAAATGATAATGATCTGCTTGAGAATTTCACCAAAAGTTTGAATAGAAAAGGAAACCACAGTATTGTCCAGAATAAATTTTGGTGGCCTTCTCTTGCCCCAAGGGTGCCTTCTGGATGATGCAAAGCAGGGACAATAGTTAACATTATCATTGTTAATAGTCCCTATTTATCGATTTAAATTAAGCTAGAGTTTAACAACTCGCCCATTCAAATTTTTAGTTGTGTAAATAGTTAATATAAAAACACATATTAATTTGTAGTTATGTTCATCATACAAAGTTAAAAAAAGTACTTTAGGGTGATCTGGTCAAGAAAAGGTATCGCTGGTGATACTACGGAATCATATACCTCAGATTGCTTTGTTGGAAATTTTCAGGAACATGTCTTTTAATTTTTTCAAGGATGACTGAATATCGGTATTCCACGTAAGGATTAATCATTAATGGAGATGTTGCATGTGTAAGAAATTTGCGATTTGACTATTGATTCTTACGTAAAAGTTTGCGAAAAACACGATAGTGCCACAGCTTTCCCTAAGCTCAAAAAAAGTTCTCAAAGTTGAGGGCGTAATGAAGGGGATATCCCACGCCATCCTGAGAGTCCACCTCTACGTAAAGACAAACTCTCCATGCAAAGATAGAGAGCAAATACATTGACAGGGTTGTCACTTTACTTAGGGACTCTAAAACTGTAAGCACGACAACCCTGAGGGTTGCCGTGCTTTCAGTTACCCTGCTAATGTATTTGCTCCCTATCTTTGCATGGAGAGTTTGTCTTTACGTAGACGTGGACTCTCAGGATCATTACAGCCTCAACTTTGAGAGCGTTTTTGGAGCTTGGAAGTTGATTTCAGAGAAAATCAGTGGGACTATCGTGTTTCTCGCGAACTTTTACATAGGAATCAATAGTCAAATCGCAAATTCCTCACACATGCAACATCTCCATTAATCCATCTCCATGTTAGGCGTTAACATTTAGCGTCAAATCTTTGTTACTAACTAAACCATCAAAAAAAGACGGTCAAAATGCCAAAAATGGTCTCCAAAAATGAAAAAAAAATCTGAACACGGCGGACTTTATAGTAGACTAGATAGTTGACTAGCTTCTATGTAATTTGTATTGCTGAGTTCAAAATTGACCTTGGTTTTTTTGCGATGACCCATTATCTTCCCACAAAATTAGGTTTCTCAAAAAAAAAGTGGAATTTTTCGTGGGGATATTCAATTTTGATTCAATTTTTTTGGGAAAACGGTGCATAATATTTCTGCCGCCAACCCTTTACGGGACGTCCCCGTCGCCTCTTCCCAGGTGGTATCCAATCCAAAACTTGTTTGGGCAACCTCTCCTCCGACATTCTTTGCACAATTGCACATGTCCATACCAGCATAACTGCCTGGACACGAAATATTTATTTAAAAAATAAAATAATAGCGAAAATTTTGAATTACAACTAAAAAAAAAATCTAGTTATATGCTATTAATATTTGATAGCTTGCCCTTGGCTGTAGATGACCTACTGCAGGCGCTTAAGCATGAACCTAACTTTTATTTTCAAGATCCATTTCTCATTCAATCTGTCCACGTTGTGGCTCACACCTCTCAACACTATTACGGTCAGTGGCGTGGCATGCTTCGTGATATATCGATTGATCTCCCATATAAACCTATGGAAAAGGATCGATAGACAGGGTATTTACACCTTAATAATCGATTCTTTACCATGGCTTCAAATGGAGAAATATCGATAATCGATTAATCACGCCTCGCCACCGATTGCGGTGTGGTGAAGAATTGGAAACAGATATGGAACCGGAGGGAAGCCTCAAAGACAGCTATCACCGACTGGCCCGACCGAGAAGACAACGATGAAAGTAGGGGAAAGAGGAAAAAAGCAAGAAAATAAACGTGGGATTCCCAATCGCTGATAACTGATAAGTCGTGAATGTAGAGTCGCTACGAGAGATATTATTCTGTGGCCACTATAGCGGTGCACTAAAGTGTATGGCGGGTTACGGAAAACTATTTTTCGCAGGAATAACGATCCCGCTTGTACTGAGGAAGGGCTGCAAAAGTGCTTAATACTTGCTGGTCAGTTTTGGTTGACGCCAATCAATGCGACGCAAGGTTGCTGATTTGGAAAGTTGGCAGTTTCGAAAACGCCTTCAAATGTGGCGTGATACCTCACGCGTTCCGGAGAGTACGTATAGTTGTATCATTGCGCCTTCGCAATGCGATGGAAGATTGATATTAAATCAGCCTCAACGCTGCGGCCCTGTCAGTGTTCCTTTATCGCTGTTGCAGTTTTGACCGCGAGGACTAAAAGTGTTCAAGCTAGGCTTATATTACGCAATTCGATCAATTTTTAGAAGGATTAAAAATAATCAAGCGCAGGAAGAAATATAACTGAATAATATGAACTCAATTCAACAATCAACTTAAAGGGCATCGAAAAAGTACTGCATTCTTTCTGCTTTTGAGGAACTGAATCTATAGTTTATGTACTGAAGAAGGGCTGCAAAAGTGCTTAATTCCTGCTGGTCAGTTTTGGTTGACGCCTATCAATGCGACGCAAGGTTGCTGATTTGGAAAGTTGGCAGTTTCGAAAACGCCTTCAAATGTGGNCACAATCAGTGCACTGCTACACGCGATTTCAGCTTGAAAACATATAAGTAACCGTTCGATGTCGTTCAAATTTGCATGCAAATGCATGCAACCCATGCTTCTGGTGAATTCTTATCAGTATTCATTTGGGATTGGGAACCACTCATTGCCACTATATGTTTACATTTCGTTTCGATATATATCGATATGTACTGGGTGTTCAAAAAGTAGTAGTTTCTTGGCAGGGATCTTCATTGGCAGCTTCACGGACGTGTTCCATCTCTAATTCTCTACACTCTACATCATTCTACATGTAAACAATAATAATTATCAGTTGATTAGTTAGTTGTCTGAACACTTTTAAGTCATAATTAGTCTCGTATCAAATGAAAATTAATTCTTTTGGTTCTTACAAAGTAAGTAATCGATTACTTGAGTGAAAATCTGTGTCTTCAATGGCTGATGGGCTGCAGGCAAGGAGTACTTCCACAGTAACAAGTGACGCTAGACAAGAGCACCCAGATGATGCTTCATATCGAAACACAACACATGACATTGGTCTTAGGTATGTCCAGCTTTAAAGAAATTCCAATGGTTATTATTGTGGTCCTAACTTGCACTGTTTGTTAGTCTAATTTTGGTACAACCTAGAATATTTTTAAGGTTATGTTGGAGAGCTCTTTCAAATCGGCAGGCTGATCACAAGAGTTTTGTCTTTATCGATGGAAAATGAATACCCGGAATTGCAGGCTCACACTTGAATAATTGTTTCTCTCAATGGCATTTTTCCAATGGTCCAGATAGTCATTGATCTCTCCGGATCTCCCCTCTGTTGTTCAGAAACTGATGGAGCGTCAGATATGATCAACATATATAGGTGCGTTTGTGATAAACAACAGGCCTCAACGTAAATTACCAGGTGAAAGCGTTGCGAGTTTGATGATTGTTCTTGAACCTCCGTTGAAGCAATGCTTTTTACCCAGTGAGTGTCATGGCAGTATATTGCTGCAGTAGCTCAGTACACGACAGTAGTTAGGCCTCATTTGTACACCAGGTAACTCCGCCGTTAGTTCATTGAAATAATCTTTGTTTTCTATCACGGACACACCTTATGACCGAGGAATTACTTGACTGGATCATCCCAGAATGTACCTTTATATCTGCCTAGTTCCCTTTTCCTCAGATGGAGGCATGATCTGATTTAACAGCCAGCTTAGCCTCTTGAAATTTTGGCAAGCTGTCAAATTGGATTTTTAGGACTGATTTAAAATGAATTTATCATTGACCAAATAACCTGTAGTGGAACGAAATCTCCACACCACAAAGTCTCACAAATCTTGTCAATTCATTGTAATTTTTAGTTGCATTTCAAGGTTTCATCAGAATTTCAAGGAAAAATATGGATCTGGATCGGCAATTGTCCTGAATTTTTGTCAAATTTTATTATCTGAGGAACATGATGACTTTTCTTCATCCTATATCAAACTGAAGGAAAATTTCAAGTGACAATGTTCATCTGTCTCTCTTTAAATGAAAGTATCAACACGGAAATCTTTAACCATAATCAGCCTTATGACATTTCAAATTCCCTAATTTCCTCTCAAGTTTTTTTTTTTTAACAGAGAACTCAAGAACTAGACGACACCATCCAGTTGGAAATAAGGCAACATTTAATGTAGTCAGGCTAATCTCAGTTAAATATGCTTAATCGAGTTCTGTTTTTTTTTTTTTTTAATCTGCCAAAAGTTTCAATCCTCCATGAAAATTAATAGAGAACTAGGGGGCTGTGCCCCCTGGCCGCTCCGCGGTCCAACCCCCCAGAGGCGCTTCGCGCCTCTAATAAGCAGATATCGTGAGATCGTTAAAAGATCATTAAGAGTTAGGGAAAACCCGGTTTGGAGACGGCGGGAAGCATGTGAGCGTGCGCGGCGGGAGGGGAGCAGGGAGTGGAGGAGAAACCGGTTTGTGACATGATTAGCGTTACACCCTCAGCGTGACACGGCACCCTTATGATTTTATACTATAGAGTAAGATTCTGTCCTCTTACATTGCTGAATTTTCAACCGAGTCAGTAGCAAATAAGGTCACAGAAGATCTGCCATCCTGGTTCTTGTACTTTTTTTACACAAAGAAGTGACGTCAGAAAATCTTCTGTGGCAGTCTTATTTGGACGGAGTTAAACAGAAAGGAACCAAGCCACATCGGGATCGAACCGAGAAAAAGAGGTTTAAAGTTTGGCTCCTGCATAAGACTCAATGTAAAAGTTAAACTTCAAGTTCAATTTCTGCAAAATTTGCTCCAACAAAAACTTTGAATTTTTGGCGATTGATACTAGAGCAGTGGTTGGGTTCAAAACCACTCATAACTCAATTTTTTCTAAAATGTGGGTTGGTTCCTTTCTGCTTAACTCAGTCCATTTAGCGTGGACTCTATTTACTCCTTACAGGTCCTTTGACTCATCTCAGCATTGACTCGGCTTTGCACAAAATAGCTCCAGAATATTTTTGGAAAATACTTCCTGGTTAATTTTTGCCGACCTTAATCAAATTTTTTAAAGTTCGTTGTCTCACTCATCATTTATGCATCAATTTCCAGGCAAAATTCAACCCAAACTTCATCTATATTGCAAGAAACATTGAGTGAAACTCTCCTACAACTCATTAACGACGATGATGATCATGAAATGACTTATGCTGATTTTATTCAAAATCATCTGAATGCATCAGGAAGTGGAGACGGGGGCCCAGGAGTTTTGAAGCAGCCACAGAACATTCCAAACACCAATGGTATGAACTTTTGTTATTTTACAGTATATTGTGGTAGATTTTTCATTTTTGCAATCCTTTTTTTGCTCATATCTTTGCATTAGATGATGTCAGGAGGCATGCGTAGCATTCAGAAATTCGGAGGTTTGAAATGAGTCACAGAGAGCATATTCATACTTTAATCACATCTCAAAGGACCCGATGTGTCTAAAGATAGTTAAAGTAACAGTGAGACTACAACTATTCTGAATGCTTGGTCTCAATTTATCCAAAAAGGCCACTATAACGTCACTTTCAAGCAAGTGTTGCAACTAACCTGCTATTGCTTCACAGTAATCTTCGTGTGCTCTGAAATTATCTATAAGGTTGTGTTCAATCAGTGGTTTTGTTTCCAACCAGTAGCTTTGTTCCTTTACAAGTTGCCATGCTCTGCTTGGCTCATAGATATTAATCAGTCTCAATTTATTTTAACAGGCAAGTGTCTACTTTGTGTCTTATTTTCTCCTTCAGTCTAATGAATTTCAAGATTAAGAAGCATTTCCTTCACTCTTTCTATTTTTCTTTAATTTCAGGGAGGCCAGAAAATTTGGAATTCCACAAAGAGGCGCAAGATTTACAGTCAGAAGCAAAATGTTTACAATTGTCATTAGAGAAAGTAGCTCAGTCCTTAGCTGCTCTCCAATTGAAAACCTCTGAGAACAAAGTAAGTACTGCCATAGAGAGATTGTATTGATTATATGAAAAGTAAGCAATATTACGTTAGCATGACACTGATTTAGTGTTCTCAGTTATATCAATGACTTTGAACTAAGCTCGGTTTGCCGATTGGTGTGAATTCATCTTCAAACTTCATGTTTATGTGTATAAAGTTCAAGCATGCAATAAAATTTAGAATATCCAGATGGTCAGATTTTCAAGAGACTTGAAAATCACCTGCTTTGCTTCTTTTGATTTTGGTATCTTTTAGTGAGAAATAGTTTATCTGTGAGATATCTTGTCTTTAACATTCATAACATATCTTTAATGAGAGTAAGAATCTATTAAAAACAGAGTTTTTGCCATAATGGTTATAGCTCCTTGAAATGGTTTAAATTCAACGAGTAAAAATTTCTGAGTGACTGGTTTCAATAATATTGAAGAGAGCTCATTATAGCGCCTATAAAAGTCTTAATATGAAAATGTTAAATGTACATTCTTTCAAATACCTTTTCATCAGAGTTTCCTCAATAATTGCTTTTATATTTGCAACCTAAACGGTGATTCTTTTTCTTTACTAGGAATTGCAGGAGTCCAACTTGAATTTTGAAAAAGAAGGGAAAATTGCAGAACTGCATGACGTCATTGCTGAATTATCTGGAAGGCTAAGATGTCAGAGTAATCTAAGTAACCAGGGAGGAAATCGGATCCCAGAAGTACTCTCTGATTGTAGAAGCAATGTAGATACTGACAGTGTACAAAATGGACTGCTGGAGTCTCAGATCATTGAGCTGAAACAATTAATGAGGCGAAAAGACACAGAAATTGAAGAGCTGCATGCAGCATTATCGATGCTGAGCAGCGAACTTGAGTATAATAAACATCAGAGATGTGATACAAAAGTAGCTCCTGGTAACCAGGTGCCAATTTTGAAAGTAGCTGAAAGAATCAAACTGAAAACTATGGACAGGCCAGTCACTGGATATCTGATTTCTAATCTAGGGGTAAGTGCTTTTTAATTCGAAATTTGTCTGCTTGAATATTGTATGAAGACACGGCAAGCAAGATGGGCAATTCTGCCGCTCAAATCAGCCACCACAAAACAATCTGTGGTGCGACAATCCAGGAAATCTGATTGAGTTCCTTTGTGTCACTTTTGGTTGCCAACTTGCGCTGCGGAATTGCTTGTCTTAGGTGTCCTACCCTTACTCTGCAAGTTATAATTTTAAAGACAGAAATAGGACAGCCTGCTATAAGTGTCTAAAAAAGCATCTTTTTATTTATTTTCATCGCCTAACTTGGCGGCTAAAATTCGAAATTAGGATCTCAATTGCTGTGTTTCAAAATATCCGTGCATATTTAATTTTCTCAAAGAAAACCAAGTTACGAAATAAGATAGCTTGTAATTTTGCAGGATGATCATGTTATGATGAAGGAGAAAAATAGTGAAGTTTAAGCTGTAACTTTTAATTGCTTTCTGTCAGAAAAATAAAATGAGTGCAGACTTTTTTATGAAAAGTTTGCAGTATTAAAAATAGGCTAAAAGTCATGCTTGACTAGTATTTTTTCTTTATCATAATTTATTCACTCACTATCACATGTTTTTGTATTTAATATTAATTCTCAAAATCTTTCGATACTGCATGAACTGTGGAGCTTCCTATTTATTTCATGTTAGGACACTTCTCACAATTAATTTTTGATTGTGGACACCCCTCTCCCCTCCCCTATAGAACTTATGGTTACATCCCTGACCCAGAGTGGTTTGTGACTGTTGTCCATTTGATTTTGTGTGTTGTTTTTGTAAACTATCCTCTAATTATACTAAACTGTAGGAAGAGTATGCAGGTATTGAATCAAATAGACGTATTTATGAGAATTGGAACTATGCACAAATAGAAAGATGGGGTGTGCTCATTCGTTAAGGGCCGTAAGAATGAATGGGAGTTTTAAAGCATCAGAGAGGTCAGGGGTGAAGAAGCCGCTGCTGCGGAGCATTAACTCATGAGCCCTGTCCACAACGCTTTTGTCACATGTCCACGGCTCACAAGTTAGCACTCAGTTCCTTTTGATTTAATGTAAAATCCCGTTTTTCCATTTTCTCAAAAGAAACTATATCCACTTTTACATTGTTTCTTATCCAGCTCACCAGGAGCACATACCATCTTTTCACTTGCACATGGTTCCTTTTAGCATAAATCTGTCCAAATGAGAATAAGTAATGCACCATCAGTAAATATTAAAAAAATACACATTTCTATGACCAAGCACTTGTTAGTTTACTCTGTGGTTCGAATATATGTATTAATTCATCCATGGAAAATTGAATGTTGCAGGTATCTCGAACTGAGGTTGCTGAGCACCTTGTTTCAGACCTGAAGGAAAACTGCGACATTCAAGAACTCAAAGAAAAGCACGAGCTGGAAGTGGAAATGGAGCGCTTGAATGCCAAGCTTGAGCACATCAGATCTCAAAATGCTCTTCTCCAACTAAACTTTGACGAATCAAAATCTCATTGTACTCGACTCAGCATCCTCATTGGTAAGTACGAATCAAACATCATTGCCCTGAAACAGGCTCTTGACAAAAGCAATCAAATTATAGATATCTACCGCACCCTCCGTGATGCTAAGAAAAGTCCTAAGCATAAAGAAGAAAAACTAATGAGCAAATTGTCAAAACTTCAAAACGAACAGAACTCATTAACCTCTACAGTTGTCAAGCTAGAATCACACGTTGGAGAGCCTCCTGCAAACTTAGTGAGCGTCACTGAGGCCAGGAAGCTGGATATTGAGACAGCAGTGTTGATGCAAGAGCTTATGGCCATGCGTGAGGAAAAAGCTGAGCTGAAAGCACAGTTATTTCGAGCAGAGAAAGAACGTGAGCAATTAGAATTGAAGCTTTTTTCACAGCAGCTGCAGTATCAAGCCCTAGCTCAGAGTGGTGCTGAAACCTGTGATCGAGGAGATGCAGCTGAAATTCGGCTGAAAGAGAGATTAAAAGAGGTGGCACTCACATTAGACCGGGTAACACGTAATGCTGAGATGAAGCAGCGACAGCTGAGTGAGCGAGTGAATCAGCTAAAAACGGTGAATGCGGTTTTGGCGCATAGTTTAGACAAGTGTAACCAGAAGCTTCAGACACGTGTTCGCAAAGTTGAGACACAGATGTTATCAATGGCTGAGCGTCATGCGGCGCAGGTAGGAGGTCTAAAGCAGAATATTATGGTGCTAGAGGATAAGGTGGCAGGTTATGAGGGAACAGTCAGAGCACTAGAGACTGAGCTAGAAGCCTGGCGGAAGCCACGCAGTTAGGATTTGTTCATTGGTCAGCAAAATTTCATCCAGAGGATCAGATATTATAATAATTTTCAGTCTCAACAGCTAGACCAAATCATTGAAATTTCAGGGGCTCATTATCATCCGAAAATTTTCTTGTTTTGTTTTTTGTCTATTTACTTTTTACAGTTTTTGTTGTTTAGTTTGTCATTGGTTTGCCACTGAAGCAAAACTGATTATAGAGAAATTGGGATCCTGAAGATTTTAAAATATTTAGTTTCCTCTTTTGATAAACTGATTTTTTTTCTTCTTTAATGTTGATCTCTGCCATTCCTGTTGTCTAATTTTTAAGGGATTATTGATTGTTAAAATGACCGTTGCAAAAATTATAGTTGCACTGCAAGATAAAAAAATTGTGCACATCGGTATTTTAAATTTTTGCAAGGTTTTTCCCACTTCTGAAAGAGTGCTATTGATCTCAGTTATGTAGTTATTGGATTGTCTTTCATTGACCAAGTTTTAATTTAACATTTGTTCCCTGATTAATCTTACCAAAGCGTCTCATAGAGTATTTATAAGAAAAGATCAGTCAAATGATATCTTTGATAGAATTTTTATTTTCTTCCTTTTTTCTAGAAGCATTGAAAACCTTAACTCAGACTATTATGTGTAGTTGATGGCAATGAAAAAATAGAAAAAAGTGAAAGAAAATAATTTGCAACAAACATACCTTCAATATGTCTGTTTTTTACATGTATTCATTCATACCAAAATTTGTTATTTTTTTTTCAAATTTTTACTAATACTTTTTTTCCATTGTTATCATTGTCTTACCTGTGTTCTGTTACTTCTCTGTTTTAACTAATTTTTTTTTGTTATTCATATTTTTTTATATGTATTTATTATGAATGATGAAACTGCAGAAATGCGTATCTCTGTTTTCAGCGTTGCAAACTTCCTATCGTACTTCATTTTCTACTCGGAAAACTATTAAACATCATTTCTTGGAAACTTTGGTAATTTTTCTTCTCCCTGTGGAGAAAATGCGGTGAAAATTTTGAGCCATAATGTTGCTTCGGTCTCCCTTCAAAAACAAAAGTAGGAGAGGAGATTTTGAAACACCGCAGACGAGATGCACCATTTCTGCAATTTCACCGTGGTTGTTTGTTATCAGTTTCACTTCTATTTTATCAAGTATTTTGTTGTATTAATTTATTAAAAAATGCTCATGTCTCTTAAGGCCATTTGAATTTTTTTTTTTATTAGCTTTACCATAATTTGTTGGCTTTATCATATTTAAACGATTTTTCAAGTGTTATTCGCTGAAAGTAATTGATCTCATTATATTCTCTCTTTTTCAATATTTTCCGTACAAATTTCTCCTCAATTTATTGTTTAGTCAGTAATTGTCTGATTGTCTGAAAGACTCCAGTAAACCCAGTTGTTTTCTCCCGTTAATTTGTGGCTTTTTCTTATTGCAATTTTTTTAGTATTTGGAAAGATTTTACCAAATGTTTAATGTTTAAACATATTTTTTTTTTAGATTGTAGGTAGGTATGGATTTATGGAACAGATCCAGCGTAGAAAATTTACGTTCTTATTCACAATCAGTATTCAACTTTGTCAAGAAATTAGAAAGGAATTTTTAGGTACTCTAAACGAGAGATTTACAATATCTGTCTATTAAACCTATACCTGGGAAACTCTTTCAATAAAGAATGAAAAAAAAATCCAAATTAATTTTGATTTTACAATGTTTACTTGATTATGATGCCCAAGATTATTTTCTCAAGTTTACCTAACAATTAGAAAGTAGAACTTCTAATGATCTGTGATTGACAACGTATTCCATGTAGCGTTTGAAACTATTAATCAGCATCATGTACTGCAGTGCTGAGGAATAATGCTGTCTAAATAATGAGATGTTCTGGCTTCTCTATTGTTGAAAAGTGCCGTATTGTCAGGCAATATTGAAGAATCACTGATAAAATATTTTGAAGACCTTGAGTCTGTTAAAACAATGTAAATAGGTGGAACAAAAAAATTTTCTAGGCATTCATCTTTGCCAGTATTGACTGATGTATGAGCTTAACCTATGTAGTTTGTTATGATCGGTCTTGTTCAATTAGAAGATCCTTTCAAACGTTGCTCAGACATTACTAAGCAAAAATAGTAGTGATTCCTGCAAATAAATTTTACTCTGTGTAAGGTCAATTTCCAATAGCTTTCTAAAATACCATTGAATCTTTACCATTATAATGATATCACTTGCACATTTCTATAATTTTTTCTTCATGTTTGGAATAAGAAGACTGGAATAAATACATGGGACCTTCTCTAGGTTAAAAGTTGCTCCAAAGAGTTAGACGATTGTCTTAGTAAGCATTAAGCAACATCGAAGGGAAGGGGGTGGACTATGTGGTACCTATTCAGAAAAGTTTTCCATCTTTTGTCTTTAGCAATCACATTGAAAGTAGTGCTTAAAAGACGGAGCAGGGGAAAAACCTGTCAAATGTAGCAGAGTTTTCAAGAATACAAAGTTGATAGCGATAAATTTTAATTTAATAGCTTTTCCCCGCAAAATTGTGCGGACCCAGAACCATTTCTTCACCTTTTTCAATACCTAATTAATATACAAACTGATTGCGGTGGATGCACGGGTCGCAAGACAGTAAATTGGAGTTTTTTTCGCCAATGTATGTTAAAAATCGCTCCCTAGATAGCGCAAGTTTACTTGTGCCAGCGACAGCTTGCCCAAGTCTCGGGCAGGTTTTCAAGACCTCCCCGAGCTTGGTAGTAGGAAATCCAGGAGGCTGCGCTGCTTGGAGGATCGGCCCAACAAGGCCGAAATTCATCTGCAGTTGCCTTCCTGGATGGTTGTAACTAGTGTTGCAAAAAACAGCATATCTCTTTGAGGGAAAATTGTGCTATATGAGCTTTTCCCCTCTGTATTGAGATTTTCAGCTTTATGCTGAATTTGTAACGTACGTTGGCTAAAAAAACTCCAACATACCAATTAATATCCAAAATTTTAGTCAGCCCGTTTTTTAACATTAAACAGCTACTTACTTAATCTCAATTTATTACTATTGAATTTATATTATTGAAAACTAGGGTAGGTGTATGAAGCTCAGACAGCCATGCAACCACAGTGGTTCCATTTCGTTAGGTGTTACAGTGAATTACCCTGTATAAATAAGTGCGCTAAGAAAATTTTCCTAGGTCGTGTGGAGGGGGAGGGGGGAGGGGAGGACGGTCTCTGAGACTATTTACTCATTGTGAGAACCCAGTGGCACAGAGCTTTAAATAGTTAATATTTCCTTGGGGAGACCATGAGGCATGAGGATTTGGTGGAGGTAGAGTCCCTTTATACCCAGAGTTAAGACATATAGTATAGTTACATCGCATTCTGGGAAAAATGGGTTAGGCAGGAGTCGTCGTTTTAAACTCAACTGAATGTAAATTTTCTCCTAACAAAAATTATAAGACAAGAGAAGATATTTTTATCATGAAACTTTTCTTCAATCATCGTCCTTAGCATTGAGTTTTACGGAAAAGTAAAATCTCAGACTTTTTTTCTCGCTTCAAACTTAGTGAGTTTCTGTTCAACTCTACCCCTCCCCTCTCCTCGTGCCGCGGAATCCTCTTGCAGGAGCCAAAATTTGAATACTCCCGCCAATTCATCAAGAAATACCACCTTCATCATCAACAATGCACTGTCAGGCTTAGGGTTTCTAACCGCAAAGTAAGATTTTACCTTCTCTGTCTCTAGACGTATTTCTTGGATTCCTTTCCTTTAAACTTTTAGAATACGTTACTTGGGTAAATATAATCCATTTTTCTATTGAATTTGTGGTTGCTTTTCAAAGATAGAGTTAATAGAAATTGTGGTACAAGATTCATTATGATGGCAATGAGCTGCGCACAAGCCAGCCGCGCATAACGAGAATTCAAAAAGTCAGCCCAACAGGTTACGGAAAAAGTGCTACCTCTGCAGCGTTCTTCTGCGCTTATCAGTTTTTTCAATCGCAATTCGCTAACTCGTGAGCGCGCGACCGCGTGCATTTACTTTCTGTTATCATAACACATTCTTTCATCATCTACACGACACAGTATAGTTAGAGTTGATTATTCAAAAGCTAGCATCTTGAGGGGAAGCAAATTTCTTTCGTTCAGAAATGTGATGTCTCTTCGTTTTTTCGTGTGTGACTTCTCCTGTTGGTTTCTTTCAATTCAATTCGAAGGATGCTGGTAAATTCGACTCCTTTGCTAGTTGCACCCGTTGCACCTGACCTGACAAATAGGAAGACCCAATGTACGGAGATCTACTCCGTATCAATGGATGTAAGTGTTGGTATTTCACTTCTCTAAATGATACTTTTTAAGGCTCGCCTGATGTATCGCCCTGTCATGAAACTATATTTCGCCCTCCTTTAGTATTTAGTAAGTACTGCTCTCTATTATCACACCTCACTGCCAGTAAATGAAGAGTGCTTGTGCCTCTCGGAGAATATGATTCTCATTCCAGTATGTAATGAGGAACTTGAAACTTGATTGTGATATCAGAATGACTTTCAATTGTGGTAAAGTAATCAAAGCAATGATGAAGAGTGCACGTCTCTTGAAGCATTGCAATCATGAGATCGTGTGGTACCGAAGATTTTTGATCATTGTTTACCCTAACAATTGATCTCCTCTGGTACATTCTTCAAGCGTTAGATCATCCAACTTATCAACTCATAAGGTGAAAGTGAAAGGATTGATTTCCTAAGGTAATTCATGAGATGACATAACAGAGAGGTCAAATGTATGACTTGTGGCAAATTTTAGGCATTAATCACTTTCTTCTTAGTCTCAGTGAGGTGAAATGGGAGGAGATGGAGAGAGGAATTAAGTCTGCCCCTGACGCAAATTTGAAAAAGAACCCAGGCCATATTTATGTTTAAGGACCAAAGAAAAAAGTTTAATATGTTTGAAGACTCACAAGCCTTAAGCATACATGAAACCAAGGATTATTAAATGAACGGTAAGCTGTAACCATTAGTGAGCTCTCTACTTACTATCTTCAATTCAGCAATGACAACAACATGTATATCAGGTGGAGTGCAAGCCGAAGATGAGGCAAAAATGGCTTCAAAAGTATTTTTACTGACATACGTAGGTAGTTCTTAAGTATATTGATGGATATAGAGTCTAATCATTAGCAAGAATTTTTCAAGTTAAATTGAGCCTTCTCTAAGTTTATTAAGTAAGTCAGTTTGTCACATCAGAATGATCATATTAACTTTGTAAACTTAAAGCACTTAATGATGGTTCAATGCTCATGAAGCCAGCTAACTTTGCACTGTTCATAGTCAAGTTGTATTGAATCCATTTTCATTTCAATATTACTATTCATCAGACGGGAATGACGCTAAAAAATAGTATGAACCGATGTTGGATTGAGAGGTGAATTTGAAAATATCAAACAGTATAACATGAAAATTTAATTTTGTACAATTCTGATGGCATCTTTGATTCTAGATTTCTGAAGAGCACGAGAAGTTTGACTCTTGGGTCAGGGACTACATTTTTGAATACTATGCTGTTTTGAAACAGAAGGAGGAGAGAAGACCAATCATTCGCTGCCGTTCTTCTCAGGTAAGCTTTTTTCTATAGAAGAAAAAAATTGTAATGCCTCTTTTCAATTGCAAAAGTTTTTATCTCGTAAAAGATATCGGAAATAAGACATCAAGACAAATAAGATGGAAATATCAAGAAAAGATTTAAATCCTCAATTGTTTAATTTTATTTGTTTCAGTTGAACATTCGTGGTGGCCTTGTTGACTTCATAAAGGCTGTTTCTGATGAGTTGCATTTCACACACATCACACGCCATCGAGCAGTTTATATGATTGATCAGTTCATGGACGCAGGGAATTTCATTCGTAAGCCATACCTAAGATTGGTTGCTGTTGTTTGTCTCATACTTGCAGGTATTCATTTAATCATAGATTTTTACTCTTTTATTGTTTTTTTTTTTTTTTTCAATTTAAATTTGTTTATTTCACTTCACTGGGCATAATACAGAATAAGTATTATTGATATAAAAAATCAAAAAATTCAAAAAAACTGAAACAGCTTACCACCCTTAAAAACTTGTGTTGGGCGGTGCAGACCAAGGTAAACAGATAGAAAAAGTACAAAAATCCCAGTCAAGTTTTTAAAATGGGCATTAAACAGAAATAAATGACAACACTGTATGGATACCATCTTATTAAAATTAAATTAAAAAGGAAAAAAGAGATATTAGAAAAAAGAAATAGTAATAATTTAATGCAAAAAAGTTCAGACCAGATTATAGGAGTGGCTTCACGATAACTGGAATAGTTTTGTTGTGTAACAGACAACACATTTTTTGGTCATATTTTTAGTAAAAATGATAATCACCCAAATTTTTCACATTAATCTTCAAAGGGTTACATATTATACCGCTTTCTAATGATTTATTGCTCTTCTTCTCAATTAATATCATGTAAATTTGGAAAATGTGCTGTCTGTTACGCGGTAAGAAGTAAGAAGTCAGTGTAATAGACGGCACATTTTCGGCCATTTATATATTAAAAATTGAAAAGAAGAGCAATAAATCTTTGAAAAGCGTTATTATACGTAACCCTGTGTAGATTAATGCAAAAAAATTTGAGTGATTATCATTATTACTAAAAATATGACCAAAAAATGTGTTGTCTGTTACTGCGACAAAACTATGTTATCGTGAAACCACCCATAGGATAAGAGAAACATAATCTAACAATCTCAAAACTCTGACTCAAACTCTACAAGATTTCAAGTCCTGAGTTTTTTTTCAAATAGGCACTGCATCCCACTGTGGTGAACAACAATACAAATCTAAAAAAACTTAATTAAAAAACAACAATTTTTACCTTTCCTCGGATCACACTCTAGGAAAGAAGATTTCTAGATCTAGGAAGATTAAAAATTTACTTTTTGCCAAGTTAGAACCTTCAATTTGCAATTCCTTGTGAAGAAATTGAGAAGCTGTGGTGTGCTCTTAATTTTGTCCAACAAATGCTCGGTTTCTGGGTGTTTCTTAGTTTTAATTGTGGCTTATTGCGATTTTTCTGATGATTTAATTTTTAAAATTTTTTAAACTTGCAGAAAATGATGTATTTTTGCCTTAGACTAAAAAATGTATGAATAATTCCTTCTTGAAGTCTGTATCTGTCTATTCATCATTGTTTACTTGTACAATCTTGTATGTCTAAGATTGTGTAAGGATCTGTTGCAACCTTGATGCTATCAAGCTTCAAATTTAGCATGTGAGAAATTTCAATTCACCAAGTGTTCATGCAGCAATTACTTCAATCTTCTTTCTCTGTTATTTTCTCAGCGAAATACGAAGAAAGCGAAATGTCCATCCCAAAACTCTCCACTCTTCAAAAATATATTGATGTAGAATTTACTCGAAAAGACTTCATCACTTTGGAGAAGACACTGTTCAGTCATTTTAAGTGGCAACTGTCAATACCAACAGGCGTGGATTTTGCTGAACATCAATGTTTGTTCGCCATTTCTCTGCATGAATCTCAAACTCTAGGGTACAGTTTGAAAAATCTGAGGGCTATTGTCCGAGGGTTAACTTACGACTATTTGGATGTCACGCTGTCAGGTTGGTTGCTCTGTAATACGTAGAAAGCTTGCCATTGTCTTACACAATTCCTGTACCAGTGCTACTTTCCATACTTACTGCTTACTTTTTCGGGTAATTTTCCATTTTTCTGTGAATTTTAATGTCACTTTCTAATAATGCATCATTAGATTTTTTGGAATGTTTAGTGCCTTGGTTTTAAGCGTCAGTTTGAAATATTTTTTGTATCAGTAAAAAATTTGCAATAATTTCCCAACAAGGAAGGAATGAGGTAAATAAAAATAAAAATTTTATTTGGTCTGCAAATAAATTGATCAATAATGTCATTTCTAACAAGGACTATCTGTCTTATCAGTCTGATGCTGCAGGAAAGAACTTCTGTTGTGATTAAATTTTTTGAAAATACTCCAAAAACCTGAAAACTTGGTTGCAAAATATTTTTTGATTACCTCTTACTACCCAATTTAACTGCATTTATGGTAAAAGAAACCTGTTCTCATAGAAAGGGATTTGTGCCAAAGGGGTCCAAATATGTTCACATGGGACTTAGTGCATTCAGTCATAAGATAATACCCGGTCTTTTCCTCAAGTTTTAAGCCCTCAAACAATTTTAGGAGGACATGGTAGGGAGTCACAGCTTTTATGGTTCTACTGTATTTTTGCAAATTTTTTACTCGAGAACTAAGAAGTAAGATTTCGGAAATCGGTCAAGGTGTAAAAAATGATGGTTCTTTTTTAGCATATTCCAGCGCTTAGGGGCTATAACTTGAGTTTGACGCAACAATAAGTAGAACATTGGAAGGAGTTATTGAAAATTATTCTGTTTGAATTCAGAAAAACTTGGAAGTAGTCTATTTTTTCTTTCATCACTTCTAATTGTTTCTTCCTGTTAAAGTTAAGAGTGGTTGATCCACCATGTTAATATTAAAAAAACTAGTTGAGGCACCATGTTATAGTTTAAGATAGTGAGATAAAAATAAAGTTCAAAATAATATCGGATTTGTGCACCAGCTGGTTTTTATTAATGTAGAACCAACAAAGTAAGAATGACGGGTTGAAAACGAAAGAGATAAAGTTTTTCACCGTATTAATCCGAGATAACAGGTAAATGTTGCACAAAATGTAGAAAAGAAAAGCGGTTGAAAAGTCAGTCGAAATTCCACACAATGTCGAGGTTTCGCACAATGATGCACCTAAAGTTTAGACACTTATTGATGAGAGGGATTTGAATGTGGCACTTGAATCTTAGAGATGTAAGATACCTTTTGGTCAAGAGATATTGAGAGAGGACCAACGTGTCTCTGGTCCAGGGGATGGAAAAAAGACCTCGATTTGGGCACAGCGCACGCTTATATGGACTTGCTGACATCACGGGTGATGAGACAACAAGTCTACGCGTGATTGGCTGGCCATAATCTATGTAGCTATCAGTTGCAAGTCTAGTAATTAAAATTAATGTAGATGGACTGAATGATTGGAAGTGAAGAAGATTTGAAATCGAGAAATAGACTTTTATGAAATGAAAAATGTATATTGAAAAAAAAATTGAAAAGTGTTGACACTTCCCAGTCAATAATCTAATTTTTGCTTAATTTTTCTGTCTTGTCTTCAGAAATAGGTTTCCTTCATTATTCACCATCAAAAGTGGGTGCAATTTGCTTACGTGCCGCCCGAGTAACGCTCAAATTATTGCCTTCTTGGCCAGACTTGTTGCGAATAAGTACAGGATACTGTGAAGAAGAACTATTTGTCGGCTACAGGTTACTCATGAAGTAAGTAGCTTGAATTCAGAATGCCTCAAGACATTCCAGCAATTCTTACATTTTCCCCCAGCGAGTGGACTGAGCTTAATAGAGACGCACCAAATCGCATTTGGAAACAAAAAGTCTGAAATAGTTTCAGGGGCAGACCGGCCTGAAAATTTTGACCAAAAGAATCTTACAGGGGCGTTTTTTGACAAACTTAGAGAACCGTATCGGCAACTTTTCAAATATTTGGCAGAATCTCTTTGAGCCCTTTTGAACCTTTCCTTCTGTTTATCATCAAAGGCCTTCAATCCTCTTTTTAATGAGGCAGGCTAGCTGAAAAATTTAGAGTCAGTCAGTGCTGGAGTAGTCTGGTATCTAATCAGTCGTAAATTTTCTCCTCCCAAAAATTAAAAGGCCAGAAAGAATATTTTGAACGTAATTGAAAATAGTCGTTAAAATTTTTCCTGAACACTTGAGTCCTATGAAGGTTTTTAACTGTAAACCTCTTTTTCTCAATGCAAATTTAATGTGAAATGGTGTGTCTCTATTTAACTTGATCCAAATCATCCTAAGTTTGTGTCAATTTCTCAATTATGGTAAAATACTATTGACTTTATTGATTTTGAATATCATTGCTCAACAGCATATGAACTGATTGACCATAGCTGGACCTATGAATGTACCTTATCACTCAATTATACAATACACTACAGATCAGTTCAAACTAAAATGTTTATTAGGAAGTTTAAAAAATAATTTTCAAAATCAAAATCCAATTAATCAAAAGCTGACCGTCGAGTTGATGTAGGAATGTATGAACACATTAAGATGCCAAACTTTGCTGGCTATGCTATTTGATGCAAAGATTGAGCTAAAAGCCAATAAATGTATTAATATGCTTGAAGATAAGTTCAGCTAATCATCAAACATTACTTCTCCCATCTAGCTACATCATCAGTGCCCGCCTAAAATAGCGTTTTAAACGGATCTCATTACTGGCATTTTCAAAATGAGTTTCTTTACCCTTCAAATTTTGGGGTTTAAAAAAATATCTAAAAAATTCCTAGAAGCTTAGTTCACTCTACACTTTTAGCAGATAAACTAAAAATAATTTGTGCCACTGTCCCATTGAGTGACTCACCGTCAAAGCTTTTGAGCTTTGCCTCTGAAAAATAACTTCTGGTAAGTATTCCATAAATAATAGCACAAAATACCTATGCTTGAATAGTGCATCATCTCGTTTCTAGTACTTCCTAATCGAGCTTATTGTTTCCTTCCAGAAGTATACCTCTACCGGACCGTAAGCGGAAAAGTGATTTCGGCTCTCCAGAATCAGGCTACGGGTCAGGCGGAGATGGTGATAATGATATGGTAACCAGTCCAAATAAGCGCTTTCGATAAGTGTAAGTGTCACAAAGAATTGCTTCGATGTATGTAATTTATATTCATCGCTAATTCTTAGATGCACAAAACCTGTTTTCTGTTCAGGATTTTGTCCAGTTATTTTTTGTTTGTAATTAATATTCGTTGATTTTTCCTCACTTCATTTTGTTATCCTCATTAAATTCAACAAACCTAACGTTGAAATAGGGCGGTCTCAGTTTTTTTTTCAGTATTATGTATTTTGAATTCTCATGTGCACAAGTAACATCACTCGCAAACTATTTTTAGTCAGTCGAAACACCGCATCAAAGAATATTTTGAAGATAAGGTTTTTTGGACCCAGAGATTCACCTAGATTTGCCGATACTCTCTCGGCATAAGTCAATTTTTATTTTTCAACAACATTTCAGTTCTTAAAGACAAATACACTTAAAAAGCTGAATGATTCAGTTTTACGATGTTGATTTTTATTATTTTGCTGACAATTTTTTCGATCAATTAACTATTCGTTTTGGTAATAGTACACTCAGATGTTTCTTTAAAAGCCCTATTTGATGTTTTCTTTGACTTTAATGATTTGATATCCAAGGCAAACCTATTTTCGAAGTTCTGATGGTTTCTAATTTTCAATGAGTGATATGCCCAGATCTTGTGTAGGTGTACATATTTCCACTTAAAAATTTGTCTCTGTTTATTATGAATGAAGAGCTCATTCTTAAAAAAGTTTTTGATAAAATTGTCCTTTTTATGTGTAGAAAATTTAGTTTGCTGTGAAAATGAAAATAGCTTCAAGAGCACATTAAAACGTATTATTCTAGTAACTTTATACTACCTCAGTGAATTTTTCCAGCTTTGGGACTATAAAAAGTTCGCTTTGTTGTGCGATATACTCAGATAAGCAGTCTTTGCTAGCTAAATTTCTCCCCAATAATACTCTGTGTACCTACACATCTATCATACTGTTCACTGAAATGTATGAGAAATAACACTTTTTTTTTTTCTTTTTTTTTACTATGGTGGAAATAAACTACCTGACTTAGAGTTTTATAAAAAAGAATCCTTGCCAACATAATAGTTTCTCTGTATGGAACATTGTTATCAAGAGTCTCTTTTTACTTTAAGTCAAACTACCTTTGCAGTATTAAATGAAAATAGTATTACATGTAGTTTTTATAATCAGGTTCAGAACAAAAGAACCAGTCAAACATTTTTCTTTCCGTCATGTCCCGGTCTTTTTTTCTCATACTTTTATTTTCCTGTAATATTTCTTGTTTTTCATTTTACTCATGTTTACTTCTTTGTTTATTTTAGTCGCTTGTTATTTTTCTCGTCTCTTTTTTTTTTTTTTTTTTTTTTTTTTTTTTTTTTTNTTTCTGATACCTACATTTAAAAAAATTGCAAAATTGGCCGCTCTCTAAATTTCTCTAAAACTCCTAAATCCGGCCCTATCTGTAAGTGGACATGTCGTCGTTCCTCTGACGTAAGAGCGTATCTCTAATTCCACATAAGCCCCAGAAATCATATAAGTACATGGAGAACAGGGCTCACGTGGGAAACAAGATACGTCCTTACTATAATCAGTAGTGAGCGGCAACAAGCGACAACCCTCTCGACAAGCTCGATGAAAGACTGCGTAGAGTTTTAGAAACTATAGGTATATGATTGGTCCTCCTGGACCCAAGCATCTCACCTGTTGGAAATGAACACGATCCGAGATTCGCACCTCCTGCATGTCACAGAAAAACCGAACGGCAAACGCTTTTACTCACGAGACCGTAAAACGCAATATTCCCACGGACGCTGGCGTGTTTACGAACAGTGAATTTCACCTCTCCAGAGAGTCCTTCGAGGAATACTCGGCTCCAAACTCAAACTCTCATTCTCTCGATGAAATTTTTGCACGTTTTATTTCATTAAAACAACACCTTGTAGTATTGGAGAAGTTTTATTCCTCTCTCGGGTAATGTATAAACACATATCTAGTTGAGTATCAAGTGGATGTATTTCTATCAAACGGAACCATGTGCATTATGACGTGAGCCCTGTTATGCATATACTCTTATGGGGCTCAGGGCTCACGTCATTATACACATAGTTCCGTTTGATAGAAATACGTCCAAGTGTTGGAGAGTTGGATGACGATGGGTCACTAGTCAAAGTCTGAATGGGTAAAAAAATCATTTTTTCTGTGCAAAAGCCTACGTAGGAGACAATTTGGACGTATTTTCATCAAACAAAACTATGTGCAGAGAGAAAGATAGGGTGTACTCGTGGGTGTTCGGGCCATAAGAATGAATAAGAAATATAAAGCGCCAGTGACGTCAGCGACAACGAGGATCGGAAAGGCGGTCTTTAACTCATGAGCCCTGTTCACAACGCTCTAGACACATGCACATGGCTCATGGGTGCCGCACTTAGTTGGCTCACAGTTCCGTTTGCTGAATTGGAGAAGCGGGATTTCACGTTCTGTCAAACGGAACTATGTGCACAGTGTATAGTGACTTTCGTTTTTTACGTTGTCGCCCTTTTGGGCCCTAAGAGCTACACAAATCGAGCTGTCCATACTCTCCCTTTAAAGGCACTGTACTTCATAAATGTCCTCAAAAATAAACACTTTATCGAAGGAAATTTGACAACTTTGGAATGTTCATACGGCGTTTTTCCTCAGCACGGCAGTTAACGCGGGCTGCATCGATCCAGTTTAATGGTATTTCGAACGTGTAAGCCGCGCTGAAACCAATAAAGGGATAAATCGACGCGAAATGACCATCGCGGCGATTCCATCAGAACGTGGCCATAAGCATAATCGAATCAAAGCGTGAGGGGATCTCCAT
>NW_017547443.1:112857-219100 GCF_001854935.1 Bemisia tabaci | reverse complement strand
ATTTTTTTCTTTTCCTCTTGTCATTAGTGAATCAAAGGGTCCAAGAGTCATCAGTCACTTTTATATTCAACAGAATTTCATCTAAGACTGAACAAACACAAAGACCTGTATCCACGAATTTCTGCTCCAAAGAATGTATCTTGATTCTGCTGTTCCAGTATTTCTCACTTACATTTAACTTGTGTATGGGAGAAGTGTCCCATGAATTCCTTCAAAATTCCTAGTGATTTTTCTTCACTCTCGTGAGAAAAGACTGAAATTTTCAGATTTATTCTTGCAATGATCCTCCTAAGAAAAAATACTGAAAATACTAAAATAACAGAAAATGTAGAAATACTAAATCAGCGCAAATAAGATGCATTATTCCTTTCAGTGAGAGAAAACCCCTCTGGGCAGCAAACTGTGCCCTTATTCACAATCCATTAAAAATCAAATTGATAAAGGGCATTTTTTTCTCTTCCTAAGTTAATGCTACTTGTAGCTCTCTAACTACTTTCAATGCTTTCTTGTTAAAAAATGCATAAAATACTAGAAAACAGCTCCAATTTGTCGATTAATCTGTATGAAAATATCTTTCCTTTCCTAGTAAGTTCACTTCTTACTTCAGGCTGATACACCTCAGGGCACATACCCTAAAAGTGATGTATAAGTGAGCAGCAAAGAAATTATGTAACAGTAGAAAGTTGTGTCAGTGCTACTTCATTTAATATCGTTTAGCGTTCACAATACAATGTGAAAATTGTCATCAGCAAAACTTTCGTTTTTTTGTTCTTGTTCATGATCTACTCTTTGTCAAATCTAATTCAATAGCCTTTTGTCGATAAACATATTTATTTATTCATCAATGTACTTATCTGTTTCATTATTTGGCCATTCAAATATGCTTCGTCATTTAATGTGTGCATGCATAATACATACTCTGCAATGGTGCCTTAGATTTGTTTTCTAGAGTTTCAACCATCTTAGATATTATTGATCAGGTATTGTTTCAATTGCTCAATAAAATTAAGCTGGATCTGTTATTCAATCAAATCTTTCATTTTTGTTCCTCATGATTTCGTCATTCAATACATCCAATAAGTATAAAACGAGAAGTTATTTTTCATCGACGAAGGGACCTCAGCCCACAGTGGCCAAGTTATCAGTACAGTGATTTTTGTTGACTTAGATTGAGGAATTGGATTCTGACATTTTGATAGAAATCTCTCTCCACTGTCGCACACATTGAGTTGCAAGAGGATTCGTTAATTTTTCTGCAAATAGGGGCTGTGAGATTTCATTTTATTCCAAGAATTCTGTTTCCTAAACACAGCACAGCAAATTTTGTTAAAACTACGTTTTTTGAACCGGAAATCCTCAGATCACCATAATTCTGGTTTGGTTCGACATTTTGGTGAAGGGGGGAGGGGGGGTTGTACTACAATGTTCTGAAGATGTTCCTGCATGCTCTGATATTAATAAAATCCAAATTCGTGTTATTTGTGGGCTTAGGTTCCTTTTTTCAAGTATGGTCACATGTTAAAAAATTTGGAGTTGGGAGAATTGCTGGTTCAAAACATTTGAGAGCATCCTATTCAATTAGTAGTATTTTAAAAGTTAGTTTTTGTTCCCTTTTTCAAGACACATCATTGCATATCGTAGACAATGTTGATTGGACGTTTAAAGCAGGAGCTTCGTTGAGAAAAAGTGAAACTTATTGCTCAATAAGTGGTATTAGTAGGAACTTCATCGGGAAAGTAACGCGTCTGTGGTCACAAAAATTGTTCTAAAAGCAGGATATTCAGTGAATTTAAAACGGAAATGTAGATTGAATTGTATCACATCGGAATTTATTTTGTCTTAAATGTAGTATTTGTAGCTTACTAAATTTGCGCTAATGAAACAATCATTTTCAAAATCTTTTCTTTAAAAATTTGAGGGAATGAATTTTAGAAGCTTCATAACGCTTTTTTCATTCGTCATTCGACTCTAAATGAATTCTTTTAAGGCAACAAATGACGTGACGTTATTGTCCGTGGCTCCCTATAAAGTTGACTATTTGGCACAGTCATTTGGAATGGGACAAATGGAAGAGTTACTTTATTCAAACAACCCTCTGAGTAGTTGGATTGATAAAATGATGAAGGTTGCCATTAATCAGCCGGAGCGTGAATTCAAATTTCGCGGTAGTGCGATGGACGGTGAGTCTGTGCCAACGGTGGCAGTTTTTTCGCGGGAAATGATCGGTTTTGTTTACAAATTGTCATTCACGTTCGAACTTGTTAGCCGTTTGTCCCGCAAACCTTTTTACGGAGAGAAATATCTGATAAGCCTCCAAATCTTCGGATCTAATTTGCTGTTGCTTCGATTCTCTATCTTTTCCGCAATCTTAATAATTTGATCGTATTCGAGGGTCTTATCAAAGTTTTAAGATAGTTCAAGTGCATACCTCATTGAGTGCTCGAGGTGTTAGGGTCGAGCCGCCCTTATTATCGTGCTGAATTATCTATAAATTACGTAAGTTTTTATCACTTTCACTGTCCCTTCCAATAGAAAAACATTCCAAAAGCTCAAATTTGTGCATCTGTCACCAAATTTTCTCTCTACCATTGGTGAGGCTTGCCTTCTCAAAGTTCTTTGACCTCTCCTCATCATGTTTCCGGATCATTTCTCAACAGTTTCTTTACTTTTTATGCTTTAGATTCTATTCCTTCTTGCGTCTCACCACCATGGCCGCGACTTCTGCTGAATATGTGCCCACTCAGCTCGTGGAAGAGGATGCTGATGATTATGGACCACAGTCTATTACCAAACTTGAGGTAAGCGAGCTTTAATTTTTTACTGCTGAGTGCCCTAACGCCTGTAGCGGACATTACCATCCATGTTACTTAGTTTGATCTTTAAAACATGTGAAATCACAGTCTATTTCAAGGGTTAGGAAATAGGAATTCTCACATGTAGGAATGTGGAGTCCTTATGATGTTCAAGCTGTCGGGTACTTAGCCCATACCAAGCTACCATACTTAGTTACAGGTACAAATTTCTCATTCCTTGTCAGTGTCCTTGTTATTAGGGCCTCCTGCCATACTCTAAAGAATTGATATGTTTATTCAACGATTCCCCTACTTTAGCCTTGAGGATTAATCTTGTGGAGGTGGTTCCCATGAAAGCACACACCTTTGTTTTCCTTCATTTCAGCTGTCACCTAAGTATAAAGAAGTTCAATGGACAAAATAGAGTCTGTGTCAGCTCTAAAATGTATCCAATCAATGGTGAAAGTAGCAAGTAACAGTAAAGATTTGGAAACACTGGATTTGAGATGTAAATGTTTTCTAAAATGTATGCTATTGACTTAGGTACCTATGAAAGCTTGCTGAAAATTAATGCTCTGATGATGGACAATGTTTTTCGGCATTCTATTCCATCTCATGCTTCTTACTCTCAAAAATAATAAAAATGCTTTGTATTATTGTATTTAATAACGAGGGACTCGAGGCAATGGAGCAACGGCTAAGTTTTTCTACCATGGATTAGAACACGTCACTGATACATGACCCAAGGGAATAAGTAATTTAATATCTCCAAATTCAGCAATTTTTATCATCTTAGTAAGAAGAGAGTTTTTAAATAATTTAATCAGTAGTAGTGTACTTGTTACTTTATACTGCTTTATTTTTGCTAAAATTTTCCATTCCATAGAAAATTTTGCCACAAACTTGGAAAACCTGGAATATTGCGAAAAGTCAAGATTTTTCCAGAGGTATAAGTTTTTGAGGGATGCTGTTACCTACTGCTGTTTTAAACATGAGTTTTAGCTTCAGTATGTTTTCATCCGTTCAGCATATTTTTCCTTTGATTGAATCTACCCCTTTCACGCTGATAGGCTTATCATAAATCTTGCTGGTAACAGATTGCTTTCAGAAAATCTGTCAACGTAATGAAGAAATCTCTAATATCACTTCTCTTTCTGTAGGGTCAAGGCATTAGTGCCTCAGACATCAAGAAATTGCAGGAAGCTGGTTATCACACCGTTGAGTTAGTTGCTTTTGCCCCAAAGAAGAGTCTAATCAGTATCAAAGGCATAAGTGAAGCGAAAGCTGATAAAATTCTGGTAAGTTTCATAATTAATTTAATCCTTTCTGGTCAAGATTCTGATCAATGGTATTATGGATTAATTATGGAATTATGGATTAATGGTTCTGGCATTTTTGCCTCATAAGCAAATGTCTAATTTATTGATGAAAGATACAATTTGCCTAACTTTTTTCACAAGGAAAAAAATTCTTCAATTTTTGATGAAATAACCTCACTACTAAAGATTTGCTTATTGTTTGCTGTGATCCTAGAATCAAGAGACTGGGCATTTTCCCAGCCTTGTCAATGACTGGAGCCCAATTCCTGTATTGCTGAGCTAAGGAAAAATGCTGCATGAACATTTATGAGTTGCCAATTTTTTTCCAATAAATTGTGTATTCTTAAGGAATCATGATCATTTCCTCTTGAAATTTTCAGATAATTTAGATTTGACCATGTATAAAATTCTCTGAAAAATTGGAGGAAAAAATTCCTAGATTTCCCTGAAAATTCGTAATTTATCTAAGGGAATTTGGCAACATTTTAAGGCTCATATGGCATTCTTCCTTAGCAAAGGAGTGTAACTCTCCTGTGAAGATTATAAGAAAAATCCAGAATTTTAAAATCAAGCATGTTGAATAAGTTCTTTCCCCTAAATTATTTATCTGCCAATGTCTTTCTGTGAAGTTCTTTTCAACAAATTTGTTCTGTTGAAATAGGCTGAAGCATCAAAACTTGTTCCCATGGGATTTACAACTGCTACGGAATTTCATCAAAAACGTTCGGAGATCATTCAGCTGACAACTGGCTCCAAGGAACTAGACCGGCTTCTCGGTGGTGGAATTGAAACTGGATCCATCACAGAAATTTTTGGGGAGTTCCGAACTGGGAAAACTCAGATTTGTCACACTTTAGCTGTCACATGCCAGGTACATCTCATCTTATTTATGTGTTTCCACTTTCATTATTTCACCTTGGCCAGTGTTTCAATGATTATTTAAATACACCGGCAATGGGAGGAGTATGTTTGTAGATGATAAGAGTTGCAGGTTCATAGAAAATTATTTCCCTTTGAATTCAGAACCTCACCTGGAACTTGGAAAAGAATTCAAATCAATGGTGAAAGGTACAAAACACATTTCTTAATATTGTAAAATTTACAGATTTATGCTTTTGTAATGTTCCAAAATCATTGATGTTATTTCATTTCCTCTGAGGAATAAACCAATGAACGGTATCGTTTGAAATTTTTGCTGAATAGTTTTCACTGGATGAAAAAATTTGGCCAAAATTCCAGAAAATGGCAATTTTCTGTTTTCTTGTGTAAGAATAAAATGTGACTGTCTGCAACATTGCAAATCAAGATGTGTGTCTCAACTTTAACAATTGTTCCCGAAATATGATAAAAAAAAATAGGAGGCAGAAGACTGAAAAATTTTCATTTTTCTTTTGTCTTACCTAACATGATCTGCACTATATTTACTTTATCCTCTTGTAACATTTCTTGTTGTGAGATATTTAGTTTGCACTTCAAAGACTTAAGCTCTGCTGAGGAGTGCCAATTTTTTCTTACACTCCATATAGCATGAAAAGGCGTGCAATTTGGAGGTGATAACAGTATGATCCGCAACACCAGAAAATTGAGCATTGATTGTAGTTTACTGTTACAATTGCTCAAATCTGACCTTTTTATTTGTTCTGGATGTAAGTTTTAAATGGAAGAGCAGCAAAAATGTCTCTGTTGCTAAAGTGTGCCTCAATTTTGGCATGGGATTTCTAGCCGCACAATGGAAGTGTGAAACCAGGGTCCAGAGGTGCTGAAAAATTAGAATGCCGGCCTCACCTAGGATTTAGGATTTGTTTTCCCAACTTTTCTGCCTTTTTAAGAATGTAGCAAAAAGTTAAGAAGTATGTACTGACTAAAAATTAAGGAATAATTCAGCATGCTCAAATTTTGCAAAAAGACAGAAAGTACCTGCTGACTGAAGTTCAACCAATATTTTTGCGCACAAAGGTAACAAGTTCATGACAAATAAAATCCAATACATTTTTAATATGCACTGCAGGTGCAAAAAAGTAGAAAGTTTTTTAAAAAAAAGAGTTTCAGTAGAATTTTGGAAAGTTTCAAAATTTTTTGGGAGGTCGTCGGTATTTTTATCAATAGCCTTGAAATCAGCACCAGGTGATGAGCGTCAGAAGACGGAGCTTTCCAAGTAATCCCATTCTTTTGTTTTTATTTTTCAGTTGCCTATCGACCAGAATGGAGGTGAAGGAAAATGCTTGTATATTGACACTGAAGGCACTTTCAGACCTGAGCGTCTGGTCGCTGTTGCAGAGAGGTACAATTTGGTCCCAGCAGATGTCCTTGATAATGTTGCCTATGCTCGAGCGTACAACTCAGATCATCAGACTGATTTATTGAACTATGCGTCTGCCATGATGAATGAATCAAGGTAAGATTTTTTTTATTTATTTAAAGATTGCTTCGCTGCAGTTTGAAAGTTGGTAAGTATTTGCTTTTAGAGATTTAATTTACAGGAAGTGTGAAAAATCACCGCCAGGGAAGGAGATTTTTGAGTTATGTACAAGGATGCAGTTGGGATCCAATCATAGTTTAATACTAGGGGGCTACGCCCCCTGGCCGCTACGCGGCCCAACCCCCTGAAGGCGCTCCGCGCCATCAAAGGGCCGCGAAATTTTTACCCTCCTATCAGTGTTAGTTTTATTTTTCCCCTAAAAAAATACAATATGAGGTATACTTTAATTTTAAACTTTACTTAAAATTACTTTAAAATTAAAAGGACGCGTTTTGGAATGACTGCTTGATGAAATATTGCAGTAAAACAATGAACAACGATAGTCAGGTGAAAATCAAGATTTCATAAGTTGGGGATCGAACCCACAATGTGATCAAAGCGGACGCATTTGACGTCGTTAGACGACTTGGCCACCGCTCGACATGAAGTCGCAGGTGCGAATCTTTTGTAGATAAGTGTAGAGCTGATGCGCAGGCTACCCAGCTGCGCAACCTCCTCGACCATTGCGAATCCTCCCGCGCATAGCGGTAGCAGTACCGGAGCATTCTGTAAACTCACTCACTTTTATAACGTGATTTTAAAAAACCTGGGTCCTATTTCCAAAATTTGATTGCAGCGGGCTCATTTAGGGCCTATTACCTGTCGATTTACGCAAAAATCATGGAAATCGGCCCGGTAGAACGCTCAAACGAACTATGACAAAAAGTATAAATTTACATTGTTTAAATGGGAGAATTCGCAACTTTACCATGTAATATGAAAAAACCTGGGCCATATTTTGAAAATCTGAAAAGAGTTGACTTATCTAGAGGCAATTGCCCGTCGATAGCCGCAAAAATCATGAAAATCGGCCCGGTAGAACGCTGGAACTAAGCGTCATCAGTTTCGCAAAATTAGGAGGTCTTGGAGCTTATAGTATAAATGACTTTTCTTCATTGCTAGGTATGCTTTACTGATCGTTGATAGTGCTATGGCCTTATATCGAACCGACTACTCAGGAAGAGGAGAACTCTCTGCCAGACAAATGCACCTTGCCAGATTCCTCCGAGCTTTGATGCGCCTAGCTGATGGGGTGAGTATTTTTACATTCAGATTAAATCTGTCAGTGGATAATTGTTGGTTCATTTTTAAACATATCAATTGAATTATGTGACACTCAGTTTTTGAAAAGTGTGTTGATATAAATTCAGTCAAAGTACTTGATACAAAAAGGGCAAAATATTAGGTAACTGATACAAAATTTCTCATCAAGTCTCATCTTTTCATTCACAAAAAGGATACAAATACTTTATCGTCATGAACAGTTAATCACAGAATTGCTATTTTGAAGACTTTCCTTTCAGGTACTGTATTAAATTTTTAGCTCTGAAGTTATGAAATTTCGCAGTTCGCCAGAATTTTTCCTCCTCTGCAATTTCTCATATCCAATCTTCCTTTTTTTCAGTTGTGTTTTGATCCAACAGTTTCCTCCTACCTTTCAAGGTTTCATTAATTGACATAAGTCCAGCATTACATTGTCAAAAGCAAATCATCTCTTTAAATAAATAGCTGGACACATCAAAGATCTTCTCATTCTTTTTAGTTTTTCTCAATAATGCTCGTACAATACGGATTTCTCTAAAATGAAAAGTATCTAAAAAAAATTTTCTCATTCATTCTTCTAAATGATAAAAAAAGCCAGCAAGCGAGTTTTTTTTTTTCAAATGTAATGATCAAGTATATAATATTTTTTAACCCTGTTTCTAATTCACAGTTTGGTGTGGCTGTTGTTATAACAAATCAAGTTGTAGCTCAAGTCGATGGTGCTTCTCTTTTTGCTGCCGATCCAAAGAAACCAGTAGGAGGCAACATAATGGCTCATGCTTCCACCACTAGGTAAGCATTTATCTTCTTTTTTGAGTGTGTGGTTGCTAGTCTTCTAAAATATTGTCAGTAGTATATCTAACAGCCCAATTCTTGGCAACAATAACTAGTAATTGTCTGTCCAATTGTTTTAGTTATTTTGCTGGAATGCATGTTACCTAACTTGATCATTTCCGAAGCGATTATGATGAGATTTTTTGTTGGTTGCTCCAAGCCAAAACTTCAAATTCACCGAAGTTTTGAAAAGTTTTCTTTTTAAAAAAATTCAATAAAAGTTGAAATCTTGAATACATACCAATGGAGAATTTACAGGTGTCTGAAAAGTGATTAATGGACCACTAGACAAGGTACAAATTTAAGCATTCTGATACATGTTTCTTAACCAAAATTTCACGCAGAGCACGATATGCGCAACGAAAATGACTGAAACCAACTTTTAACGAAGATATTAACGTTTTTATTTCACATTGGTTATGAGGAATTTGAACTGCCCGCTGACAAGAAACTCAAAGGTCTACGTGAGTCAAATCGCGCACTACAACGGTTTCAATAAGATTCTCAATCGAGTAATGTTCATTTCTCACCATGTGTTGTTCAAACTGTAAGCAATTTGCTATAGCTGAGCCAAAGTGTCAAGATTGAGGTTGCCAGATTTGTATATCGCAAAGACTGTCATGATACCGTTTAGCGAGGGGTGTGAATCACGTAAAGCATTGAGTTTTCATGAGCGGGTGGTTTGAATTCTGGCATCAAGAATCATTAAATATCTTCGTAAGGAGTTCATTTCGGTAAATTTTGTTGTGTGCATCGTGTTCTACGTGAAATTTTGGTTAAGAAACATGTATCAGAATGCTGAAATTCGTACCTTATCTAGTGGTCCATTTTGTATTTAAGTAGAAACTACTGAGTGAACTGAACTCGACGATACCATTGGTTCATGAATTGAACAATTATTGGAGAAGATATGAAAAAATGATCTAATCTGCTAAAATATGTGTGTTTAAATGGGAAATGCCGCCAGATGACATCACTAGGCGGTGCATTTTCTCACTTTTAAATCTATTTTTATACTATTTCCCATATCAGAAAAAAATTAATAAAAATATCGTGAAATCAGCTCTTTAAGCACTTCTAGATGAAGCAATAAAAAATTTGCATGCAAATTCTCCATTGCAGCATTATGAAAGTATGTATTTATTTTCTAATTAAGTTCTTACAATTGCAAAAATAAAGAGAAAAAAGAAAGAAAAAGAGAAGCAAAACTCTCTTTTCCATGGGTGAATTTAAAGGGTGTCACTCTGTTCATTCAGGGGTTTTAAAAAAGTGTTCAGGACCCACTCTGTAAGCATGCGTAAAATAAATTTAAATTTTTCTTCTTAATTTACAGCTAACACGAGAATATTTCATGTTTCAGGTTATACTTGAGAAAAGGGCGAGGTGAAACAAGAATTTGCAAGATTTATGACTCTCCCTGTCTACCAGAATCTGAATGCATGTTTGCAATTAATAATGATGGTATCGGAGACGCAAAAGAGTGAGAATAAAAATTTCTGTGGATATTATTTGAGGGATTTAGAATAGCTTGCTCAAAAACGGTAAATAGGTAGTAGGTCCTGTCAATTTAAGAGTGTCAGCTGTTGCCCAGTTACTGCTTTTCACGGACTCTCTGGTGCAAAGAGGATTCAAAATCCATCCTTTCGAAGGAAAGTATCCGGTTTAGGAGATAAAAAGACTTACGATTTTAACACGCATCAGACACTACGGAGCTTCCAAACTATTCCTAGTAGGTCATTACTTTTGGAATGTCTTTTGGTTTCAATAAGGTTCCTAGAATTTTCTGAAGAATTAATCCATAAGTGCTGAGACCAAGAAATTGACCAAAAAAGAAACTCAAATTCCAAAAAGAACTTCAAATTCCATTTGAATTCTTACACATGATGTCCCGTTTTGAACCTTTCTTTCCTAAATAATGTAACCATTTATTGGTTCTATTGATCAATATAAATTAGAAGAATTTGATAATATCACAAGCCAATGTGGTATGACATCGTAATTTTAATGTGTATAGAGTTCAGACACATGATTTGAAATGTCGGTGCTTTAAAAAATCTATTGTTTTATGTCATCAGTACTTACTACAATTCTTCATTAATCCATGGAAACCCTGCTCTTAAATGTAACTGTTCTGAAATCCTACTCAAGTATGATCCAAAGTCACATCTTCTACCTTACATCTTTTACCTTCTTCTTCTGTATCTGTCAGAAAATATCATCATTCTATGTACTTTTGTTCATCTTCAAGTTGGCTTCGCCAAGAAAACGAATGAAGTCTAATTTAAACTCTCCTTCTGCTTCTCTAGAGTTACCATTTTTGCTCCTGGAGGTCCAAGTGGAGCTTCTAAGACTTTTCAGAGCAATTATCTCTAAGATAAAAAATTACAATTATGTTACTAAAACGAAATGGATTTGTTAGAGATCTTGTCAATTGACTTTAGAGGTTTCTCAGGTATCCTTATTCTCGCATATCTCTGAGATACTCAGCTTAAATACTTTTTCGAGTTGTAAATTTAGCATTATACAGCTTTGGTACTATTATTTGTGCCGTCTTGTATCTCATTCTGCAATTATAGGTAACTGAATTTTTTACAATTCTCAAGTTTAAATTGTGGCAACTTTTGCTCAAACTATTTTGCTTATGTTAGGTAATTTTTTCTTTGATTCTCAAATTCATTGATTTATTGGTGACATTCAATTCTGTCTTGACACAAATTACACCCTCAAAGAACTGCAGAGCAATGAAGAAGGGAGCAAGAAAGGTTGACAAAAGTCAGTCACAACATGAACTCAATTTGTGAAGAAGAAATGAATACAAGATTGTGAAATAGATGCATAAATTTGTGTTCGTACTATTCAGTCCTTTCTGAGGAATATTTGCCTGTTGTAGTGCAGTGCTTACTTACGTTAATAAGGGATCTATTGATGTGACTGTAATTTAATATTCTCTGATTTGGTGGAATTAATATTGGTGATCTATGGCCTAAGTCAATAATACCCCCGATTAGCATTGAAATTTTTCTCTTTACAAAAAGCAGATTGTTTTCTCTGTGACACAGCGTCAGAAATTGAAGTATCCAAATGTCTACATACATTCGAATTTTAGTTGTGGACTTGATTTAATTCCATACCCAGATTTATTTATCTTTTTGTGGGGAATTAACTCATTAAGTACTTGCTAGATCTCAATTTAATTTGAAACCTACTTGTAACTGAATTTTTTCATTTTGACGCAAGGAAATCTGCTTTCAATAAACAAGAACTACACATCGAGAAGAATCATATTTGTTATTTTTTAAAAGAAATATTCTTCCTATGGTGTATCCTCAATAGAGTTATTGTTCAATGTATCACTGTGATGACTGCAATTCACATCAGAGAATGTTGGCTCCCTGTAAAATTATTTTCTAAGATATTATTTTGACTGTCTAAAAGTCATTGTCAACACTTCAAATGTATTTTTTTAAACAGTTTTCTTATTTATGTTGTACATATTGTCTTTCAGAGTAAACATACCTCTCATGTAATTGAATCATTCTTACATTATTTATTCTCATAGGCCTGTTTGAATCAGTGAGAATGAAAACGCACCAACCAGGAAAAATAAAATTTTCAAGAGACACAAAAAACTGCGGAGTGGGTGTAAGAGTTGATCAAAGAAAAAGCTTTTCGGTGCCTAAGGTTGAGACTTTGGAGCCCCTTCCTTCCTTCTCTTCAAAGACCCAAATTGACCTAAATGCGCTTTCTTCATTGGCTTCAATAAAAGTAAGGCATTTTTAAGTTTCCGTAAGGTTCATTTTCATTCTCACAGATTCGTTTATTTAAATTGAAAAGACAATGATAACCTACTCTTCTGATTTCGAAACGCATCAAGGCTGCTAACAATTTAAGATAGGCAAAATTTAAATAAGAATGCTACAGCTTGCGAATAAAACTGGTGTAATTGTTAGGTACATATTCCATGTCTGAAACTTTCAATGCTGTCAGCTGAAATACTCATTATTCCAAGTTTGATAGATAGGAACCATATTTTGGATAAAAGCGATTCACGAGTTGTTGCTTGACATGGTATGGTCCCTTCTTGCTGAATGCAGTCTAATGATGTTCAAGCTGTCACTGATTGAATAAATTAATAACAATGAGTAATTTTTAAATTAGGCTGGGAATAATATTTAGGACACTGAAATATTGAATTTTGATGCCTAATTTACATCAATTTCTGTTTCTTTGGAGGTAATGATGCCACGCAAAGAGTGGACTTAATTATTAGCTTGACTGTCTTATACGTAGCCAATATTAAACAGACTATGAACAAAATCACATCCAAAAGGTAAAGCTTGTACCAAGGTAAATTGACTGCTTGTGATTTCAAGTAAGAGGCACCTTTATGTCTGACAACATATTCTACCCAGTAGATTGCTGTGTCCATTGGGGACATCGGTCGGTCCTTGAATCGGTCAGAAACAACCTTTGCTGTCTCAGCGTACCTATGAAAATAGCAATTAGGAGAAGAAATTAGTAACAGGCAAACTGCTAAGTCATGAGATTAGAGCATTTAGAGGCTGCCAAAAATAAGAGAGAACTTTTATGCTGCATTTAGTAAGCTTCGAAGTTTTTCTCTAAGAAATTAGTGTATGTAAATGAGAGGTGTCTAGGTGAATCTCAGTGTGTCATGGAGTAGCTAAGAATTTTATCTGGAAGAGGTCATGAGACCATCAACTCTTTGTGAAATTAAAGTTGTATTGAGGGACAGAATGCGAAATTTTCCTAGGGATGGAGCACACAATTTTGGGAAAGCCAGGGGAGTCCCTCCCTCCCTATATTTATGCCTGTAGATGAGCTATAATAAGGTTCATCGAGCTAAACAAACTCTGCAATAATGTTGTGGCTGTTAAAATAGCTTTACTAAAATCTGAATCACTCGTCTTTCATTCATCCGCACTGCCCTGTAGGTCTTAGTGGCTTAACGACCATTTCAACAAATGTGACCGAAAACTGCTTAGCTTTGCCAGCGCTGGAAACTCCATGAGGTGCCAATAAGATCTTAGCATTATTCTCAAGCACCTCATATCAGAGCATTTAATATACCTATTGGCAGGGCTGGATTAAGGGGGTGGCCACATGGGCCGCGGCCCATGGCGGCAAAATTTAAAGGACGGCACATTTTGCAATCTTTTTGAAATAAATTACAAACGAGAAAAGGCGACAAAATCTCTCATTTCCTGAGAGTAAAAGTATAGTAATTTCTAATTTTGTCGTCTTTCGGTGATACAAGAGACAGCACCTTAATTAGTCGAGTTAAGAGAGAAACCAAACACGCAATTTGACCTGAAACGGAGCGGCGCGGCGGTCGGCATGAAACACATAGCGCATACAAGACTGCATGAATACTTCACGCATTGCGTCAAACGCGCTGCGGTCAGCAGCAGTCGGCTTGAAACGCATAGCGCCTACAAGACTTCATGAATACTTCACGCATTGCGCCAAACGGTGAGGTTAGCAGCGGTCGGCGCGGCGGCGTGAAACGCATAGCGCCTACAAGACTGCATGAATACTTCACGCATTGCGCCAACAGTGCGGTCGGCGCGGCGCGGCGTGGAAGTTAAAATTTTTAACCACATTTATGTTTGTTCTTTCATAATTTTTTCGTTCGTTTTTCATAAATGAAAGGCCTTGTCCAAACAGGGATGGGCTTACGGAACTGAAATTTTGTTAGTGTTGACATAGTCCAGTCATTCTAGCTTTTTACCTCGGACAAATTAGCACAAACTTTTCCTTTGGTATATAGGGTCTCTAGGTACCCAATAAGACAGAAAAAAAAGTTTACCAAAAAATTCCACCGGGAAAGTGGTCAAATCGCAGTTTTTCAAAATGGCGGCTTACGGCGATTTTCAAAGAGGACGTACATTCGGATTTCCCTTTATAACTCAAAAATAATGCGTCAAACAAAAAATTGCAACACATCAGTTTGAAAGATCATAAAATTTTGATTAAGAATCATATACAAAACTTAGGCTTTTCTTATTTTTTTCTTTCCGAATTTTAATATTTAAAAACAACAACCGGCAAAATCTGCTGAAAATTCACGATTTTTCGCGTTCTTGACCAATTTTAGGTCAAAATAATTAATTTAAGGTTAAAAACAACGGCACCACTGAAAAGTACGCTAAATTTTACATAAGTATACCCATTCATTTTACCTGTTTATCTTATATGACCTCATTGTGAGACGGATCAGTCAAAAGTATGAAATCAATATTTAACAACAAATTCAGTTGTTTTTTTCCGTTTCCAACGCTTTCGATCAATTATTTTTCGAAAAAAGTATAACTTATATATACTTTTTAGAAAGGTGATAAAATTTTCAAGACGAATAACACACTGGTTTTCCTTTAAATTTTACAACATGTACCCGAAAAGCGTATTTAAGGGAATTACGCTGAAAACTGATTTCTCTAGAAATTTCAGAATTTCAACAATTTTCGACTTCTTCACAGCTAAAAACTGAGAATACGATTCAACGATGGTAATAATCGTTTAGTGCATAAAATTTCCCAAAAATTGCATACCTAAAATTACTGTTTCGAATTTTTTAAAGAGGGTTAGATATGACGTTAAAGTTGTCTATTGGAAAACCCAGCTGCTCGGTTACGAATATTTTTCTTAACATATACCCAAAATTTTCAAGTTTAGTAATTTTTGTTTGAAGTAAACTTTATGGTACCAATGTAATGGCATATGAAAGAGAAAAAAATGTCAATGAATAAATTTTTGAAGGTATTTAAGTGTACTTAGAAGCCAATTTTTGAGATGGTAAAAATTTACAAATTATTCAATAACAAGGCTTTGTCTCAGGTTTTTGTGGTTTTTCATGGCTGCAAACAATTTTATTCATCAAACCATGGTAATCAGCGAAAAGCTGGTAAAATTTTATGTAAGAAATGTACCTTTATTTGTATTTTTGGCGTCTCTTGTGAAAATGCAGAGGCAATGTTGAAAAAAATTGCAATTTACCCGAAAAAAATTTTCCCGCTGTTTTTCTTATTTTTCACGTGTTAAAAGGAATTTAAGAAAGAAAACAAAGTGCGAGATGAAAAGTTCATACAATTTCCTGTAACATAGGACAATTGAAAGTTGCCGTAAAACCTTTTAAAGGGGTCTTATCACTGAATTTCGGTTTAAAAAAAGTTTTTAAAAAAATGATGAAATGTAATTTTTTAGTTATTTTTGAGATTTTACCGCTTTAAAGTGAGCTTTAAAGTTAAAATAAATAATGTAACAGAAAAGTACGTTAAATTTTGGTCTAGAATAGTGTGTTTAACATCCTTTTAAGTAATTATATTTGCCGGTAGGATAATTTCTTCTGGGATCAAAAATTACATTTTTCTGAAAAAAGACCGTTTTTAGCTCGATTTTCCTAATTTTTAAGCCTTTTAAAAGTGTTTGATCAAAAAACCACTGTGATCACGTAAAAATACATAAAATTTACAATAAGAGAGGGTACCTTGTTCCAAAAATTTCCATCATTTTTGGGTTTGACACGGCTTTATTTAAAATTGTGAAAAATGGCAATATTTACAGAAAATTAAGTTTCTATGCAAAACACCATCCCTGAAAAGGTCATATCAATACAGCAAATATTCCATCAATCGTGAGAAGTTATTTAAATCATTTCTGGAGAGCAAAAATGAATTAACGTATTATAAAATAAATAATAGGAGGGGAAACTGACCCACCTCTTCCTCCCTGCTTTCTACAAAGAGTGCTAATGGATATATGACCGCCAGTACGGAACTAACGGATACTTCACGCATACAAAGTGAAGACAATTTTCATCGTATTTATGCATACTCTCACATAAAAATATAGGAATAGGACAGAGCTTGGCGAAATCGGCACATTCAAGGATTTTTAAAAACATTGCGGAATGGGACATCTCACATATGAGGGAAGTTATTACGATGCGAGCACAGCCGCCGCGCCGCGAAGCGCTTTACGTGAGGGATTGGGCTGTGTAATGGCGGCAGCTCGGGGAGCGGGTGTTTTTGCGTCGGAGGAATTAATAGTAGAACTAATAATTATTATGATAAAATCAATACACCATTGAAGGTTTGGAACTTTTGGGCGGCCAACTATAGCGTAAGCGCGCACAAGGATTATAACGAAAGAACAGATGTCAGTGGGGGGCGGGGTTGTCAACAGGAAAGAGGGGTATGCACCTATGCTTTACGTGACGTACCGCAGGCTCGTGTGAAATGAGGGTATCTAATGGTAAGTAAATAAGAAGGAAAATAATAAAAACATTAAAATTTTACTGCCCTTGGCATCTTGTCAGCCGAATATGCGACATTTCGCACATTATTTAATATTATTTAGCTTTCAATAGACCGAGTAAAAAATTAGCAGAGCTTTTATTTCATTACTCGGCTTTGTATTTCTTAATCTTTGTCAGTTAAATATTCGACGATACTAAAACAATTGCATTTTAACACTTATACTCTCAATTAAACAGCTTGGAGGACGAGGCGCATAAGTGCTATTTCGAGAAAAACATGTTTAAAGTTGCTAACTATTATACACAGCCTTATGGCAGGAAGAGAGTTCAAACTCACATCTTGATGCTTAAGCATTGGATGCTTCCGGTGAATTTTTCACAACTTTATTTCAAACCTAGAATTAGTTGGAACCACTAAAATGTGTCATATTTTTCGGAACCTGCACTTGGGCGCCTTGTCCTCCGAGCCCCTCAATTACTTTTTTACCCTGTCTTATTACCTCATATTATAAATTTTTAAACCGAAACTGCCAAACTTTGGTCAAAATACTAGGTAATATTAAATGTCATGAAAATTAGCCGATAAACAGATATATTAAAAATTAAGGCCGCCATCTTTTTTCCACCATCTTGAGTTTGATTCAGACTGAAAGTAACGTCAAATTCGAATTTACCAGATCAAAATACCAGGATACACCGAGTTTCATGAAAATCTGCCGATAAATGGGTAGTTTTCAAATTGTACCCGCCATCATTAATTTTAAAAAATTATAGCCACCACCTTCTTCCCACCATCTTTGATTTTAATTCTGGTACCCTTTGAGTACCACGCCCGAGAATACTCGGGTTGCGGCAAGCCACCGTCACAGACCACGCCCGAGTATTCTCGTGCTGCGCCTCGCGTTCGTATTTCCCGCTCTAGCTCCCTTGTTTTTCAATGAAATTGGCATACAGCATATGCGCACTCTGTCGGCAAATATGTGAACTACACCTTTATCTTATCCTTGACAGAGAGCGCCACTATCGGCGGCCGTATTCCTAACGCGGCCGTCAAAGGGTTAAATTCGACATCAAATTCAAATTCTCTAGGGCTAAATTCAGGGTTATACTAAGTTTCATGCAAATCAGTCGATAAACAGGTATCTAACAAATTATTGCCGCCATCTTTTTTCCGCCATCTTGAATTTTTCAAATTCGAATTTCCTAGATCGACATACCGGGGTACACCAAATTTCATGAAAATCTGCCAACAAATAGGTGTTTTGCCGTTTTTTTCTTAGAATCTTTAGCTGCGATAGTCCAAACAGTGAACGGATAAGATATGCCCCCCCCCCCCCCCGGTCGACCATCCTTGCTCTAAGGTGCTTCTCCCTTTACTATGTACCATGACTATTAAATTAATAACACAATTTATTTCAAAAATAGTCGAATATACGTGAAAAAGGGTCACATTAATCGAAATTTAAGCCAAAATTTACAAAAAGTAAAAAATGTCGAATCTGACACAATTCCACAAAGGCCCTATAAAGGTCTTATACCTTCAGTAAAATTTTGATGTAATATGTGTTTTGAAAAGAAAATTTCACGCTCTTTCCATTGGTGCCAACAGTTTTGAGAGAAAAAATTCTGCCAAAACTGTATCTTAAAAGTTACAAACCAAACTTGAAATTTCAAGAAAATTCTAGCCTTTTTTTTCGGTGTCTGACCTCGTAGCTCGGCACCAACAAGTCAAAATTAAAAAAACTTATACATGTTTGTAAGCAGAATTTTATACTCTAAAAAAATGACAAGAATGATTTTTTTCACTGGATGCACTAGAATCACGCAAAATTGGGGAAACGCTGACGAAGTCAACAATCAATTTACACGTAATTTCAGGCGGCCGCCATTTTGTTATAAGCAATTTTGACTGTGTTCCCGAGGGGGGCTAATGGTAAACTTTTTTTTGGGGGCTCCAGACATGTTTTGGAGCGCTTTAAAGCACAAGAGAAGTTTGTGCTAATTTGTCCGAGGTTAGGCCCTTTTTTTGGCTAGAATGACTGGACTAACAGGGCTTTCACAAAAAATGTGCCCAACACGAGTAAACGCGTCTCATACACCCCTCCCCCACCGGCACGTTCACTTGATGGTTTTTATAGATCGTATTCGATAGATCACATAGGTGAGATTATATTGATATCGATTGATTCAATATGTAACCAAAGCCTCAAAAGTCAATTTAGAAATCTGAGGTAACGGGTCTTAAGTGATCGAATTTTTATTCTCTCGAGTACCAAATGGCAATGAAAAGTGAAATTGTTAGGAATTTTCTCATTTTCAGCTTTTCCAAATTTTTGAAGTTATGTTATACTGTTTTGAACCAAACGATACATCGAACCACTGTCGAATACGATCAATTGATGTTTCAAAACAAACGAGAATAAGGGGGCGGAAAAATACAGACGGCCCACGGGCGGCATGTAGGTAAATCCGGCCCTGCCTATTGGAGATATTGGATACTACTTGATAGGTGACAAACACCCCTGTGTACAAAATATGACCAGGATGCCTAAAACTTGAACTTAAATTTCTTTCATTGAACCAATAAACTTTTGGCATCAGACTAGGTATGAAAGATGAAATCGCCTGAAAATGATTTAACTGTGAGAAATCAGTTTGAAGAGCTACGAAACAAATGGCAACTATCAGATTGTATCTCGCTGTACACAAATAAATCATAGTACACACTTTATATTTCATTCACCTAGAATCGCTGAGCAGTTTCGTAATGAGCCGGAGGATGTTCTCCTTGGTGAGATCAGTATAGTGTAAAAATAGTCCAAAACCAACTTCCTCGGCATTCTTCATATTGTCGAACTGATCAGCGAAAAGTGGCATTCCCAATACCGGTGTTGCTGCACTGATCGATTCGATCAAGCTAAACAAACCTCCATGGGTTATGAACAACTTGGTGTTAGGATGACCTGCAAAAAAAAAGAAAAAAAAGAACATAATGTTCAAAATGATAGCACAGATATCTACGTTGGTACTGAATTCAATTGTGCCTAAAAGATTGTTTTTTTTTTTTTTTTTTTTTAAGAAGGGAGTATGAAGAACTGAAAGTACATACGACCCTCTAAAGCCGACGCATGAGACGCATGTCACATTTAGTATGAAAAGATTCAGAAGAAGGTAACGCTGTTAAGTGTGTAATCGCTGATAAAGTTAGGCAAGTATACCCAACTGCCACATGAATACTTTATCATTTTATTTACATACATATTTATTATTAATTTCTTTTTTAGAATTTGATTTTATACTCGAATCGCCCAAGCCTCGTGCAAATGACGCCGTACATGAATGCAATGAGACACATTTGGCATCACAAGAGGAAAAATTGAGGGAGCTCCGGCTTTTTCAAATGGCTGGGTCTGGATACAACTATTCGTGTTCTCAGGATAGCCGTGATGCATACACAAAAAATTGCAGGCGCTCCGATTTTTATGAACAACTTGGTGTTAGGATGACCTGCAAAAAAAAAAAAAGAACTATACGTTCAAAATGATAGCACAAATACCTACATTGGTACTGAATTCAATGTGTGACTGTGCTTGTTAGTTCTCAAGGGTTTTCTACGTTGCATTTACAGTCGTGTTTATCATGAAATCCCCGAAATTCAGATGAGACGTGTACCATCCCGGCAGTGTTGCCGAATGATGCACATTTTCCACCAAAAACATTTCCATAAGCATAAAGGCATCGCGGTTGTCAATCCCGCAAATTATTACCAATATGCATTTTAGCAATTTGCAATATTTTGCAACGCTGCCATGGTGCTGCACGATTCTTCCGAATTTCAAGGATTTCATGGTATGTACGATTGTAAATGCAACATAGAAAACCCTTGAAAAGTAACAACCGTTGCCATACGTTGTGCCAGGAAAAACTAGAGCGCCTGCAATGTTTTGTGTATGCAGCCCGGACATCCCGAGAACACGAATAGTTGTATCCAAACTTAACCATTGATAAAGCCGGAATACCTTCAATTTCCTCCGCTTGTGACAGCAACATTTGTCACTCACTGTCAGTGCATTCACATGTCGTTTTTGCACAAAGTCAGGGTGTAAAGACGAATTTGTTTTTTCTTTTTTTTAAAAAACTGTATTGCTTTAGAGAACCCTTACTGGGCATTTTTGACGTAAAATTTTCAAAACGTAAAATACAAGTAAAAAAATCATTAAAAAAGTTATACTTGGGTACTAATAAAGAACCATAAAAATTTTGGTCGGCATTTTTAGAAAAATCCCGAACAAAGAGGTTTCCAATTTCTGAAAAATGTCTAAAGAATTTTTTCTTAGAATACTAATATTTTCCAATCCAAGGATTATTCTTAACGCATTATTTGACAGTCGTTGCTCCCCAGAGAGTGCACGCTGCACCTACAATAATCTCACTTTTAAAATGCAGTAACCAATGCCGAGGTCACGCGCAAGTAAGGGTTTGCAGTCGTAATTTTGCAATTTTTATTTTTCCCCCTCCAAATCTGTGCCAAACTTATTCGAATAGTTTAGACAAACTTGAAATTCTTTTTCTGGTTCCTGACTCTCGTCGATTGCTCACAATGAAGATGTTGCATGTGTGAGGAATTTGCGATTTGACTGTTGTTTCTTACGTAAAAGTTCGCGAGAAACACGATGGTGCCACTGGTTTTCTCTGAAATCAACTCCCAGGCTCAAAAAAAGCTCTCAAGTTGAGGCCAAAATGGAGGGGATATCCCACCCTACTCTGAGAGTCCACGTCTACGTCAAGACAAACTCTCCATGCAAAGATAGGGAGCATTACGTTGACAGGGCTGCCACTTTATATGGGGACTCCAAAACTGAAAACACGGCGATCCTGCTAATGTATTTGCTCCCTATCTTTGCATGGAGAGTTTGTCTTGATGTAGACGTGGACTCTCAGGGTAGGGTGGGATATCCCCTCCATTTTGGCCTCAACTTGAGAGCTTTTTTTGAGCTTGGGAGTTGATTTCAGAGAAAACCAGTGGGACCATCGTGTTTCTCGCGAACTTTTACTTAAGAATCAATGGTCAAATCGCAAATTCCGCACACATGCAACATCTCCATTGCTAGTGCCCGGTATTCGCACCAAAACTGGAGTGATACGTCGGTTTCAAAAAATAATGACTCACGGAGAATGTCAAGTTGTGGGAGCCAGCGCATCATTTTGACGTTCGGGGGCAGATTCTGGGCTTGAGGGTCGTCCTCGCCCCTCCAAAGGACCCTTTGCGGTAGGGCTGCGAAGGCGTCGATCAAGGCTCGCTTCTTTTGCGGCTCGAACGAGGCAGCGTCCAGCATGGAGCCGAGGCTGAAGTAGATGACACCGTGCTCGGCGCCCGAGATGAACTCCTCCAGATCCTACCGCATTCAAACGCACTAGGACATACACATGTAATGTTCCAGAAATAAGCTTGCATTAATGGTAGCTGACCACAATCTCGCTTTTCCCTCATCAGGGAAGCTCAGTATCGGCAATTCCGATCTCCTCACACATAGGCGGATCTAAGGTAGGGCGCACTGTGCTGGATCAAGTCAATAGGAGAGGTCGGACAAAATTTGGAAACTTTAAAAGCTTAAATTGATCGTTACATCAAAACTTTGAGATTGCTCACTTATGCTAATTTTAGTAAAACTTACGAGCATGTCCTCACGCAAAAATTTAAGTTTGCAAAATTTAGCCTTTCAAGCTATTTTTTCAGCTTTAATGAGAATCACCTCGACTGCATTTCAGTTTCTCATTTCCTAGTTTTCTCTCACGTTTTATAACTTTTCGCAAAAAACTTAACTTGAAACTTTGATTTTTTCCCCATAAATTTCCAATACTTGCTTTCAAAGTTTTGACGTAAAATATTTCTCAGCTTCCTGCTGAATGACAAAACATGAAAGACAATAAGTAGGCAAAAGCCTATTCAATAAGGCATCTTCATAGAGGCTGATTCTGGCTAAAGTCGTCCGTCAGACGCACGTGATGAGCCGATCAGTTTACCTCCTAGAAATTTTTGATGATTCTTCCTTGTTGAATGGAAATTATTGAGGTATAGACGAAATTCCCTGTGGAAGATTCAGGACGAATCTTAAATAGTAATAGGGTCAATTATTCTTCTGCAGAGGCCCAAAATCGACACTTACTTTTGAATATCGACGGTGAAACTACCAAACCACGTATCTCGTTTGCGGTGTTTAAAAATCTACGCTCGCATTTTATTTTTTTGAGGTATACCAAATCAATATCATTCCTTGAAATTTTCACAGAATTTTCTGCGCACGAAGAGGAAAAATCACAGAAATTTTCAAGACTGGACGTTAAGTAGTTTTTCATTTAAAAAATAAAGTATGACAGGAAGTCTGCGACGTCGCAAACCGAGATACGTGGTTTGGTAGTTTCACCGTCGATATGCCCTTAACTTGCAAAAACGCCCATTTCCAATTTGCCGATTTAATAAAACACGACGGCGATTAAACAGTTTGAAAATTTTATAAAGAATTGAAATCAAAGTTTTACAAAGAATTGGAGTCAAAGCAGACTAAAGGCCTCAACATATGAATAAGAAAATTGAACAATTTTTCAAAATTTCCCGGGAAAGAATCCCTATGAGTTCTTCGCCTCTCACAGCTAATTACTTAAATATGGCCTCGCGTTTTCCCCATCTAGTAATTGTTTTATCCAATTGACTATACTGCCGTGATAAGGAAAAACGCCGTAAAGGCCCTCAGGCATTGCCATATTTTCTTTAATAAATTACGAATTTTTGGAAAAATTTGCAAACGTTTTTCCTCCTATTTTTCAAATAATTTTGTTTGCAATTTCACCTATATAAATTTCCTGAAAATCCCAAGGAAAAATATCCAAAGCTTCCTTCAAAAATGAACATTTTATCAAAGGAAATTTGGAACTTTCGAATGTTCATACGGCGTTTTTCCTCAGCACGGCAGTATAGTTATACATATGCCTGTCTCACCTGGGGTAGTTTTTTCGGCGCCTTCAAATTTAGACCTGCAACTTGCACGGCACCTGGCGGCAATGCACGGGCTGCCGTGATGCTCGGATGCGAGTTAAGGAGGAGGAGGCTCGTGTTTTTAACCAGCTCCGTGAGCGGTGGCATGGACGGCCCGAAAAATTCGCTCGCAATCTTCTGAGCAGCTGGTTGGTAGTACACTCTGTAGATAAGTTGGGTAGCTAGGAGATAGAATGAGTTACAGAGTCGCCCCCAGAGAGAATCGTCCGAGCCGAGAGGGTAGAATAGCGTGGAGACGTATGCAGGGTTGTTGGACATGCCGAGCCGGTCTGAGTACCACGGGTACGGCACCGAGGATGAGGCCCCGATCAGTGGCGCATTAAACCTTGAGAGAAAGTAAGCAGATTCAATCAGAATTTAATCCTTAATACGCCCTTTACAGCGCTCTTTGACGCTCTGTGACGCCTAACCGACACTAAACTCGGTCCTCCCATAACCCATCAAGGAGTTGGCACCCCCTCATTTCATTTAAAACCTCCTGTCACCGCTCTCTCACTACTCTCACGCTCTTATGCACCCCTTTATGCCGCCCCTTTTGTGCTCCTAGCATATTCTATCAGAATTAATAGACGTAGAAATCCGCTCAGCTCTTTTAAATAATTTGTATTTTTATTCAAAGAGTCCAAGCAACCCGCCACCACGACTGAGCGGGCCGCTTATTGAAATTTTGCATGTGTTGTCGTGCAGAAATAGATGACAAAGATTAAATGGCGCAGAGTGATTGGATTGCTGTGTCTTATCGCTGCTTTGTCGGATTGAATGGACAACATGCTATCGGGACCTTAAAAGGTACCTTTAGATTGTCGTCAATTCCACCCAACATAGGCACGACAAATCAGCTATAACACATAGCAGACCAGTCACACTACGCCATTTAGCCTATCGACGGTGAAAGTCGGCAATCACATAATTCGTTTGCGGTGCCTCTACGTCATTTTTTTAAAGGAGAAGAAATTGGCATTATTTCTTGAAGTTTTTGCAGAATTTTCTTCGTATTGAGAAGAAAAATCATGACAGTTTTAAAGAATTGCCGCTGAGTAGTTTTCCGTTTAAAAAATAAAGCACGAAAGGAAGTCTGCGACGTCGCAAACCGAGTTATGTGATTGCCGACTTACACCGTCGCTATGTCATCTACTCCTATGTCCGTCAGCCTTTAGGAAAAAAAAAAATTTCAACAATTGGCCTGCGCCGAGTACATACCTGTGTGCGAACGGGACGAAGCAGTCCGTGTTGAAAATTTCAGCGATGACAGCGTCGAAAGCGGCGTCTGATTGGTTGAAACGGCGCATGATGTCACTTTCCAGAATAGTTTGACAGCTCTCGACACCTATGTCCAGGATGTCATGTATAATGGCCTCGAAAACGCTTATGTCCGCCACGCGATTTATCGTTACGTTGCCGAGTATTGGTACCAACCCGTGTAGGCTGAGCTCCGTGTAGTTCGCGACAGGCTGAAAAAAAGTAGAACTATACTGAGTTAGTTAGTTATTATAATTTTAAGACATTCAGCGTCTCAGGCTATTAACGTCTTTACAGATAATTTTGTTTAGATTTTTAAAGTAAGAGAGGTGAAGAGTTTTAGAATGTTGGTGGTAATATTGAGTTCATCGCATGTAAGAGGGTTTGTATTTCTGTTGATTGTAGGGAAGTAGATCTGTGATTGGAGATATCGGAGGGAAGAGTAGTCCATAAGTATGTGTTTGATGGTTAGAGGTAATGAATTGCAGAAGTGGCAGATGGGTTGGTTTTCTTTGGATATGATATGACTGTGAGTGAAAAAAGTGTGACCTATCCTGAGACGCGCAATTTGGACTTCACATGATCTTGTTTTGTGGTTAGATGTCCTTGGATATGGCATGGGGACTCTACGGAGACGATAACTATACTGAAATACATATAATACCTAATATGATAAATATGAACCTAATATGAAGGATATATAGCTGTATATCCTTCTTTATTCATTAACTTGGAACAACACACACTCTTTCAACTTTAATTTTTCCCCCCTAAAAATAGGGACTTCTTTCGGGTTTAGGGCCGGGTTGAGCCTTGTGGCTGGTAAAGTGCGCCGTATTATAACAAGAAGGGTGGCAAAAGCAAACGTCTCAGTACTATTACTCTGATCTTATGTCCTTTCATTCAAATCGTTTGAAGCGAATCTTTGCAAGCGACGGCAGAGAGCTAACCGCAGCTGCATTGTGACGATAGTTTAAAATTCAAGGCGCCTTCAATTGTTCCCTTATGCAACACAGACAATCCCCAAGTACGAACAGTTGTATCCAGGCGGTAAATACTATCACGCGTGCTCTGGGCTCGCGTTTCTAACTCCTTGCGCAGTCGAACCAAGCGTATTGATTTCATTTTTTTTTTTTAATGGATGCACAGAACTTTTCAAAAATTAGACTGCGTTTCATAGTGATGGAAGAGTATACTCCTCTAATTTCTTCAGAAAGAAGGATCATGAACAATTTAGTGAGCTCAAACTGCACAAAGGCCCGGAGGCAATAGAGGTTCATTTACGTAATCGTGACCTCCTCAAACGAACTCGCCCTTTGTTAATTGTTAGAATTCGACTCAGCAAAGAAATCATTGAGGAAAAGAGAAGTACCGGAGGGAGGGAGGTAAATAAAAATCAGAAACATTTTCCAACTGATAGCGATATTCGACAATAGTTCTTTCGTGGGAAAAATAAAATCTAGGCAATGCCAGATGTTTTTGCAAAATATGTCTCTTGCCCCTCTTCGCCTATAACATGTAAAATTTAATTTTGAAAAAAAAAAACCATACTTTTGGCGCCGTCACTTCAAAAAATCATTCAGTCCCCTTTTTCCGTTACAAGGAGCCATGAGATTACTCAGTAAATTACACGTTCATTTGACTCACCTTCTGTGCCTTCAGGTGACTGATGACGGTCACTTGATGGCCGCGGGCAGCGAGTTCCTTCATGAGCGGAATGAAAAATTGCGTGTGAGACCAGTTCTCGAAAGGGAACACGCCAAGAATTCTGGCCGGATCACTGGGGAGAGGTAGCACCAGGAGAGCGACCGCGATCAAACATCCCCGTAGATATAACTCCATTTTGAATGACCTCGTTTTGAAATTCACAGTGGACGAGCTCGCAAAATGATGCTTCCTCACAAGAGTCTCTAATGTACAAAACGAATTCTCACTTCTTCTAGCCGTTGAATAGATGGACCATTATCCAGGACTCTACAATAAAAACATAAGGTTTAGGTTAGAGGGTGTGATGATCACCTAGTCAAGAACGCAGAAAATAAAGTTCGCAAAAGTTAGGGCATGTTCAACAGCTTTGTGGAAATGTAAGGGGTCATTTCATCCAGCAGGCTGATTACTGGAATTGATATACAAAGCTATAGACAAAGATGACTAATTGAGAATATAGCGATCTTATTGGTGGAAGCGGGTGGTTTCAACAGACAAACGAGGTAAGGGATAGACTAACTGGACCGCATTTAACAGAAAGGAACCAAGCCACATCAGCTATTTCCAAATTTACGTGGGCTATTTATTTTTTTACGAGAGAACGTTTGTGTGGATTCCTTTGAAAATTGCAAGGAATTTGCCTTGCACTATGGAAAAAATCCACTGAAATTTGCACGAAAATCCGCACAACCGTTTTCACGTAAAAAATTAAATTGCCCAATTAAAATTGGCAGTAGCTGATGTGGCTTGGTTCCTTTCTGTTTAACGCGGTCCAACTAACGGCAACTCACGAGAGACCCTACAGTTATTCCATGATATTCTCCCATAGTCTGTAACAAGTACCCGTTTCAACCAATCGGGTCGCTCCATACTCATTTTGTCTTCTTCGTCTATAGCATTGTCTATCAATTTCAATAATCGGCTCGCAGGAAAGTGAGCAATCGTCGCACACCGGATCGAGTTAATATAGGAGAAGTCGGACAAAATCTGGAAACTTTAGAAGCTTATATTTTCGAATTTATGAAACGAAAAAGTTTAAGAGCAGCTCCATTGGTTTTTTCGTGAAATTTTCTCTCAGAGACACCCCTTGAAATTGAATTTGTGACGAAATAAACATCAAAATTTGAAATTTCAGCTGAAAATTTCATGTCCGACCTCTCATACTGGCTCGTTCCACTGTGAGTCGTTAGGGATTTGTTCAAGCGGGGGCATGGTACTCTTGTGTACTGCTCGTTGCCAGTGTTCGCGTACCGTGGTGGTACCGAATATGGATATGACAAAAAAACGAAAAACAACAGATATCGTACGAGCAAACGAATATATATAAGTAAACATACAGTGAGGTGACACTATATATAACGCTAAGTCAAGGCGTCGCGAACCCGGCGTACAGTGGATCGAGTCTATAGGAGAGGTCGGACAAAATTTGGAAACTTCAAACGTTTTTAACTCCGTTTATACCAAACTTTGAGCTTCCAAAAGTGGCTCAACTGGTTTCGTCATGACATTTCCGACAGCTCGCACCCCATGGAAATTAAAAATGGGACGAAATAAACACAAAAATTTGCGGTTTTAGACAAAACTTGCATGTCCGACCTCTCTAATTGACTCGATCCACTGTGCGGCGTGGTTGCCCGAGCGATGGCCGAAATCATATTGTCCGCTGGTTGCTTTGGCCCAGGGGATGATTATCATCCTGAAAAGAAAAGCGGCGAAAGCGAAGAAAAAGGTAGGGAAAGAATTCGAAGGAAAAGGTAGGGAAAGAATGCGAAGAAAAAGGTAAGGAACAATCCGTGCCGGCCTAACGGTTGTTTGCAAGGTCGCGGCGTCGCGGACAAGGGTGCCGCCTGGCGCGGGGGCGCAGGGTTGAAAAGGTAAAAAGGTGCTAAAAGGAAAAGATAAAAGATGAAAACGTAAGACAGGCGCTAGGCTAGGTAATGGACAGAGATAGATATGAAAAGGAAACAGGGTATGGCATCGTGCGAAGCCATCGGTAGGAACACTACAGTACCATTCACCATTATTCGAGGTGGATGTAGGATTAAAAAAATGTTTTCCAGGGAATGGTTGCTAAATTCATGTCTACAATATATCTTTCACTGATTTTGAAAAAAAAAAAAATATATACACCTTCAAGTTGACAATCTGTTCAGACTGTTTAGACAATATGTTAGATGTATCCTCACTCTACATATATTTTATTCTTAAAAAATTCGATCCGCGATCTTAGGTATACATATGTAGTTGTTTTGAAAAAAAATATAGACTTTTAAAGAATCTTTATCTTTTTAAGGACCCTATCAAATATGTTTGAACTTTGAAGGAATTCTTTCAGATGGGGATCTACTCTTGTTTGCCTCCGTCAAACCTCAAATGAGCATGTATAGTTCCTAAACGCAAAAATGGGCCGGCAGTTTACCGACTTGAAAATGGTTTCAGTTCAAAAACTCTCCAAATCGCCCTGGTAAAAATTGGCAGTAGAATCTGTGTTCCAAAATACCATAGACCTACAGCCGGCTGTAAGATTCCCAATAGCTTCTACAGCCGGCAAAACAATTTCTTACAGCCTTTTATAGCCGATGGCGATTAAGCAACAGCCTGGCGATAAAGTGTATGCTAAACGTTACTAATTACGGATGCTAGGACTTAGTGAGTTTTTGGACTACCGTTCTCTTTTTGGGCCGTAGTATCTTGATTTATTTTGCGAGGAAAGCTCCGTACTTTTGAAGGGCGCCTGCCATTCCTAATATGTTGGAGCGCCTTCAATTTCGTATGATACTGTGCAATACCTCTGATGTGAAATAGTTGCTTCAAGCGCCGTGATACGCTGCGGCGCGGCGGGCGGACAGCCAGCGCGTAACGCGCATTGACGCCTACAAACCTAACAGGGATACTTCACGCACTGCGCAATGCGTGAAGTATCCCTGTTAGGTTTGTAGGCGCCAGTGCGCCGCCGCTCCGCTTTGTGTTAGGCTCTAATATTTAATCTCGTGGAGTCAGCGTTTTTCAACTCATGATTTGAAATGTTTGTACACACTGTATGGATTATTCTCATTGTACTTGATGAAAAAAAATATGTAGTGTAGGAAAATATAATGTGCGTTTTGTGAATATTAAGGTGATTCCGTACAAACTTAAGCACACGAATTGCCACACAATTTCTTACAGCCTTTTATAGCCGATGCCGAAAAAGCAACATGCCAGGCGATAAAGTGTAAAGCCCGGTGATAGGAACTATAGCCCGGCTGTATAATTTTTTATCGCTTCGAGTAGCCCGGCCGTATGATTTTTTCCACTTTCTACAGCCAGCTGTATGATTTTCAATCGCCTTCTTCAGTCGGCTATAAGAACTCCTATGGTATTTTGAAACGCAGCTCCTATCGCCAATTTTTACCAGGGGCGCAAAGGTTCAAATGGACTGCGTTAAGCAGAGAGGAACCAAGCCACATCAGATGTTGCCAAATTCAATAGAGCAATTATTTTTTTACAAGAGAACGTTTTGGCGGATTCCTTTGACATTTGCGAGTAATTTGCTTCCTACTACGCAGGAAATTCACCGAAATTTGCAGAAAAACCCGCAAAGCCATCATTGGGTAAAAAATTAAATTGCCCAATTAAATTTGGCAATGGCTGATGTGGCTTGGTTCCTCTCTGTTTAACGCGGTCCATATGTCTGTTTATAGGAGCAAAATGTTCCAAAAAATTGAATAACTTCATTTGTTCTCGCTGATAATCCGGATCAAGTGGCCTCCACCGACATAATAAAGAACCTTCTTTGAACGATATACCATGCGCAGTGTTGCTCTCGCGTCTTAAGCAACTTCACTCATCCCAATGTTAGGAGGTCAGGGTCACCTAGATTATGGAAAACACAGCAGAGGAGCCTGGCCATCAGAGACTTGAATTTTAAAATAATGATCATAAATTCATGCATTTAATGACCGCACAATAAATTTAAACGCTTGGCTTTGACAATCCTCACAGAATTTTTCAAAAGTATTTTTACGTATATTATCTCTTCATTGTATTATACTCACCAAATAGGTATCGTGCAGACCTTAAGGTCTTGTGATTGTTACATGCAACATAGAAACTTTGCACTCCAGGTACACCTGGAGCTACAAAAAATGGTTAGTTTATCTATTACAAGTTCAGCATCAACGGAAGTTATTGGACGAGAAACCGCAGATGTTCTGTCGTTTTTCAGACGAGAGAACATAACTCCACTTTGACGTTGCAAAATTGTCACTCGAAAATAGCAAATTTCTACCAGAAAACAGTTGGGAATGTTTAAATACAAATGTAAATTATTTTTTAGCTGACTGCACGCAGCAATCAGCAAATATCATTGACAGAAATTTGCATTGCCATATTCCTGTGAGAAATTAAATTGCTTGAGTCACTTTTAAAAACTTGGAATGGAATTGCGCTCTCCGTCTAAAAAACGACAAATTGTACATGTTGTTGATTGAACCTAAAAAGTTTGGTTAATATTGAGACTTCTCATTTGAACTACTGCTTCATTCATACATGACAAACCTGAATAGGTATGCTAGTGCGTTTTTTCTCTTTCGTGGAAGAATCCCCCCCCCTCTCCAGTAATTCATGATCTTTTTGAGTTAGTCTCTCAGATTATTGCAGGTAAAAAATAAAACAGAAAAAAAGGGTTTCCACTGGATTGCGTAAAAAAAATTACCTGGAACTCTATTGTCTACCATTCGACAGCGCAATACAAAGTTGACTGAAACTTTTGACAATTACTCGGAGATACTCACAATCAGTTAGAGTCTTTTTTATAGGCGAGAGATAGTGCAGCTCCCACATTTCCTAATTCTTTCGTAGCTATGCAATTAAGTTTATCTTGAGAGAGTACTTAAGTCATAGTTTCTATGATGGAACAAAAAATTCAGCTATCTCACCAGGCTTCTCAACACTCAATTCTGTATTAATGGATTTAAAGGTAATTAGCTCTAATGCCTTCATAATGAAATTGGCCACTAACTGTGATATTTTTTATCTATTCTGAACTCAGCTCTATTCCTGGTTGAGATATCCACTTAAGTGTAAATTTTAGACACATTGTTTGAACATGGCTAGGTACTTACCGGGGGCTCTTCCCATCCGCGTCAATTTTGAATTGAAAAATTTGATGGATCCTAACGTAGGGTAGAACGTATGAACCCGGGAACGTGGTAGATAACGTTGTTAAGACGACACCACACACACTTAAAACGTCATTCTGTATGCATTTCTTCGCGACACGACGATCGACGGCGTGAATGAAGGCCTCTTACTTGACTGGGCCATTATTGAGCCAATATAAACCACATGAATGAATCTCAGGAAGGTCAATCTATCCCCTCCATGACCAATTTCAGTCGTAGCATTCCATGTTGTCAAGCAGCATGCTGCCTTTGAAACTTTTGTTTCAAAAAGGCTGTATTCTAGATACCTCGCACTTACAATTGAAGCAAAGGAGCATAGCTTACATTTTAAGTTCCATAGGAGGCCTTGTGTAGTGTTTGTAGCGCCAAATCGATGATCGGAGGGTCCCGGCTTCGATTCCCGGTCAGGCGACCCGAGGTTGATGGCCTCAAACAACGGGCGCCTAGGACTGGTTGTTAGGGACGGAGGGGGGATGGGACTAAAGCGCAGGATTAGCCCTTGTGGGCTATTTGTAGTAAATAAAAAAGCGCAATGATTAATCGGGCGAGGCAGAAGTTAAATTCAGAGGTCTATACTACTGTTGGACCCAGGCCCGCCACAAGGGGGGGGGGGATACTGGGTCCTTAGTACCGGGGCCAGGGCCCCGGAGGGGCCCGTGACGCAGGTGACAAACCACTACGAATTCATGTGTAAACCTTATTGTCTCGTAAGGAAAAGTGAAAAAATTACCCTGAAATTTCGGTAAAAAAAAGGTGAATAAAGTTTAAAAAACACGCTAGGGCACTATAAAATTTTTCTTACTTTTTTAGAGATTTCTATCTATTTTCAAGATTTTGAGTAGTATATATAGAATGATATTTTTCTTCCGTTGTCGGATGCTTAGAGGCTCCTGTCTGGGCATCCTCGACTTCAATGGCTCAACTCCCTCGCCATAGACGTACGAAAGGGGAGTCCAGGGGGGCCCGGCTCCCCCTAGAATTGAAAAGTATCACCTGCCCCCCTCAAAAAAAATTTATAGATGTTTTGAATGCAACAATTCGAAAGTATTTGGTGCTGAAAGTAAAAAAAAAAGGCGTAAGTATTCTGCAGAAATTGATGGAAAATCTCCATCATAAGAGCTTCAAAATGCGTCCAAATAGATTTAAAATTTCAAAAATTTCCCGAGGGAGGCTCCCCGGACCCTCCTCTGCGCTAGGGGCCCGGGCCAGAAAACTGGTACCAGGGCCCGAGATGAGATGTGGCGGGCCTGGTTAGACTCAAAGCGTTCACCTCTTAAGTCATCAGTATTAGTGACGGGGGCGGACTGGCCCAAGGGGCAGGGGGGCGATCGTCTCGCCCTAAACTTGCCAGAAGAGGTTCCTCTGGAGCACCGGAGCCCCCTTTGACAAGTTTTAAGGTACATGAGGGGCCCCCTCTGGCTCTTCCTACGGAATTCCTCTGGGATATCTTTGAGCCCATGTTGATTGTTCGGAGCCATTTACACATTAAAATACACATCATGAAATGTCCAACGTCGCAAATCAAATCAAATGCAGGTTTCACACACTGTCTCCTGCACCAAATGGGGGCCGGGGGGGGGGGCCCTCCCTCGGAAAATTGTGAAAATTGTACCCTTCTCAGACTGAATTTAAGCCATTTTCGTGAGATATTTCTTAAAATCAGTTTTGAAAATATTGTGAAAACAGCGTGTAATTTATTGAGACACAGGCCGTTGAATATCAAATTCAACGTAAATTAAATTTTACGACGAGGGAGGAGGGGGTAGGGCTGAGCTTTACGTAAGCTTTCCATCCAATATTCAAAGAAAATGCAAAAATCCATTGTTCGTCGGGTTGAAAATAAAATTCAAGATGAAATAGAGGAAATCAGCACATCACCGATTGCTGACCGATCGGACAATGCTCCTGTCATTGCTCTTGATTCCCACTTCTACACTAAGTGGGAAGTTATAGCAGTGACTTCATCCATATGTCAACTTCATTCTTTTAACCATTCCAAAGACAAAAAAAATCTTCAATTTTGCTCCACGTATTTTTGTTCATTAAACTAATTGTAGGATGTAGGTATCATTAATATTTCCTATGAACTTACTTCAAAAATTTAGTTTCACTAATAAAAATTTTGGCCTAAAAATTGCATTGTTATTTTCTAAAAGATGACGTAATGCTTATATCTGCGATAATTGAAAAAAAAGGGGGGGGGGGTCAGTCGAGCCTTACGTAATTTTTAGAGGTGGAACTAAGAATAGGAAAAAGTGCCTCACGTAATTTATGAATGCCCCCTTCAAAGACCCCAACCCCAGTTTTCTTTTAGTTTTTTTGCGATTTTCTACTTCTTTCAAGAAAAATCCGAGAAAATTTCATTTACCTAGTTACCATTATTCTCCTTGAAACCAATAAAATGTACATGACAATTTTGATAGAGTTAGGAGAGACTCGCATTTGTTTGGTGATCGTCACCTTGTTTCGAAGTATATGCATGCACACTAAATGATTTGGAAAATGTGGCGCCAGTCGGCCTGCGGTCATAGGGCACGAGAAATACGAAACATGGCAACGCAGCGCTCGTCATCGCCAGAGACAAAAGCAAACACTCCCCCTCCCCCCACTTCTTCTCCCACTCCTTGTCCATTAGACTTGTTGAAACCTGTAGTAAACAATCCTCTCAGCGGGCCGGCCGGCCATAGAGAAAAGAAAAGGAGGTGTGTGCATCTTGAGGATTGTGTACCCTGTGACGTAGGTCGGTACAACCTGGTCAGCAAAATCCGGAATTCGAAGTGTGAAAAACGGACCACAACATCCGGTTTTTTTGTTTAAATCAACTCATGAGATAAGTTCAAACACTGTATGTAAAATGAATTTTTTCCATAAAATACACCGGTTCCAAGAAAATCGATGATAAAAGTCGCCGTTCCGACCTACGTCATCAACAAAGTCCAAGATGCCGGAAATGCAAGCACCTCCTCTTTTTTCTCACCGGCTGGCGGCCCATGCGGCCATCATGCCGCATTCCGCGACGGCGAGTATTCTGTTTCTTTCATCTTTCATCGTCTCTTGGTCTCTTCTCTCTTCTCCAAGCATTACGCATTCCCTATGAATGAACTCGCGATCGCGAAGTGACTAGTGACTTTTCGTGTCGTGTTTAAGCATTTGAATTCTTTGCATCCCTTATTTCTTTCTACAATTTCAGTTCTCTGTGTATTAACCGACGATCATGTCTGTCGCAAGTACCACGAAAGTGATGGAACGCCATGACGAATTTGCGTTCGGTCTTGGCCCCCTCCACGCGGTCGTCGCCTCTGAACCTCTGAACTCTTCATGAAATTCGCGTGTATTCCGAAGACATGTATTTTCTCGTTGTGACTTCCATCTGTAGCGCGTGGACTCGACGGTGAGTGAAGGAATCGTGGTTAATTTGCCGCGAATGAGGATAATCGTCTTGATTCTCTCCTGTGTTGGTGCCTCGTGTTGGAAAACCTGACCACCCTGCAACTTTGTTTCATTTTGATTTGGCACCCATCGGAATTAAGGTTTGAGATATCGCACTTATCCACATCTGATTTCAATTCTACCCATGCATGATTTCTTTGGTCTCTTTTCATTACGTTTTGACATATTTTACCCACATGATCCCAGAATTGAGGACTTGCTTGGTCGAAGGGCACACCGACCTGAAGCTTGTGCAGCCCGACCACAGACTTTGACTTCCATCGATATTGATAGAACTCGGTGCCATTCCAATGGAATACCCCATTGGAATGGAACTGAGTTCTCTCAATATCGATGGAAGTCAAAGTCGGTGGTCGGGCTCCCCGGGGCTGCTGATGCTGCTAAGTTCGTGCAACGTAGTTTTACAGTTACATTACCTACCTAGCTGAGAGTTCTGCCCTGAATCTTATCTCACCCTCTGTGGAAGTAACTTGACCGAGGATGAATCTTATTTAGGCACTGCAAATGATTCGACGAATTGCCCATTCTTACTCTCATTCACCGTTCTTGGTATTGAGTTTTTCTCCGAAGGCTCTCTCTTTCATTTTCCATGCTTAAATTTTTGAAAGGAAGGGTAATTCTCGAAAACATGTCATTGAACTACTATACATGGACAGTAATTTGACAGACAACATGCGTCTTGCTTTGTAAGGTAGGCGTTTCATTATAAAGGTGATTTAGACGAAAGAAAGTGTTTAACAAAGAGAAAAATGAAATATTACGTTCTATGAAGAAACATTCTTAAATTGATTGAAAATTCTCAACTCATTACACTTTACTGTAAAGAAGACACGCGGTGGTAAGAAGAAATTGGAAACCAATAAATTCTAAATTAAAGAGAAATGAGTGAGGGAGGGTACCTTTTAGGTCTAAACATTTAAGTAATATCTAATCCATTGTTTACATCCAAACCAATAGCGTCTAAAACTGTTTTCATCTAAATCGTTTAGATCTAACACGATAGCGTCTAATTATTTAACATCTAATGTTTGTTTTCTCAAGGAAACTAAATTTTTAGGTCTAAAAAAATAACAAGCAATTTATCCTGCCAATCTGATGGAATTTTTCCATCTAATGTGTTAAAGTCCAAAAATTTTACGTCTAAATAGTTGACGTCTAATTAGTTAACGTCTAATTACTTAGTTTGGGTCTACATGTCTATGTGTATCAGAAGGCGGGTGGAGAGAGAGCAGCGGCCATTGTAATGACGAAAGAGAGTACCTCGTGTGGCGCGTTATTTGAATGAATCGTCATTTGCTCAAAACAGCTGATGGTAAGCCCTCTGCTGCCAGTTTTCCGTCATTCGGTAATCACATATATTATTTGAATTTGACATCTCCAGTTCCAGCCACCTTTCGGTACTTTTAGCGGCCCGTTGTACGAGCTGGCCATGATGATGGCCCATTCTTACCTCCCAGTTTCAGTTAAATTTGAGAACTTTTAATGTTGCTTCCAGAATTCTACATCATCACAACATATGTTTGCTTTCTCTCAATTTTTTCCAAGGCGAAAAAAAAAAAAATTGGAATGATCAACTTGTCCTACTTAATTAGCAGCTGAAAATCGAGTCCAGAGGGATCTCTGAGCTCTCTGAGCCCATAAATGAATGTTTTTAATAATTATCATGTACGTACTGAATTATCTGTGAGCCGTGCTCTTGATGTGCTTATTCTCGGATAAGGCACCTTGAGGAACAAATAAATTTGGTAAATGTTCTGGAGAGAAATATTATGGAACTACCTCACCCACCTCTCCTCCAAAACTTCACTTCGCTCAGTTCATCTTTCATGTGCTGTCAGGGTTTAACTCTGTCAGTCAATTTACTTCTTTCAGAAAGAGGAAATACGCGTTTAATAAGTCATTGAAGAGTCTATAGTGGGTTTTTTAAGGCATTGTTATTATTTGACTAATCAACATGACCTGGCAGCCTCTCTCCCAGTTTCTTCTCATTGATATCACAGCCTCAGTGTAAGTAATTTTTTTTAAGTAAATAATGCAAAAGCGATGGCCTTATTATCGGTGAAACTACCAGACCATGTAGGTATCTCATTTGCAGTGGTTATAAATCTCCGCTTCCATTTTATTTTTTTCAAGGAGAGCAAATCAATATAATATTTTCTTGAAATTTTCTTTGAGTTTCCTTCGCAAAGAGAAGAAAAAACATGGAAGTTTTCAAGAATTGATGTTGATTATTTTTCCATTTAAAGAATAAAGTATGACAGGGAGTCTACAACATCGCAAACCAAGATACGTGGTCTGGTAGTTCCATTGTCGTAATGCCTCTTAAAACTTGATTCAAGACTGAAGACCATGATTTACCATAGGAGGGCTTTTTGCAGAAGTTGCTGAACCATTATGAAAATAGTAATTATAGGCGGTCGGATTTGTTTTGTTTTGAAATAAAGGTAAATATATTTTCGTTGGAAGGAGCTTGCAGAGTTATCGATAAGCATTAATAAAATTCCCAAATTGTTCTGTTCACTGGAGTTTAATGCACTGCAGCAGAAATATAGCTCTTGTTTGAAGGTATCTTTCGTAGTATCAGGGACTGTATAAACTCTCTTAAAAAACTTGTACATTTTAATTGAAAAACTTAATAAAACTGTGAAAATGTACAATTTTTGGGATTTTTTTTTTGCAAAATTTACAAGAGGTCAAATCTAAGTGCATGGATTGTTTGAAGAAACTCTGAAAAATAAAACACCGGTTTTTTTTAACACTTTCAACGTAAATTTTAGGCATCACTTGGTAATCTATTGTCAAATAAGGCGTAGGCTTTTGCTAGGAGTTTTGAGTGGGACCATTCTTAATTCAGATGAACGTTTTGAAAAGGTAATTCGGCATTTCGATACTCTTCTATCTCTTCATCAGTTAGCGGTTTGCATTGGTCTTTTTTCAGTAGAAGAATTACCTCACGTGTAAAATCATTATTCCTGTTGGAAGATGGCGATGAAGAGAATAGATTTCTATTCCCTTAGTCGCTGGGAAAACGGTATCAATGCGCAATGTCTTCGTGCTCGCGCGATCACTCATTTGCATTCGCACCCTCCACTCCGCACATTGTCAATTCACAAAAGTTTTTCACGTGTTTCAAAGTTCACACAATTCAAAATGGCTTGCTATTTGGGCAGCCGATTCGGCCATCGAACCGGGGTTTAAATGGAAGCTGGTAATTCCACACAAGGATCCAGTGGTAGCAGGTGATGACGACGTGTAACTTTTTTCTTCAATAATTTTGTTACGTCCTGTTCTAATTGGCGCGCGCCCGCAAAAAGATGCACCGATCATGATCCAATTTTGTGGGGTTACGTTATTTAATATCTCAGTTGAGCGATGCACCAAGGTGAATGTTGGATCCACGAATTCCATCGATTCGACGAGTAATCCCGAGTTGTCCTCATCACCTAATGTGCGGCAGGTTTTACAGTGTCTGGCACTGAAAAAACATTTTGGTCGGATCTAAAGGACCGTTTATTTAATGCTGCTGTGATAAGGAACCACAGGTGCCAATAAAAAGTCAGATCCTTCATTTTTAAAAGGACCCGAAAATACACTCTCTGGAACAAATATACATATTTTGCGTAATAAATTAACATCTGCAAAATTCAGCTGATGGCCTGTTTGTAACTTTTTCCGAAGCCACCTACCCTCATTAATGACCTCTTGTAGCGTTAAAACGTTTGACTCCGACGAAGATGGCAAGGAGTCGCCTAAATTAAAATTCTCTACAAAAGGATAACACAGTAGTTGCTTATGATGTCCAAAAACCGTTTCAGTAACAGTCGAACAACATTTAAAGTTTGAAAACACAATATCGATTGCAGTATTAGAATTAGTTGTGAGGACTTGGCCAGGGATCATGGAAAGTAATCCATTAGAATAGCATTTGGAAAAAAACATGGTCGTTACTTTTTAAAAAATCAATGTTAAAATCACCCATTACCAACACCTTCGCCCTGTAAGATTTTGCGACCGATATCATTTTAACATTAGCCTCGGAAACCATATGATAAGGTGTAGACGGTGGCTTGTAACCTGAGCAAATTACTAGGTCTTTATATACAAACGCAATTAAACAACAACGCTGAGATTTCCTCAATTCTTTGTACTCATAAATTATCTCGCAATGCCTGTCATTCCTTAAAAATATACAAAGACCAAAAGCAATTTTTTTCATATTCAATGGGATGTCTAAGCGATATAATATTTCATACTGGGGTAATTCGAAACTATCATCCGTCTTTGTCCAAGTCTCAGCAGCAATAAAAATACAGGGTGTATACAATCTGATAAAATTTTTAAATCTAACCAATGTGATTTGTGCAGTAAACTTTGAATATTCTGATACACGATCAGATCAGTGTTAGAAAATTGACCTCGAGTTAGGTTATAGTCTTAAGGTTTCCCAATAAAAACAGGTTACTTAATTTAATACAACGGCTTAAGGCAACGTATATCTCGGCCCTTTCTAGGTTTTTGCTTAAATGTACAACAACAGATTCAAAAGTGGTTCCTTGGCTTTTGCAAATGGTAAGCGCTTCAGCAGGAACGACAGGAAATTGATAGCGCATGACCATTTCAACGCGCTTAATTATTCGAAATCCTCTTTTTACTCTTTCAATTTTTATCACAGGAGGATGCAGCTTGCCTTTTCTTGCCAACTGCCGGGTTAGAAAATTCTATCCACAGACAAGTAGGCGAACTGTCTTTATCAACGTTATGAAGTCTCTTAAAAACCCGTCCGCTCCATTAACGAGCCCATCCTCTACATCAATATTCACCGTCAACATATATTTAATTCCGATACTGAGTTTCAGCTCATACGGTAAACCTCTGGTTTTGTTGAGAGGTGCTTTTTTTGCTTCACTATACACGTGATCACGAGTCGATGCTTTGATTTTTTCAGGCAAAGAGTCTGCGGCAAAAACCATTTTTTTCTCGGGATCTAATGCAATAATTCGATCATTACGATCATTAACATCCTTATTAGTGCGATACAAATGAATGGTAACTTTTGGTATGCTTTCAACAGAGGGAACAGTCCTTGATCTCAATAGAGACATTTGAGATTGAGATAACATACCCTCTGACAATGCATTTAACGTTTGAGCAAAGACTAAATCGTCGAGTTGGAGCATAATTTCGGTCAGCTGAAAGGTTCAAAAAAGACGCCATAACGGATTACCACATATAATTCCGTATGGATCAGCAGAGCAAGGCTCAAAGATAAAACTATCCCCAATGGGTCTTAACTGATTAAAGTCGCCAAATACAGTGACAGAAATGCCGGCAAAAGGTTTTGAGGATTGAAAGATTTGCTTTAATCTACCTACGATCTATTTGTTGAGACATTCTAGATCCCACCATGCCAATCTCATCTATTATAATTAGTTTAAGATCTTGATATTTACATTGCAAAGTGTTGCGAGTTGAATGGCTTAAAGGCACCAGTTCAAAAGGGCACTGATTTACTGGCAAGACGAATGCGGAGTGTAAAGTTGTTCCTTTGATACCAAAAGCAGCTTTCCCTGTCGGGGCACATAGTAATGTTTTTAGAGAATCTAAACGTTGTGATTTACTATTAAAATGTCGTAATAAAGCTTGTCGAAGAGCCTCCATCAGTCTCGATTTGCCAACTCCGGCACTTCCCGACACGTAATGATATAGTGGACTTAAACCCCCTTTAAAAGCATGCAAAACGTGAAGCGCAAACTCTCGTTGTTTTAAATTTAAAGAACACATCTGTCCCGGATAGGTAATTTAGGTGTTACAGTTCGGCGTAACACAAACCTATTCCCTATCCGTGGCGGAAGTTGGGAGAGCAAAAATTAAGACAGATATAGTGGTGTGACGGAGGACTCGCTTGTATTGATGGAATGTTACATGAAGATAGATACAATTGGACTGACTTTCGGGAGCACTTTGGACGGCTGTGCAAGATGGTTAAAACCGAAGTGAAGAAACTCTCCGTACCGGAATTCGAGCTTAGCCTCTAGAGAGCTTTATCCATCAATCCATCTCGTGACGCTGGTAATAAAAAGTATAATTAGAGATAGATGCGTTCGACTGATCACAGCAACGAGTAAGTGAAGCTTGCTCGATGCTTGGTTTTGAAAATTCATAGAGTTAGACCGAAAATATGGGAGAAAGGGAGATAGAGAACCTCTATGAATAAATGCGTTGCGGTTTACGCGACAACATCAGTTCGATGTATTCAGTTTCAGGTATGACACGAGGGATCGGCACAAGTGCAACTTCGTCAAAATCATTTTCACCATCTTTATCTGATTTTTGTAATTTGATATCATCCATTATGTCCCCGTCCTGAACGTATTCACAGAACACTTGAAAACCATGGGCATCGCGGAAACGAATATCGTCTTGCGCCTCGTGGAGCTGAACCATTGTTAATGCCGACTCAGCAATTGCCTCTTCATAAAAGTAATTACTCCTTTTTTTTTTTTTTTTTTTTTTTTTATTTTTACATTAACATAATTTAGTACAAAATACACTTGTAGACATATGAAAATGTCTTTTAAAGCTTAATTAAACTGTAAGATTAACTTAACTATATTAAAATAAACGTTTTATCATAATTACTAACATACTGCCTCTTTACATTGAGGAGGTAGAATAAGTACACATTTATTCAAATAAAAGATGTCTTTTTGTCTTATCATATGTCGTCTTCTGTTTTATTTGAGACTACGGTCGACCGACACCGGCCGAAGACCTAAGCACCTCTGATCCGTCCGAAGATACGGGGAGGCACATTTGTATTATGGAAATAATTTTGAAAAGCCCTGAATTCCAAGCTCCTAGGGCTTACGTCTTTTCAATCTGCGACCACATCAGTCCCATTCCAAAAGTGCAAGCGCTTCTTGGTTGGGGTGACGATGAAGTCTCATCTCATATGCTGAGTACATCTTGGTGATGTAATTCTCCACAGAATCAATATTGAGGTCAGCGCGAATATCTGCGTTCCTCTCATACCAACGAGCTTTAGCAATACTTCTTAGAATCTTCATTTGTATGACTTCGATTTTATCTAAATTTGACTTAGCTGCACAACCCCACAATTGGCAACCATAACTCCAAACCGGCCTCAACATTGACTTGTAAAGAAGCAACTTTAGTTGTAGAGAAAGTCGAGATTTGCGCCCCAAGAGCCACTGCATATAACTTAAGTCGCAGTTGAGCGACCTTTTTTTTAATGTGAGCGCCCCATCTGAGCCTGGAATCCAGGTGGAGGCTAAGATATTTTGCGATGTTATCGTTTGGGATTTTAACTTCTCCTAAAAGTAGGGGAATATGGGTAAATGGTCTATTGGTGAAAACAACCTCAACCGATTTAGACGCATTTAGTTTGGTTTTGTCTTTTTTTGTCCATTTATCTATTTTGTTTAAATGAGATTAAGCGTTAAAACGTGCCTCCCTGTAACTTCGAGACGATGTTAGCACGAGAGTATCGTCTGCATAAATGCCCAACTTTCCCCCCCTCCCAGACTGTGGGATGTCTGTGGTGAAGAGAGAGTATAGAAGAGGAGAAAGACAAGAACCCTGCGGAACTCCTGCCCTTATAGGTCTTATGCTGGAGACTGCATTTTCATATCGGACACGAAATTGTCTATCCGTAAGAAAAGATGCTAGGAGCTCCACATGGTTGCAAGGGAGCATTTTATAGAGCTTATCAACCAAACGCTCGTGCCAAACACGATCAAATGCCTGTGCTACGTCAAGAAAGACTGCCACACAGTATTCTCCTTTTTCGAGAGCATCCTCTATGAATTTTGTTACTCTGTGAAGCTGGTCCACAGTAGAGTGCTGGGCTCTAAACCCAAATTGAACGTCAATAATTAAATTTTTATGTTTTACTATTTCATTTAAACGTTTGATGTATAGCCTTTCAAATAGTTTCCCTATGACCGGTAAGAGCGATATAGGTCTATAGGAAGCTGCTTCTGCTGGTGGTTTATCGGGCTTCAGTAGAACAAAGATTTCAGTGATTTTCCATTGTGCTGGAATGTATTTACAGCGAAGAACTGCGTTGAAAATAGCAACTAGTTTCATTAATGCTTTTTTAGGTAAATTTTTCAAGATTAAACCTGAGATTTTGTCGAAGCCTGGAGCTTTCTTAACTTTGATTTTTCCTTTTATTTCCTTGGTAAGTTCTGAAGGAGAAATGGTTTTGATTTTTACTGGTGGAATCTTTCTGACTTTTTTACGAAGTTTCAATGTTGACGCCTCCCCCTGTTTTTGTGGTTCCGAGAGTAATTACTCCTGTTCTTTTTAATTAAAGCAAAATTAGCCTCATAAAATTTGGTTTGATTCATGAATTGCAGGTTCAGTTTGCCAAGGTAAGAATAGGAACAGATTTTCACGATAAAAATTACCGATATCAACATCTTTTTTATAATTAACAAAACGTAATATTATTGATTTTGTTCGTTTGAACAAATAGCCTGCGTTATTTATAAGTTGTAAACATGAGACTTCTTTGACGACATCGTTGTTACTTGAAAACTCACCCTCCTCATCCTGATGAACATTTCTTGTCGGGCGACCCTTAGATGAAAATTTATACCAAGCCACGAAGTCCGCCAAACAGAGGTTGTAAAGTTTTGCGGGACGCAAAGCATAATGATCTACCATATTCTTCACATAAATGTCATTAGAATTAGAGGCCATTAGCTGCAGTTCTTGTTTCGACTTCAAAACAGCAATCCTATTTTCTGGCGGACTGCTATTTATGAATGCAGATTGTCGGGAAGATTTGCTTAGTGGAAGCTGGTTTGTTTCTGGTTCAGCGCTTCCAACTATTTTAGTGAAGTCAACAGCTTTAATGTTCCACGGTACAAGCCCACACTTTTCAAAGCCATTTTTCAGCATTTCAGGATATATAACTTCCATCTAGGACTTGCTCTAGTACTGGACAGAAATTTTCTTTTTTCAGCTGCTCACCACTATTTGTGATTCTCCATTGAGTCACAGTCTCCTTCCACGCATCTTTTAGACTGTGAAAAACTGAGACATCCATCGGTTGAATTAAGTGTGTTGCATTTGGGTATAATGCGACTATTTCGATTCCATTCTCCCTACACAAATCTGACGCATGGAGGGAAAGATGTGATGCATGACCGTCAAGAAAAAAGATAACAGGCCGTTTAATTTTTTGCTCATTTAGCCATGTTATGACTATGTTCGCCATGTATTCATAAAAGACGGGGCAGGTCATCCACCCACTCTCTGACCGTCCAATTCCCCAACCTGCGGGCACGGAAGCTGCTATTTGATCAGGAATTCTCTCATATTTGAATACTACCAATGGAGGCAGCAAGCACCCAGAGGCAGAACCCCCCAACATAACCGTCAGGTTTTCCTTTTCATCTGAGTTTACAACAGAATATACACTCTTGTCACCTGTTCTTGCCAAGACGCGCCCAGGTTTTGAGCAAAAGAACATTGCACACTCATCCGCGTTAAAAACTCTACTTGGGTCTTATAAAATATCATAAAGTTTCTTACTTTTTAAGTAACTCTCCACTTTTTGACTCCACTGAATCAAATTTTCCTGAGTTACTTTAGCACGAGATCTTGTTAAATTTTGAGATGTTCTCTCTGCAATATTTGGGTGGCGCTTCAAAAATGCATCATACCATCTCCTTCCGGGTCGGTTATTTATAAATGGAACCTGATATTTACCGAGTTTTACTAGACGAGCTACACTGTCGAGCAGTTGGGTCTTTGTAGCCGGGAAGCCCATCGAGGAAAGTTCTTTGATCCAGTCTGTAATTCTTTTTTCAACGTCCACACCAAGCACAGCCTTTGGTCCCAACTTTCTTCGATCACATCTTCGATGCACATCTTCGATCACTTCCGATTTCAGCCAATTCTGGAGGGATAATGTCGCGGATTTTTTAATTAAATGACCTCCATATATTTTTATGAAACTATAGTTGCCTCAGCGTACTCATCAAAGATCGATACCGGTAAATTCCCCTCACCCGGAGCAAAAATTATGGCATCTGCGCCATTGACTAAAGCAGCGTCATTAAATTCGCCTGAGAAGAGAAGAACATTCTGATTGCCAAGGATAAAGCCATCAAATTAAACTTCTGCGTGTACGTCATTCCCCAGAGAAACTGATTGTCTGCGAAACCATGAATGACGTTCGCATGGTTCACGAGAAGCTGCACTTGTTGAATGTGGGCGTGATCTGGTCCAGGAACTGTCATATTAAAGAATTAAAGATGGAAGGGAAATTTAGATTAAAAAGGTTGAAGTATTTGAGAATGATACCAAACATATTAGATCGAAACGGTTCTAGGAAATTACCTCAAACCTAATAGATCTATTAGTTTTCTCTGTGTACGCGGAGCCACGACCTCATCGATGATCGTGAAATTTGCGGGGGCCTCGCATATCTTGATGAAGTCTTCTTTTTAATAAATCATTGCCAGCTTGTATGATTCGGAGTCCCTGCACGGGCAGCTCGTAAAAATCTCTGTGCGTTTTTTCATTATTCCCCATACAGGGTGTTCGAAAAGTCCCCTCCCCCCCCCCTCTAACTTTTGACCTAAATGAGGTAGAGATTTGAAACTTGGAGGGTGTTCCTAGATCAAAGGGAGCTACTTTTTGATCCCCCCAAAATTTTGGGGGGGTTACGGACCCTAACTTTTAATTTTCAAATGGGAAGACCCCCTTTGTGATACCTCGTTCGAAAGAGCATAAAAAAATAAAATTTTTCGCGCAAACCGGAAGTCATTATCTCAAACCGTTTCAAAATGGCGGCCGGTCAAAGTTCCAAATGGCCGAAAATTGGCACCTGTGCTATTTGCACATGGATTTGCTTGAAACTCGGTGTCTGGGGGTATTTTGGCACGAGAAACACGAATTTGACGTTAGACTTTCAAAAAAACCCTAATTTTTCAAAATGGCGACCGGTTTAGGCTCAAAGTGGCCGAAAATTTGACAAACTCGATTTTTTTGCCAATGGATTCACCTGAAATTCGGTATCTAGGGGTATTTTGACCCGAGAATAACGAATTCAACGTTAGATTTTTAAACAAACCCTAATTTTTCAAAATGGCCGCCGATTAAAGTTCAAAATGGTCAACAATTGGCAACCTCGACTTTTTGCCGAAAGATTCGCCTGAAACTCGGTGAAATAACGTCGAATTCGTTTGTCTCCCACCCAGATGCCCTCAAACACCGAGTAGGAACACCCTCCAAGTTTCAAATCTCTACCTGAATTAGGTCAAAAGTTAGAGGGGGGGGGGAGGGGACTTTTCGAACACCCTGTATGTTTTGAGATCACTTTTTCATAAGCAGGTTTTTAGGATTTCTGACCACTGTATGCGTTGCTAATTCTCGGCGGCAACCTTGACCAGTGAGACCATCAGGTTTTTCTAAATCTAAATCACCATTTGAGCGTATATGCCACTCATAATAGCTGTTGCATCATAGGGCTCTAAAGACTTCGTTTGGGCACATAAGTATTTGTGCCTATTCAGCTTAGGGCTTTGTCATTCAGAGTTTCCTTGCAGTCCGAGAAGTGGTGAGGAAGTGTTCACCTCACACTGAGAAAAAACTATGGCTTATAAACCTATTAGAGGTAAATATGGAACACCACTAATAGTAGTACCTCTACATATAATAATAGCACATATACCTTAGTTATGGTCTCTGTACCTTAATTAGGTACAGAGACCTTAGTATGGTTCACAGACCGAGAATCATTAGTTTATTTACGACTATTATAGGTGTTCCATATTTACCACTAATAGGTTTATAAACCATAGCTTTTTCTCAGTGCAGGGCATTCCAGGGCCTGTAAAACCAACAGAAAAACAACAGAATAGGATTAATATTTCTATGTTTTTCTTAATCTAAACCACCATTTGAGCGTATATGCCACTCATAATAGCTGTTGCATCATAGGGCTCTAAAGACTTCGTTTGGGCACATAAGTATTTGTGCCTATTCAGCTTAGGGCTTTGTCATTCAGAGTTTCCTTGCAGTCCGAGAAGTGGTGAGGAAGTGTTCACCTCAGGGCATTCCAGGGCCTGTAAAACCAACAGAAAAACAACAGAATAGGATTAATATTTCTATGTTTTTCTTAATCTAAACCACCATTTGAGCGTATATGCCACTCATAATAGCTGTTGCATCATACACTGAGAAAAAACTATGGTTTATAAACCTATTAGAGGTAAATATGGAACACCTATAATAGTCGTAAATAAACTAATGATTCTCGGTCTGTGAACCATACTAAGGTCTCTGTACCTAATTAAGGTACACGTACCATAACTAAGGTATATGTGCTATTATTATATGTAGAGGTACTACTATTAGTGGTGTTCCATATTTACCTCTAATAGGTTTATAAGCCATAGTGTTTTCTCAGTGTAGGGCTCTAAAGACTTCGTTTGGGCACATAAGTATTTGTGCCTATTCAGCTTAGGGCTTTGTCATTCAGAGTTTCCTTGCAGTCCGAGAAGTGGTGAGGAAGTGTTCACCTCAGGGCATTCCAGGGCCTGTAAAACCAACAGAAAAACAACAGAATAGGATTAATATTTCTATGTTTTTCTTAATCTAAACCACCATTTGAGCGTATATGCCACTCATAATAGCTGTTGCATCATAGGGCTCTAAAGACTTCGTTTGGGCACATAAGTATTTGTGCCTATTCAGCTTAGGGCTTTCCATTATCTTCATCATATCCTGCTCTGAAGTAAATAAATTAAATTTCATGGATCGATATGGTATTCTAAATAAATACACTTAATTTATTCTTCACGACAAATTCTTTATTCATAACTTCACGGATTATCAAGCAGAAAACAGAGAGATAAGCTTTTGTACCGAAAATGTTCTAGAAGCTTTTGTCACTATCACTTGATTCACAGTGATGGGTAGTGATAATACCTTATCCTAATACGCCTCGTTAAATTTGTAAAGATAATATTTTACAAATTTTAGTGCCTAAAAAAAGGAAAAGAAAGGAGGAGATTATTACACGGCGCGATGACGCAAAATATTTAGATTTTCGTATCGGGGTAAGTAACCGGGGAAACCCCGGCAGGTAGGTATCAAGTAACCGACCGCAATAATATAATAAAATAAAATATGTCGTAATTTCTAGCAAGATTTTTTGAACATGAGCTTGTTCTTCTGGACAAATTATGTTCTAAATTATTAGAGAGGTTTCATCAACTGTCACTCTTTTAGCACCAAATGAAGTTATTGATAAAGGTGTGAAAGAATGACAACTTTGGGTCACTGGGACCATTGTAGCTTCTAAAAATCTATCGTTCAAGCTCACTTAACCCATTTGAGCATTAGGGAGGAGGAAAGTTTGCCTCGAAATGGAGGTCTTTGGACAGCAACTATAACTTCGCTCCTGTTAGATTTACACAGCTAATTTCTAAAAACAGCTGGCTGTTCAGCATACTGGCGAGCATCCAATTTCTGGTTCCTAGTCTCACATATTTCGTTGGCTTTTTCAAATGTTGGACTATGAATGATCAGCTATATCCCATCTACAACTTTTAGTATTATGTTTAAGTGATAAGGATTATCTTTTTTTCATGCTAATTTAATAATGAAATACAAAACAAAAACAATCGGGTTAAAAAATGAGGGTTGAAGTTTCACAACTTGGTCTCACAATCAGTATAAAATATTCACAACAAGATCAAAGAAGAGAGAGGTTGAGGATGAGCATTTTTGGTGTATCGTAAAATGCTCAAGATTTTGTCTCAGTCATTTTTTATACAATAACTATAAAAACTACGGCTCAAAAAATTAGATACATCGTGATTCTCTGAAGTAAGCAATACTACGTACACAGAAAACAAAAATATTTACAGATTCAAAATTGATAGTGTGCTTTCTTAGGTCACAAATAACTTTTGGAAGATAAGATACTCAAAGGCGTGCCGCAATGGACTGACCCTAGACGCATCGTTTATGGAAGTTGGATCGGGTTAGGCAGATTTAAAATGCCCAGGACATTGACTGCTATAATTAGCAAATCATTATAGCAGCCAATGGCCTGGTCAATTTTTTCTACAATAATCCCTTGCTTGACCTGCATTCTTTGGAGGTCGTACAGCATTTCCCTCAGGCACCTGTGGAGGGTCAGACCTGCATCCGCACTGAAAAAAAAATTCCCGGGTTCCGTGCGAGGCCGGTGTAGAGAACGGCGTCTAGTGTGGAGTACATTGATTTCTCGTGCCGCTCAACGCTCGGTCAAGCGAGGGCTAGCATTTGAATTTGCGCGCCGTACAAGAAATGTCTTGCACAAGGCCCGGGAAAAGTTTCGTGCGCGCCCTCGGACTCACAGGACAGTCCCGTAATGCGGGTTGCGGCCTCCGGGTGATAAAAAAAAAATTTAATTAGAGACCGAGCATATGAAATCATCCATTTTATTTTTCATACACACCCAATATACTTTAAATTTAAGAAAATTACACCTGATTTCCTGACAGCTATTTATGTAGTTGGTTTATCTTGAATTGCTTCTGGTCAAAATTAAATTAGACTCAACTAAGTAAGGTATCCTTGAAATGTTATAGACGAATGAGCCTTTTTACCAAAAATAATACATATGAAATCATGAAAAAAAAATTGAGAAGAAGCCATAGACGAGAGATAAATGAAGAGAAAAAAAAATAAATGTAACCACAATATAAATAATAAGTCAAATGAAATAAATATGGGATTGAACAACTTAATGAAGAGAGTTAGCTGGAGTGGTTTCCTTTTTTATATGTAGCCTGTCCTTGTCGTCAGGCGGAAATCAGGAATTCATATCACTACAAAAGTTTTTATCAACAAAGTAAATGGTTTGAAAAATTATATTATCGACTTTCATGCAAGTGAGTGTTATAATTTTTCAAATCTTTTACTTTGTTGTACTTACTTCTTGTGTGTGTGCACACAAGAAGTTATGTATTAGTTTAGGATGTAAGTGTAGTAGTTTTGTATTATTTGAGGATGCCTTAATGTTCTTCCACTCTTTCAGTTTTATGTTATGCTTGTAGTAAGCGATGCTTTGAACTTAATATGCAATCAGTGTGATTTAACAAGAGGGAAAAACGGAGTAAAAGTTAATCGCCTTCAATAAATTTGATTGATATCATAGCGAGCACCACTGAAATGCTTGTTGCATACACTCACGAGGGAAGGAGTTTATTCCCTTCTCGAGACATGCATGTAGTGAAGGTATTTTTCGAATGAGAAACGACGTTTAAAAACACCTACGTGGATTGTTGTACACTGAGAAAAAACTATGGCTTATAAACCTATTAGAGGTAAATATGGAACACCACTAATAGTAGTACCTCTACATATAATAATAGCACATATACCTTAGTTATGGTCTCTGTACCTTAATTAGGTACAGAGACCTTAGTATGGTTCACAGACCGAGAATCATTAGTTTATTTACGACTATTATAGGTGTTCCATATTTACCACTAATAGGTTTATAAACCATAGCTTTTTCTCAGTGTACAGATGGACCGAGTTTAACAGAAAGGAACCAAGCCACATCAGCTATTGCCGAATTTAACCGGGCAATTAAATTTGTTACGAGAGAACGTTTGTGCGGATTTCTTTGAAATTTTTGAGGAATTCGCTTCAAACTATGGAGATTTTTCACTGAAATTTGCACGAAAATCTCCGCAATCGTTTTCATGTTAAAAATTAAATTGCCCAATTAAATTTGGCAATAGCTGATGTGGTTTGGTTCCTTTCTGTTTAACGCGGTCCAAATGTTTGAAAGTTTCTCGACTTGAGAATGGTAACATTACCTATTTCTTCATGGAGGAAAATGAAACCATTTTGAAGTTAAGCCAGTTTTCCAAAATTCCCTCCCAATCAGTTGTGCGTCTGCTGTTAGAGCTTGCTAATCGCATGTTGAGACTAATGTCATTTTCTGATGAGCTCCAAATCAGTACCATTTAAGAACAGGTTGATACATGCTATCAGATGGCAACATTGGTGAGTGGTGACAAAAACAATACTATAAGGTCAAAGCACCTGTTTTTGTCTCAACATACACTGAGCAAGCTCTTCGACCCTTACTAGAATAGACCGATTTTCATGAGCAATACAAAATGCTTACTTAATGTGGCCAGTGCTGGTGGTTTCAGAGGCCAAGTTTAAAACTAACATTAAATCACGTTCAGTAACTGTAGAATAAAGAAAAGTTTCATTCCCATAGTCACAAATCATTCTTAAAAGCGGCACTGACGTCACTCCGCTGAAGAGGCAATGTGTAAAACTTCCAAGCATCTATCAATGTAATTGCAAAATAAAATGATTTCTTGCTGATTCACAATAACTTCTATCCAATGTACAAGTAGTCATGGATATTCTTCCTAAACAATAAACAATGCAGGACGCAGTTGCCGACGCGGTCTCAATCACCTTTGCGCGCGTCAATGACCATTGTCAGGCCGCGGAGGATGCCTTTGCGGAGGAAGAGCGGCGCTGAACCCGCAGGGCCATCCCGCGAGAGGGGCGGTACTCGAAGCTGTAACGGAAGCCCGTCAGCTCCTGAGTACCGCCACTCAGCTGTGTCAGGAGGTGCTCCTTCAGGCACAGGAGGCAGATGCGTACCTTCATCATTGCAATGTCATTTTTGCGGATATGACCAACGTTCAATTTCATCTACTGAATGCCCCTATCAGCAGAAATGAGGTTAGAGCAATGACGCACTGAAAAAAAAATCAGGGGTTCTGCACGAGAATCTCGTGGTGACCACATGAAAAGTGATGTTGAAAATCGACGTTGTAATAACTTTTGCGCCGCACACACGACGAGTTTGGGGTGCGTAACAGAGATTTTCTCGTGCCCGCCACCCGGAAGCTTCATGCCGCCCGCGAGAAATTCCTTCAGGCGGGACTGAATGGCCTTGCATTCAGTTCGAAGGTCACAATATCCCGGATACTCTTCAAGTGGAACCATGTGATCACTAAAAATGGTTTTTGTGAGCTTATTTATTATTTCTTGCATGGCAGCCATTATTTCTTTTTGTCTCTTAAGTGCAGCCAAGTCTCCTCTGAGCTCAACAGCATTTAAATAATCACCCAAGTGTGGAACCTTTTCCAGATCGAAAGCTGATGGTTTCAGTTCAAAATAGTTTATCTCTTCACCTCCTGACTCAGTATCAGTTTCTGTTTCACTTCCATCAGGTACACGTACAGCTCCAGGACTGAATGGCCTTGTATTCAGTTCGAAGGTCACAATATCCCGGATACTCTTCAAGTGGAACCATGTGATCACTGAAAATGGTTCGTGCTTATTTATTTGCAATTTCTTGCATTGCAGCCATTATTTCTTTTTGCCTCTTGAGTGCAGCCAAGTCTCCTCTAAGCTCAACAGCATTTAAATAATCACCCAAGTATGGAACCTTTTCCAGATCGTAAGCCGACGGTTTCAGTGCCAAATAATTCACCTCTTCACCTCCTGACTCAGTCTCAGTTTCTGTTTCACTTCCATCAGGCACACGTACAGCTGCTATCTCAACAGCAGGTGGTTTTTCGGAGTCACTAGCTGGAAACAGAATGGCTTCTTGAGTCTCCTTGTCAAGTATGTTGATGAGCTCATCTGGATCCTTTACACTGGACTAGAGAGACATGTTGTGATTCCCCCTGGAATGGGAGGGGGACGCACGTGAGGGTCGGACATACTAGGAAACGCAAGAACTACATGAGGATACGCATAATTGTTGTGATCCAACTAGGGGAGGAATCGAGGGAGGAAAAGAATGAACACCGGAGGTGGTACTGAACGGGTGTACTCGATGACTGATGATGAGAGCGCCCTGGAATTTTGTAGGATTTGAAATAAACTCTGAATTATTTTGTGTTGGATTTTTACCTTCTTAATTTCACAATAAAAATTGAATGAGGAGAATTTAGACAAATAAAACAGGATAACTTTTTAGACGACAACGACGAAAGAGAGTGAACAGAAGGAACTACTGGCCATTGTTGCACGAAAGTCGGCGTAGCGCCAGTAATCCTCCTGTTTGACATTCCGCAAGCTCGTAGTTTTCGTCACCGATACCGTAACTAGATAGGCGCCATCGGTAGGTTCCGAAATGAATTGATGCACCTTCCCTTCGCGTCGATAAGAAATATTCTGGCATATTTTCCCATCCCCGTCTGTTGAAATTTTTCTTTCGGTGAACCGTGCGAACACGTCGTCCTCCGAGACCGAACCTTCTGAATAATTTTGTGATTCCACACTTGCATGTACTGTTGAACCAGTTGCACCCATGGACCGCGTGGATGTGTTGCCCATGGGTGGCAACAATTTCTGGGCACTTTGGGGTGGACTTGTATATATACAGCTTCAAGAATTTGCTCTTTAACGCACTCGGTAGGGTTAACCCAATAAACATCGTGGACGATGCAGCTTTCGCTAGGTAACTTGCTAAAAGCGGCACTCCAACGGTCTTTAATTGTACGGCAGTAAAATGAGTCTTTAAAGTTTTCTTCAAACAAAGACTTACGACTGTCCATTTGAAGTCGATGTTTTCGTGTTTCGGCGAAACTTCTGTAACGACGACCAAGGGGGGCCCTCCGCTTCAATGTTGTTTGGCATTTGGAAAATAATCGGTTCAATTCATATACTTATAATTTTCAGTAACGAGACGTACGTTGTTCGTCAGTCACGGGCGAACTTGTGGGCTAAGAATTGAGGCGGCAATATTTTTGGGTCCATCGGTGCTTGAACTACCTCGTTTTAGGTGTTTTTTACGCAACGAATCAGTTGAACCGGTCCAAAATTTCCCTATCGATCCGGCCGATCGATAGATCCGACCGGTCCACCGGAATTTTTCACGGTGTCTCCGCCTGCCATTTTATTCCCGTCGTCAGTAATAATTTTTGATCGAAATTATTATTTTACTTTCGTAAGTGATTAAAGAAATAAAATGAAAACTCCAAGAAGCCTATTGCAGTAAATAAGAGAAAGAAAAATAAGAAAAATCCAACCGTGAATTTGCTCTTCTCATTACTTCTGTATGTGAGAACTTAGGACTTGCTCTCTCAGCCTGGCCGAAATCACCGCACTGCGTGCGGGTAGAGACGAAACGGGCAGTGAGGGCAATAATTGAACGGGTTATTTGAAGAGAGTGCGTAACCACTGAATATTCAGCAACTAAGCTCTCGACGGAAAACTATTTTTTAAGAGTGGACACATCTTGCTACCGTGCAATTCTACGAAAATTGCTTTTTAAACTTCTTTATTAAAGATTTGAATATTTGCTGTAGTGGGAAAAGGGTGTAAAGTCCGAGCCACTTCTCTAAGAGTAGAGTACTTCTCAATGATCATTTCCACGAGCAAGGGCACAAACTATGATTTTAAACTTCGTCATCGAACACGTATAATACTTTATATCTACTTTCATAATGCTGCCATAAACGACAGTATACGTAGCGGTTCTGTGGTAGATGGTCATATCCATCGAAATTTTGAATTTTTTAATACTTGCCCAATCTCTCCGAACCCGCTCGTGTAGCCGTGGTTGTATTACAGATGGTGTCACTGAAACAAAGTTCGGTAAAACCGGACTAGTTAGGATGAAGTGGACCCAGGTTTGGTTTGGTACACGAAACCAAACGAACTGTTCGGTCCGCTATACCGAATAAAAATAATTTGTTGTAGTTCGGTTGCACAAACTGAACAGTTCGGTTGTGTGTGCCGAACAAAACCTGTTTCCATATCATCCTAACTAGTTCGGCTTTACCTATTTTTCAGTGATGTAGAACAACGAACATTTTTCATAAACAGACGTATGAAAAGTGGTCGAAAAGATTACGTTTTTCCATGTTTTTTCGAAACTTGACACTCCACAATTCCGTCTCTCCTCAAATGATCCGTTCAATCCACGCACCATCCGCTATCCGCGGAAAATAAGCTGGTAATGGGTCTTGGAGTGTCTGGTTATTTTCATCTCCCAGGCATTCTAGAAGCCAGCACCAGACTCTTAAGAGTGTCAGTCGTGTGCCTACATCTGCTAGTTGTATGGTTCCAATGGTAAAAAAAAACCTCTTGGTTCAAGAGTGCAGTTTTTTGTCGCCGGATTTAAGAGTCTGGACTCTTGTTTCAATGCGAAATCCGCTTGAAACAAGAGTTCAAGACTCATAAATCCGGCGACAAGAAACTGCACTCTTAAGTCAATGCACCGCGGCATTGGTCCAAGAGGTTTTTTTTTTTTACCAGTGTACAATGAGCAGGAATCTGGCACTCTTCAATAGATTCCCTAGGGAGCATACTAGTACCCACCACTCCATCGGCCTTCTTCTCCAAGTGTAAAGGGGCGATTCTGCTGGCGGCCGTCGGCGAAAATTCGTCGCCCGAAATTCGTGAGCGATTTGTGCGTCGAAATTGCGACGAATTCTTCTGCGTGTTTCCTTTGACATCTGATTTTCGTGAGTGAAACGAAACTCTGTCTCACTTCAGCGCGAATTGAAAGCTTGAACGTAGTGCAGCGTACCGTACTTTATTTACTGTTTAATATTAGTTTTTTAAATGGAGAAACAAGAAAGAAAATTATTGATGCTTTTATCACAATTCTTTAAAACGGAAGAAGCTTTGTTTGCTGTATTTACTTGAAAAAGTGGGTAATGATAGGAAACCCGTAAAGTCACCGTATAAAGTACTTCATGAAGAATAAGGACAAGAAAAATAACAATTATTTTGTTTAGTTGTTTCGCACTTTTAAACATAATATAAAATACTTACTTGGCCTGTCAGTCTTCTCTGCAATAAGGCGCCAGGCAGCTTCTCCTCTGACGTTTATTTTGTAGTCTTTGTGTTTCGCATCGTACAAAAGACTATATCTTTGCTCTTCGGTAATTAATATTTGCTCCTCAACGGAGTTGAAAAATTCATTCTCGGGCATGGTGACAATGGGTTGTTAAAAAGTAAAGCATATTTCATCTCTTCAGTTCCAAATCCAGACAGGAACTGATTTGAAATAAACAATCCAGTCGTCTAGACGAATTTTCGCGTGACTGCCAAAAAAGGGCCGCGCCGAATTTGTATACGAATTTTGGTTGACGACCACCAGCGGAATCGCCCCTCAAGAAAATGAAAATGGCACTCACTGTCTGGTCGAAATCGCCGCACTGCGTGCGGGCAGAGACGAAACAGGCAGTGAGTACAAAAATTAGATACGTGAATGTCAGTAGTAGGTACACAAGTCTTTTACTAAATCAAACTGTTTTTTTTTTTTTTTTTTTAAATTCAAATTTTCTGAAAGGGGATAATTATGACTGCCTAACCGCCAGGGGCTGTCGGCGGAAAAGTATTTTGATCCCGTTCTTTCTAACTCAGATTTGCAACTGATACTTTTACGCGCTACTTTTTGATGACTGTGATGCCTCAGATGGACAACCTGCTGAAAAAGACGAGTTGAAAATGATTGTACTAAATTTGAAATTTTTAAATTTGAAATTGATTTATACTATTATCAGTTGAATCCCCACTGATGCGAGCAAAATGGTGAGTGATATCAGTAGAATTTCTTCACTCGTTTTTGGCCAATTCTTAACATACGATGAAAGAGACGGTCGATGTTAGGACAGAATTTGAATCTGCGATGTCTTATATCTCCAGTTATTTTTAAATTTTACATGTGATCAGGATGCCTTCTAATCAAGCCCAGCTTTTCAGGAAAACGAATACAAAAGTATTTGATATGTGAAAGTAGAATTCCTCCATTGATATCAGTAGGGCACTCTCACGATCTGAATATAATTGCTTCTAATGCATGTTGGCCAAAAACAAGTAGGCCTACTCGTCATTTTCTGCAGGGCAGTCCGTGGTATTTTTGATCATGTTCCATGGGCAAGACTCTTTACTTCAGTGGAAGTGATACCCTAGCTGGATGGCTCCAGCACGACCTATCGCAAGTTTGTTCCCCCTGAGAACTCTGAATTCCCTGACAGAGAGCATCAGAGAGAAACATGCTGTATGTACGATAGGAACAGTTTCCACTTTCCCCGACTTACTTTCGGAGGATTTTTGTTAATCTCTGGTTTTAATACCGAGTAGGTATTCATGTGTCTTCAGCTGTGTCATTGTATTCAACAAAAAAACAACTTGTATGGGGACTAAGGCCACAAATAATAAAAAGAACAAAAAATAAAATAAAAAGCCCGGCTTTTTATTTTATTTTATGTGTTCTTTTTATTATTTGCGGCCTTAGTCCCGATTTAAGTTGTTTTTTTGTCAGTCTTTCGAGCCAACTAAGTTGTTTCTTCTTTTGTATTCAACTGTGTAGGGTGTTCAACTTTTCAAGAAAAATGGAATCTTGCAATTTCGCGCTATATGTTTCATCGAAAGAAAAATTGGAAAGATTTGAAAAATTTTGCCTCAACCCACAGATTTTCAACTTCAGAGAAAATGATAACCGCGATGAAAATGATGTTCGAAATTCACTATCGTTGTTGAATACTTGGTTATCCTAATCATTATGATTTAGGACATCATTTTTCAGTGCTGTCAGATTTTCTTTCTCATCATTGAGTAGCCACAGCTCTAGCCAGTTTATCTGTCTTGCATTGTGACGATATCAAGAGATTTTTACTTTCATAGCAAGAAATAGTCGCTTAACTTTGTTACGGATCTCTTCATGAGTTTTTGTGTGTTACATCAAGACCATCATTTGTTATCTCCGGCGCATCGCTAGACATTTTCAAATGGCACGCTTGCATTTATTAGCTCTCCTCATGTTTTCACCAGCTTTGAAAAGTGTCTGATTTTCCTATTGGGTTGCCCTATTTTGTGTTAAGTTTAACTTTCATCTCATTAGTCAATCCGAAAGCGAACTCGTGAACATTAACTGGGGCTGATAAAAAGTTAGCCTAGGTTATGCGTCTTGCGCTTGCATAATGTTACCCTTAAAAAGTACGAAATATTAAGCGACGTTGTGAGACATACTGAAGTATTTTCATGAAATTTCAAATCTTTCCAATCCTTTTTTTTTTTCAAGGTACTGCCTACAGCCAGCAGGGGCTGTCTGCGGCATTTTCTCAAGTACTGCCATTGTGAATCCCATTTTCTCGCTTGCCCCGGTTTACGAAATTTTTCAAGCCCAGGTTGATACATACGGACCTCTCCAACGTAAACTCTGGATAAAACTCCGGTGACATTCAAACGTAATTTTTAATCGGTCGCAGTCTCAACTCTTCCAAGCGATCGAATTTGATGCAAATAGCAGTAGCGGTCTAAGTTAAAGTCATCGTTTCCCGTCCAGATCCTTCAGGATCGGCGGCATGTATCTCTCCTCTCTCGACTCTCCGGAATGAGATTTTTGATGAATCATGAAAATTTATGTGAAGTCACTCACTATTCGATACTTTCAAGAGCGTGATGTTGGTTTTCGTCTTTCGTTATTTATCCACAAAAATGTTCGAATTCTGAAGACTTCGTTTTATTTGAGTAGTGTGCCAACTCGTTATTCAGGATGTCAACAGTAGTAACCTCCATGTTCCACGTCAACGTAATTGTTGAAGCATCTAGAACATGAAGACATACTCCGTGCTCTATACGAACCGCATCACCAGTATTTTGGAGCAACATTTTTTTTTACATCGTAAACATTTCGAATGAGTGCTCACAATGTATCCGATGATTATCTTTTTCAAGCAACACAGTTTTTCACAGTACAGAAAATTGTGGATGAGTGTTTTGTATGAGCGAAGTACCATTCGAACTTCACAGCGACCTTCTTCATTTTTACAGTTTTTACATTTTTGGCTAAACGTCCAATAAGAACCACATCACAAATATTTTTGGTTAACAATTGTTTTGCAGTCAATAAGGAGTGCAGAAAGTTCCTCGATGTACGTTTTCACCAGCAAAACACTAATAATTTTCCCCACGCACTATTACACAGCGCAGCCCGAATAATTACAGCGGAAAAATGTCTACCATCTTCGAGCTAATTGTGGTAGGAAAATCTTCGCAGTCGAAGGAACTTTACCTATACACTCAACGCAGTCAAGCCAATATCATCAGAACATCAGCTCAGCTGCAGTCATTTACACAATAACCAGTGTGCGAGTAGTAATGTTTACATTTTATTTAAAATCCAAGCGTTTTTTCTACTAAATTTTAATCCGCCGACGCCGCAAATTCGAATCATAGCGGAAAATAAACGCGCGCTCCACAAATAGCGCCTTCAACGGCGCAGAAATACTTCAAACGCTACACATTTTTTCCGATGTGCAAGTTGCCTAGCCTATGCCTGCCTGCGTGTTCAACTACACATCGTCCACCCGCGATTCACGGATCGGGAGATTTAGCACATTCTGCACGCCTGTAGACAATGAAAACAATAAGTTTCACTGCGTCGAAAGTCTTCGAAGTTGATGCTCGTTCGACTCAAATCCCGAAAAATCACGCAGAACCTCAGGATGCACGCCTCTTGCTTCTCATTACACCATTTAATAAAAGTAAGAACGCTCACGGATTGAGCTCTCCCACAACGTGAAAGCACGACGGAATGAGTGCGGAGTTGATCGTCACCCGCTGTACGGAGATAAAGCCGGATAATCGCCGAACGCCGAAAGGGTTGTAACTCCAACAATACGAAAATCAAAATAAATCAAAGTATGAAAATCGCAAGAGGAGGTACACATTTTCATCACGAGGCGTGTCTAATTTCACCGGAATTTCTGAAAGTCAATTTTCCAAGTCAAGATTTTGAGGTCAATGATGAATCTATCATTATATTGTAACATCGACCGGTACATTGAAAAGGAAGGCTATTTGCTCAGTTCCCAGATGAATTGAGTTCACAGTTGGAAAATTCGAACGCGTTGTCACTCTCAGGCAGTGCACAGGCAACGAAGTGCGAGGTATCATACCATCGAAAAAATCAGTCCCACAGAAGTTAGACTCCAAGAAATCTGACTCGATTAAGGCAGACTGGAAGTGTATCTGCAACCTCGCAGGTGCTCAAAGCAGTGCATGCCAGGCTTCACCGTGTTGGTACGTTGGGCGAAGACTCAAACTGCGACATCAGCGTTTTCAAATTGTCTCGACATTCGACTATCGGAGGTTACCATTGCCGAAAGGCCGGGGCCTTATCATAAAAATGTCTGAAGGCACTATCAACATGCCGAGTATAAACTTTTCGCCGGTATAGAGTCTGAAAACAACTATGCCAGTAGCCACTCTGATAACAGGAGTGATGCTTTTGACTTTATAATATGTCACCCGCGAGTGAGGGTTCGTTTGCGTCGCATTAGAAGTGGGACAAAATCGGGTTTGGCGCCCTCTGCCCAGAGGCTGCAAGCTTTACACAGAGAGTCTCCTCCTCACTGCATGGTCGAGGAACTCGCCCAGAGGTCGCTGGCAATGTGGACACGGAAGTTTCAAAATACGACCACACTGCTGCTTCAGACCCGGCAACTTATTTTTGTGCCAAGGAAATAATCGATGGCTCTTGCCTGTAGAGGACTCAAATCCAAGCAGCCCAGCAGTCTGATACTCAATCATCGATTTGATTTTCGATCCGAGGATATATTGGTTATAAAAGTGGTCAACACCTTCAATCGGTATGAGATTTATGAAAACCCCTCGAATGATGGATATTCGTTCCCAGTGTTGATTTACTTACACCAGACATTTACGTCAACGCGTCCGATTTCGCGCGAAGTTATAGCGAGGACACCAAAGTCCCCACTTCCGCTCGTTCATTTCTGGACAGAAAAGAACTCAAGTGCTAAAGTAACGACGTCACCTTGGCCATAATCGAATGATCACCAACTTGTGTATTCCGGGGACTTAGCCGTCCGTTCATTCGCTTTTACGTTCAGGCTCAACGCTGAATCTTCAGTTTCCGGCGCCATAAAGACAAATTTGCCCAGTTGTTCGACGACTAAGAAAACAAGAAGACCCCTGTGAAAATATGTCCTAACGACACCGGGGTGAAAGAACGATTTTAGTGCCAACGGGAAAGGTGCTGACACCACCGTACGGACTTATTGCACCAGCTCAAGTAGCAGACCTCACTGTAATTTGACGGATTGGACCATTCGCGCCGTTTAAGTAAAATAATTTCTCAACGGAATCAGATAAATTGGAAGGGAGAATTGCTATTGTAAAATTCCAGACGTAGACTTTTGAGTGCACCGTGCAGGTTTTGCTGTCGATAGCACGTCCCTGCGAACGATGAATATATCCGCTGCTCAGGGAAGAGACCGATATGGATGAGATGTAATGCTGAGCAGGCTTATTGACCAAAATCATTGACTGAGAAAATTAAATTAAGACGGTCACATCCCGTAGACAAGATAAGAAGACACCTATTGTACAAGATTATTCCCAAAATTTTCCGCGCATGAAGAAAGAAGATGAAAATCAACGATACGAAGGATCACGCAACCTGGATAGGAAACATTGTGGCTGCCAGTGAACGGGAGATCGTAACCATGGCGTAGATTCAGGGGTTTGATGGCAGAATTTTTTAGTAGAATTTTGTAAAAACAGACTGTATCAGGGGCCATTCATAAAATACGTAACGTCTAATTTCGGATTTGTTGCCCCCCTTCCCCGCCACGTAACGTTTTAACCTGTAAAAAAATGACTTAACGCTCTCCTCGACCCCCCCCCCCCATCCCCCCTAGAACGTTTTGTAGTTTATGAACGGCCCCTGAAGAGCTTTAGTAGTATATATTTCGTCCGAAAGCTGATGTTGCATTGGCTTACCGAAGATTCTAATGACCTTCTCAGTCGACCTAAGGTGTGCAAGTTTTAACTTGTTAAAGTGTATCGTTTGGTAGTGCTTTTTAAAGCAAAGTGAATGTCGCTGATTTGTTGATGTCAAAAATGTATTGTAAAAAATAAGGAAAATAAATTATAAGGAAAAAAATGGAAAAAAACAAATACCTATTGAAAGAAATTAAAAATTAAAAAAATGAACAAACAAATGAAGAAATGAAAAAAATGCAAAAAGAAAAAAAGGACAAAACAAAATAGTGAAAAAATGCAAAATACAAATTAAGAATGAAAGAAGTAAGCGCAAAAAGCCGAAGGAAACAGACTGAATAACACATCTTAATGTATGTATTATATTTTGTAAATGCAAGTTTGTAGTTCAGAGCTAAAGGATCGTGTTCACATATCTTTCATTTCAAGGTTTCTTCGAAAATGTAGTTTTACTCTGCACTTCCTGTTTCTCGTAATTTAAATTCACGGTCTTCATTTGAGTATGTGAACTAAGTTTTTGAAACTGTTCACGAATTGACAAGTTTGATTTACCATTCCACATTTACTATTATTAAAACCCTTCCGAAGATATCAGTCGCGACCCTTTGGCTCTGAGTAATAACATTAAGTATCCCAATTATAAATCCTGCTTTAAGGCCTTACAGGCTGTCGCAGCATGTTGAAAACGTAAATTTTCAATGGAACTCCAGGATAAAACAAATCCTAGTTCTTGTTCAGTTCCATGGCACTGCCTTTTTTCTGGCAACAGCTATGATTCCAGCTTCAGTAACAATTATATTTTATTACTAAGGGAGGGCAGGCAGGCAGGCAGGCGAGGACATAGAGAAAAATCTCGGTAGACCGGTCTTTATTTAGCGTTAATTCGAATCCTGATTGGTTCCTTCACACGGTGAAAAACAACTAAATCAAGCCGGTTCAAGCGTTGATGGGCTGATACTCCGGGTCATTTTTGCGGCCCCAGTCCGTCCTTGTTTATTACGGGGGCCGAAATAATGCAGAAGCACAGAAGTGAAATTGTAACTAACACTAGAAATTTAGGTACGAACTAAAAATGGATCCCGTAATTCACTGATTATCACAAACTATTTCTTAGAAAATTAGGCAAAATTCAGGTAAAAAATTGCAAAAATTAAGGAACACCTAACGGCATACCTAACCTTCTACTAAACGCCATATAATTTGACAACCAACGTTTTTGGCTTAGCTGAGCTGAGCTGAAAATTGCCTATTTCTCACACATAAACTCCCAAGTCTACCACTACATCAACTCCATGCAAAGATAGGGAGCAAATACATTAGCAGGACTGCAAATTTTCAAGTATACGCATGAACTTGACTAGGGTAAAACCGGGCTGTTTTACCATCTCGGAAAAATAATCTTAGTGGCCTCATTCGGCGTGAATTGGCATTGTAAAGAATTATACTCACTTTTAATGATGAGTTAGAAAAAAGATTGTTGAAGTTGAAAAATCGGTAGCTTCCAGTTAGGAACACGAATTAACAGCCGGAATTTCCAGTCAGATAGAAATCAACATTAGATCCAGTTGGAACTAGAAAGAAAGAAACGAAGAGTTTTTTTTATTTGATTTGTTTGAGATTGTTTTGAACCATGTGTTTGCACATAATCTCGCATGGCCCTTAAATCGGCAGGCGTTATCTCAACTTCGACTTGATTTTCGTTTTGGATCTCAGGAGCTGGGGTCGGGGATGGGGCTGGGGCGGCTTGCTCGGGAGTGCAGAGATTTACTGCATCCTCGATTACTCTCTCACTGATGGGCGGTGGTTCGCAGTAACGAAATTCAAAAGATGGCCCGGGAGGATAATTAAAGGCTACTGGCTGTAGTACATTAGTTACTCCCGCTGATAATGGAGCCAACCTCTTCGCGATGATCTGGTCTACACTGCGATTATACCTAGTGCTTCTTGGTACTGCCCGACTAGTACGTCTTTCTTCTCCGTGAGAAGATTATATTTTTTATCTATAAACTGTTTGAGGATAAGACAAGATACAATTGTTATGTCAATTACTATTCTAAAAATGGTTATTAACGCAGCAGAGAATAAGGTCAAACCGTAACTAGAAATTATAAGGCTAAATATAGTCATAAATATTAATGATAGGTCCATTACGAAACGGAAAAAGCTTAGTGAGGCGATATATCGTTTGTGGCTAGCAATTTTGGGTACGTGCCCGTTTACAGTTGTGTTGGCTTTAGCCAACATGGCATTCACCTTCTGTTGTTGGGTCACGGAGCACTGCAAGACATCCCAGTGGAGGGTCCTTGCAGCATCTTTCGTTATAGCGTCTTTTAGGAGTTTTCTATCCCGTTCTTGATTCTTGGCAAGTTTATCGGCGTTAGCGGATATACCGCCAACTTTGCTTTCCAAACTTTTGATGTGATCAGTAAGCGTATGTATTGTTTTTTCTTCAATTTGATTATCCTTTTTTATAGCGTCTTCGACCGTTTTTGATAACGTGGCGTTGTCAACTAACGAAGAGGACTTCTTTAACAGTAATGCTATATCTTTGTTGTGTGAATCAGTAAGGGGTACCTTTTTGCTACATCACTAATGACAGCTTGGCCTTAGGCTGTCATAGTGCAGACGAATTCTTTCGTCGATTAGCGACAAAGGTAAGTCGTTGGAAGTTTTCCTGGACGGGGAACCCATTTCTCAAAGACAATTAGCTCGTGCTTCAGCTAGGATGGAAACCTTCAAGAAGAAAATTACTCTTTGATCGAAATTCTTACATTTTGCCCCACTATTCCCGGAAAAGTCTCAACTGGGGCTCTCCTGAAAAGTGCGTCGGCAAACATCAAGGTGATAGCACCGCAGTCGTGCCTGTTCTTTTGCTGAGGGACTTTCACGGCGTAAATGTTCCATAGTGAACCGGGCAATACGCGTACACACAGGTCCCGAAGGATAGACAAGGAATTGTTTCCTGTGTCGTTATTATTCAGAGTATCAAAACAAATTAACGCTCTAGAGGGGAAATCAGCACAGAGTAAAAACCAATGCTGTCTGACTGGGCAATGCACAGGAATAATTAGGAGCTCCGGCCTAGAACTGATTTTCCTCAAGTTTTCATCAACGCCTCTAGTTCTAAGTGCCGTAAAGAAAAACGAATCTGCGATTTGTTTTCCGCTGCCGAGAGAGTAAGGAACAGGGTCGGCTGACCAAGTTGCCTGTGGATGGCCATCAAGCACTTCTTTTATCCTACAACCACGCGATTTAAAAGTTTTAACTTAAATAATGGTTGACACAAAGTGGCAAGGCAGAATTTTATTACAAATATTACAAAAATCAATGGTTTGATTTTTGGACTATTCAGAATGAGAATGAGCAACCTAACAAGAGCGTTCAGAGTTTTTATAATAAGAGAATGTGAAATAAAAGATAACAAGTAGATTATGAAAGAAAGATAATGAAATGAGTAAGAAAAATTAGCGAGACGGTTGGGATGGATTATGCTGTCAAAGATTTTGACAGCATGATCCTCTATAATTTGGCGACGGAATAATTTCATACGATGAGTGTGATGCGGTGTTGCGAAATCATACTTGTTTATCACTCGCGCGGGAGGATGGAATGTTCTTAAGTACGCGAAAACTTTCATCGTGCTTAATTGGACTACATTTTGCAATTTGGAACTATAGATTCTGGCCCGGTTTAAAAACAACGTATGTGCCATTAGTTTCCATATGCACATAAATGTTTTTCCAGAAGAGCTAGAATTTATAGTTCCAAATTGCAAAATGCAGTCCAATTTAGGTGTCAAGACAAGCTTTATCTAAAATGTGACCGGTATTTGAATTCTCTGTCCTTCAAGTTTTCCTCAAACAAATATTAATGATGGACAGGCACGTCAACTCTATCTCTTCTTCGGCATGTACAACATTCTAGTTATGATGCAACTTCTGCGGTCAGATCCTCTGAGTTCTGATTTCACTCTCTCCGAAAAATGAATTTTACCGATATGGGAGTATACGGTTGACCGCAAAGAAAAGAGTTGGAAAAGGAAGCTCCTCTAAGTCTGGCTGTAAGTGCCAGGGAACCGTCGCTTTACCCTGACCAGCGGGCCGATTGTTGAATCGTTATCGAATGACCTTGATCGATATATAGCATTGTGAAGATAGGGAGTTATCGATCGATTCATTCGATAAACGATTCAACAATCGAGGCGCAGGCGCCATGATAGAAAAGCAAATCGTTCTCTAAGTCTGGCTGTAAGTGCCAGGGAGCCGTCGCTTTACCCTGAGTGACCAGGCGCCATGATAGAAAAGCAAATCGTTCTTTCCGGCGTCTCTATTCATAAGAAGCACCTCTTCGTCGACTTCTTCAATTTATTCTTCTGGCTCCGCAGGATCCGGAGTAGAACAGGAGAAAAATACCACTAATTTATGGCAAGTGGGCTCTCCAGCCCGCGATCCGGAAGTCCGGATGTCGAGATGGAACCGGCTAATAGCCCATGTCGGGAACAGGCTTGGTTAATATCGCATATCGGAATCAGGAGGATTGATACTCGGACTCCCGATTGGGCTGCATTAGCCAGGGTGCTGGGGTCCTAATCTACATCCATTGGCTCCTCGTCTAAAGAAAGGATTACAAAACATATATTAACACGACATTCTCTATTGATTTTTAGGGTCGTTTCCTACGCAAATGTGTTGTGTTGACTGGCCCTTCGAAACCCAACAATTTATCCATGACTCGAAAAAATGGGTTGATTGCTTCTCCTCTTTGTTAATTATTCCATTTTCTAAAATCTATGTGATTTGATATTGAAATGTAGCTGCTTGCTAAAGAATTTCCTCCAGTTAAACTTAGCATCTTTTTCATTATTTTTGACATACCATCAGACATAGTGATACCAGAAAATTGTGGATTGTGTGGGTGTTTTCGGATAGAGTCATATAACTCTTTTAACGACATGTAGTGACTTTTGTCGGAATATAATTCACTCAAGTTGATATGTTCGGGAACATACCATCAGACGTAGCGATACCAGAAAAGTGTTGTAAATAATATTTTTTGATCAAGTACTCAGTTAATACAATATACTCTCTAATTTCCCATGACATTAGAGTGAAGAACCTTCCGGAAATCCTTAAATCCCTTTTTTTTTTCTTTCAGTCCCGTTAAGAGCTCTTCTGAATCGAACCCCTGCTTAGCTATTTTCTGCAAACATGCATTCGGGTTGATTAATTGCTTGTTCAATAGAGTTTTTAACACTTTTTTACTTTGCACTGGATTGTGTGGGTGTTTTCGGATAGAGTCATAAAACTCTTTTAACGACATTTAGTGACTTTTGTCGGAATATAATTCACTCAAGTTGATATCTTCGGGAACGTCATAAACTTGTTTCGAAGGCAAATATAGAATTCAACAGGTAAAGTATCCTCAACATCTTTAGTTGGCCAGACATTGTTTTCAACCAAAGGATATAAGGGATTGTTCTTTTTCATTTTTGTAATAGTAAGCTCCCATACACTGAATTTATGAAAATGGCTCTCTAGACAGAGTTTGGCCAAGTCGCTCGCAAGGCTTTGGCAGTAGGGACCAGTGGCGTGGCGTACTTTGCGATATATCGATTGTTATGCCATTTAAACCCGTGGAAAAGGATCGATAAACAGGGTGCTCGCGGGGAACACCTTAATAATCGATTCTTTACCATAGGTGTAAGTGGCAAAACAATCGATACATCGCAATTCACGCCACGCCACTGGTAGGGACTAAGTTGTGGTGCGTGGGCGTTCGAGCCCGCGATTCGGAAGTCCCGATGTCGAGATGGAACCGGCTAATGTCGGGAAGAGGCTTGGTTGATATCGCCTGTCGGGAATCTGAAGTGAAATACAAATGATTCATGCACTGGAAACGCAGAAATAAATGTCCTTTGTAAATCCTCCAGAAAAATATCCACGTTATCGAAGAAAAGCACCACGAAAGGAACGAGCTCCAGAGTAATATCAATTTCCTCGTTCTTGACTGGAGCCGCTTTCACCAACATTAGGGGAAAAATAAAATAATTTAATCTTTAAGACAAACGTCAATTAACTTTTCGGGCCTTTCGCTTTAGTTTTCATGAACATTTTCCGCGTAAAAGACGCTTGAGTCAGCGTCCAAATTCGAAGTTGAGCCTTCATTTTTAGCATTTGCGTGCGTTCAGCGCGATTGGAGACGTGTTCACGAATACAATACCCCTGTTACTCCTGGTGATGGGGAGTAGATAACATTTTTCAAGGTGTCGAACGTTGATTTTTGTAATATTAATTGAGATTTAATTTTCTTTTCAAATGTTGATCCTCGGACTCCCGTAATGAGTTTCAAAGAGTATGTCAAAACCCTCCAAATCAATTACTATTTGTGCTTTCTTTTTCCCCCAAGGAAAGTACTTATTAAAGGAAAGTGTTTTTTAAAATCTTCCCATTCAGAAATTGATAACGTAATACATTCCTGTGGATAAGAGCTTTTAAGTAATATTACGCTTACTTTAAACTCATGTTTGGGGTCGCTGCCTATGAAAATTTGTTGTGTTGACTGGCCCTTCAAAACCCAACAATTTATCCTCGACTTGAAAAAAAGGGTTGACTGCTTCTCCACTCTGAAAATTGTTCCATTTCTTGAAGTCTATGTGGTTTGAAATCCAGATGTAGCCGTTCGTTTCGCCTCAGTCAGCGTCAAAATTCGAAGTTGAAGTATTAGCTTTACCGCGATTCTCCGTTGTCGATGTCAAACCTGATGACCGAGCAAAACTGGCCGCGGGAAGGTCCCTCCTGCTGAATTTTCCGGGAGCCTGGAAGCTTACTTGGGTGTCGGCTCCCACGGGGCCACTACATATGTTAGCAAAACTCGGTGACATATGCAGCGGTCCCATAAAAACGACGCTTCTACAATTCGGAAAAGTCACCATCCCGCTGCCACCCATGTTCTGCACGGTTTCCCTGCCCGGTCCACGCTCCCATCCAGCCTACATCACATCAGCTCGTCACACGGTTGACCGCAAGAAAGAGTTGGAAAAGACTAAGTCTGGCTGCAAATGCCAGGGCACCGTCGCTTTACCCTGACCAGGCGCCACGATAGTAACGCAATCGTTGTTTTCGGCGTCTCTATTCATAAGAAGCACTTCTTCGTCGACTTCTTAAACTAATTCTTCCGGCTCCACGGGATCGTCTCCAAGACGCGTCCTAGACTTCGTCTACTGGTACCCTATTTGCAAAATCAGAAGATGTTGCCGCGGGGCAATGAAGTTCTCCAATAGTTAGTCAACGTCTTCGGAAGGCCGAAGACGTTGCTCCCTGTATTGATGAGAACATTGTAACTGCTATTAATCGAGTCCCTCAGCTTGGTCTCACTGCTTATTTTTGAAGGGTTTCGACCCTGAAAGCCGAAAACACTCTAAAAGGAAAGAAGACTCTGGGGTTGAGTCAACGCGATGCAGGGTCGAGTCACGTTGACTCAACCCGGCAGGAAGGAAGATGAAAAAACTCGAGGATTACTCAACTAAGGCTAAAATCAAACTAAAAAACTCAAATTCGCTTACGTCTAATTGCCATACTCGTCTGGCATATCCTTTGAAGAACCATCTTCCAGGGCATCATCATTCTCGAAAAGACGTCTACACGTTTCACCTGTCCTGCGTGACTTCAGCACCTTTTCCTCATTTACTTACGTCAGGATTACTGCTGGCGGAGCGACCCGCAAGCCGGCACAGCTCCCTCACATCACAAAATGATAAGACCACCCCCATAGGGGGTGGTTTTCCAGAAAATACACTCACATTTTTAAAAGAGAACGAGGATACGCACGGACGCGTAGAAGAAGCAAGCGCGAACAACCACCAGGGAACTGGTGAGGGCAATCGGAAGTGCCAACTGAATTTTTAAATTTGTGGCGGTAGCAGGGATGCTGCAGGCAGAACACTACATTTTTAAGTCTTGCAGCTCTTGCTGGTTGTATAGCATGTCTCTGATGAGAGCATGCATCGCTTGGCTCTTCCGGCACATTTGGCTGATGGCTTGCCGATTAAGAAGAGCGGTCATCTGAGGGATTTGGACAGCTGCCATGTCCACTTCTTTCTCCTCAATCTCGAGGTAAAGGCCTTGTGCTCTCTGCTGGATCACTTGCCCCTCCCGCGCCAGCCTCGTTGCCAGAGCTTACATGCAGAGCTTACAAGACTTACATGCATTGGAATTTCCTTTAGGGTAGAATAGGGAGTTAAACATTGAAAAATTTAGAATTCACAGTTTTTTTTTTTCTTTCTTATTTATTTTCGAAGGAAAAAAAATCTTAAAAGTAAATAACAACACTAAACCCTAAAAATTCAACCGGGACGCAAAAACCTCATTCTTTCAGAAAACCACTCGTCCGGGAGCTTGGAAAAGTCCACTGTAACACAGAGAAAAAAGAAAACCCTTAGTTTCAAAAAAAAAAAAGGAGAGAGACAGAGAGTCAAGAAAAAAAAAATAAGTTTTTTTATGAAAAAAAAGGGAAGATACGAAAATTAAACGAACCTCTTTCAATTTCAACAAATGGACGACGCAAGAACTCGTACAAAGAGAAGCACGTTTCGGGCCAAAGCCCCTCGTGAAGATGATAGCAAAAGCCATTAAGTTTAATACAGGCCGGAAAAACATCAACCGTTGAACACAAATCTACCTCTAGAAACACAAGGACCGCGGACGGGAGATCGGAGTCCGGGTCCCGGCTGGGCTCGTAGTACGAGCAAAGGGCCACATCCCGGACCCGGATGAGATGTTGGCCAAAATGCCCAACGACGGCTTGGGGGGCCAAGTCGCCCAAAACGCAGAATTGGGTGATGAATTTCTTAATAAACATGACATCCCACTTCCGCACTAAAAAGATGTCCACATGGCCCAAATCGACGTGGACCGCCCGGGCAAACAGAGAGAAATCGGCAAGCAAACGGTGTTGCCCTGAGAAATATCGCGGGGGAGACATTCTGACGGTCGGTGCGAGAGCCAGGAGAGAACTGACGAGGTTACCAAAAACTAACCCTGGGATAGAAAATTGTACACCTGACCAGGTAAGTGTGAAACAGAAACGCCGAAATAAATCAACATTGAAGACCTGAGAAGCACAATAAGGGAAAAACATGTAAGGAGTCACAAAAAGTTTAAAGGAAAGAGTTGGAATTGGATATAAATTTGTTCCGCGAGCGAAAGGGTCACGAAAAGACAAAATAACATACACATTTGAAAGCGAAAAAAAAGTAAGGGTCCGCATATTCAAAGAAGGTTGAAGGTAAACCTTTGAATCACTCCACACCTGACACCAAATTTGTGATGGCAAAGGGGGAGAATCGGGGGATGATGATAAAAAAAATATAAGTCCGGAAATATGGCAGATAAGAATATAATACGTGAAAAAATATGGCAACAAAAAAAAACTCGGGAAATACAAAAAAAACAGTGACGAAATCGGGAACTCAGGAAAATATCAGATCAGAAAGAAAAAAATGGGGCTGAACCAAATCGGTAATCTGGGCAAGTCTCTCGAAAAAGGAAATGTGTCCTCTAAGAGAGTCGCGGCGAGAGTGCCGTGGCCTCCCCTTTCGGGAAGGCCACCAGGGAACTGGTGGGGGCAATCGGAAGTGCCAACTGAATTTTTAAATTTGTGGCGGTAGCAGGGATGCTGCAGGCAGAACACTACATTTTTAAGTCTTGCATCTCTTGCTGCTTGTATAGCATGGCTCTGATGAGAGCATGCATCGTTTGGCTCTTCCGGCACATTTGGCTGATGGCTTGCCGATTAAGAAGAGCGGTCATCTGAGGGATTTGGACAGCTGCCATGTCCACTTCTTTCTCCTCAATCTCGAGGTGAAGGCCTTGTGCTCCCTGCAGTATCACTTGCCCCTCCCGTGCCAGCCTCGTTGCCAGAGCTTACATGCAGAGCTTACAAGGCTTACATGCATTGATTAAGGAAGCTGGCTCAAGAGTGGCATATTCGATACGCCCAGGACACTGGTACCTGTTTGTATCATGTCATTCTCTCGGGGACTGCCCCATTTCAGTAGCCTCAGTCCTGCCAACCGGCTATAGGCCGTCCTTGGCAACGGCTGATGCATCAATTGCCTAGCGCACCCCGCGTCATATTGGCCTCGCGTTCGCTGCAATTTGTAGGCCCAATGTGGCTGCCTAGCCCCTCACCACTCCCTACTGCACATAATTTTTATAATATAGTCATACGTTGAATCAGTCACGTAGCCATCACTCATTACCGAACCAGGCACGTGCTGAATTTTGATTTTTCCTTTACCCACCTTCTAGTTTCTGACTCTTAACAGTTAGTTATTTTTGTTCTTATAATATAGTAATACATTGGATCAGTCACTGATGATGAACTGATGAACGGTTTTTATTAACAAAATTATAATTATATATTATAATTATATATATTTATAATATAAATATAAATATATATTTATAATACGGTTTATTTATAATTATATAATTATAAATTAACAAAAATTACGGTTTGGTCGCCCGGCGCGAATTCCAAATAAAATCTCAAAAACCCGCTAGCCCCCATCCCAAGAAAGGGCGATTCATCGACTTCGAGTTGCACCTGTTTTATGATTCCTTCTTAGTTCAACTCGCACGCACTTCGTAAATCATACATGGAATAAGGCCGCCGGTCAAACCGGAAAAAAATACTGCTCCAATCTTCGTTGTAAAGCCGGAGTCGAAAGTCCTCAGGATCTACGTCTTTCAGCGACCGAACGATGAGGTCTTCCACGTAATCGAAACCGCGGCCGAACGGAACATACACGAAAAACATTTTGACGGTATTGAATTGGAGATGGAATTCGAGATTCGAGAAACGCGGCGACGGCTTTTCGTGATAGTGTGCTTTCTTAGGTCACAAATAACTTTTGGAAGATAAGATACTCAAAAGCGTGCGGTTGTCAATGGACTGACCCTAGACGCATCGTTTATGTTCAGGTCAAACCAGTCATTCTGGTTTTCCGCAAGCGGAATCCTTCTTCTTAACTCATTAGAAGCGTAAAAAACCTTGGTTGAAAAGAATTTGTGCATAATTCTGCAATGCCTCTAACTCTACTCTCCGAATGACCTCCTAGTGTTGACCCCAGATCCCCAAAATACCCACAAACCTTGGCTTCTAGGCGAGGAGAAGCGGATGGTAATAATCCAACACTGGCTTAGATAGGTTTATATACACTTTAATCCTTCGTAACTTAAAACTTCAACTTTAACTCACAAAAATACTTCAACTTTAACTCTACAACTTAAACACTAGGGCCCGGATCGCGGGTCCGTGACGGCACGACTTCCTTCTAAAGAGACCTCAGAACTTAAGAAATAGACTTAGATTCGATATAAAACTTAACTTAACTCGAGATAAAACTTAAGACGTTAGGGGTTAATACCACTTAGGCCCGTGGCGCCAAAGGGAGTTTTCAGGACCGGCCGGAAGGAGGGAAGTGCCCGTGGCGACTTTAGCCCGTTGACGCGGTGAACGGTACGAGGAGACCGAGGTCCGCGCCTTTTGCCTAGATTTTCCGGGCCTCCTCAGTTTGACCACGGCGTCCTTTCCCACGGGAAGATGCATCCCCAAATCTGCTGACCAAAGGAACTTGTAAGCAGACCCGCGAACGCATCTCCGGTGGATCGGCCAGGTCCCGAACTCCGCCTGGGTGCCAGCTCTGGGGGAGCGCCTTCACGCGCCACCAGGCTTCTGATCTTGATTGTACCTAGATTTTGGGTAGTTCTGGCATCTCGGGCAAGGGACTCGGCTACCCGTGTCGCCAATCCGCGTCGTCCCGCGCGACTCCGCGACGCCGGTGCAGGTGCCTATGACTTAAACTACATGCACTACTCTAAATCCGTTCCAATTCGGAAAAGTGTGTAAACTGCAAATTTAATGACATTAACATTTCTCGTAACTCCTCGTCCATCTTACTCAACCACAGAACACATAACTACTGAGCAGTAAGTACTCAACTGAACGACTGAACTGAGAAGTGAGAACAGAGAGGTTATGTTATGATGACGCGTTAGATGTTGCACTGGACGAGACTCAAAACGATTGCAGGAATGGAGGGTTTATTCAAAGTTAAACCGCGATTTTCTAATCGTCGCAATATGAATGAATTGAGACCTTAGAAGCGTGAACGCCAATTACACAAAGCCGTTGCACTGACGCCATTTGCCTATTTGTAACGGAAATTATTCTAGTAACTGTAACAAGGCAGACCTTGTTGTGGTAATAATGTGGATTTGAAAGGGTTACAAACAGAACTGTTATGCAGAGTAGGATCTTTGTTTCCATTATCGGAATGGCTTACCAAGGGTTGTCTCGTTACCATTACTAGACCATTTTTTTCAGTGCGTGAACTGACTTTGTTGGTGTGGGTCCTGGTTGCGAATGGGGAGTCATGATCTCGAATGCTGGCGGCGTCGAATCGTCGGTAGTTCAGAAACGACGCTATTAACTTTGGCTTCTGCTTCGACCTGTGTTATTGGTGATCAAGTGCGGATGGTCTCTTCCACTGACTTTATAAATTTTTAAATTGGACCAGATTTTTGCTTCGTTTTGGGTTTCTTGAGATCCAAGTAGGACTTAGGGGCGTGAGCAGTCTCTGACGGGCCGGAAGAGGCAGCTGTTTGAACATGCATCTTTCATTCCTTCAACCTAATTAATCAGAATTCCTCAAAATAGTTTCATACATTTCTCTCTTCGGAACACAGCTGTTTGAACATGCATCTTTCATTCCTTCAACCTAATTAATCAGAATTCCTCAAAATAGTTTCATACATTTCTCTCTTCGGAACAATCACTTCCCAATATGGGATTGAGCCCTCGATGAGTGAGCATTTCTTGGCGGAGAACCCGAGTTTTTGCAAGTATTGTTTGTATACACTGAGAAAAAACTATGGTTTATAAACCTATTAGAGGTAAATATGGAACACCTATAATAGTCGTAAATAAACTAATGATTCTCGGTCTGTGAACCATACTAAGGTCTCTGTACCTAATTAAGGTACCCCGTACCATAACTAAGGTATATGTGCTATTATTATATGTAGAGGTACTACTATTAGTGGTGTTCCATATTTACCTCTAATAGGTTTATAAGCCATAGTTTTTTCTCAGTGTACTTCGAAAGATGGGGAACTTATAATTGGATCTCCCCCCCCAATGCTAAACCAATTTTTAGATCTAGAATACTCGAAATATTCACTTCTGTACTAGGCTCGAATGATGTCCGTTCATTTTTCTGGTAAGAGTCTTCTATATCATATTCAAAATCAAGCATTCTGCACTGAGAAAAAACTATGGCTTATAAACCTATTAGAGGTAAATATGGAACACCACTAATAGTAGTACCTCTACATATAATAATAGCACATATACCTTAGTTATGGTACGGGGTACCTTAATTAGGTACAGAGACCTTAGTATGGTTCACAGACCGAGAATCATTAGTTTATTTACGACTATTATAGGTGTTCCATATTTACCTCTAATAGGTTTATAAACCATAGTTTTTTCTCAGTGTGAGCCCTTTAGAAAATTCCTTAATATTCGTACCTCTGCGCCATTTTTTAGTTAGGTCATCTTCTTTTAAACACCGGATTACCGAACTGAATGCCAATTCGTTGGTTCGGAGAGGTCATCGCGGTTGGACGATGAACCCGTTAAAATTCTCTTCCATCCGTTGAAACCACTCATCATCGTCAGTTTTGAGTGCATCAAACTTTTTACAGAGCTCTGAATATTCAGCTGTATTTTCATAGTTGGTTTTCAGGGCCGTTCGGAGATTATCAGTGGTCTTGCAACTGTCAACACCCAGTTTCTTATGAAGGCTGTCAAACGTTTCTTGTTGTTTGGGAACAATTTCGCACACTCGCAGGATCAATCTGCGTGCGAGGAGTTCTTCAACTTGCTCTACAGCGAGACCAAAGCCAATTGCAAGATTGGTGTCACGGAGGAAGTCCATGTATTCTAAACATTTGACTGAGCTTGAGAGAGCTGACCCATACCGAGTGCGCCCTGTTAGGAGGTCTTTAGTTAGAGTACTTTCATCAACGATTCCTCTCATAAACTTATCGAAAGATGTAATGATAATTTGCAGGATGGTTGCAGGATTAGCACCATCCACAACGGGTAGGCGCATCAAGTGTTCGGCCAATTTATCATACTCATCGACTAAAACAATGCACCCTTTTCCCCCAAAATGTTCTGCACGCTCATTCAGCACCGTTACCATCCTTCTTCCTACATCATCGCGAAAACCTGTCATTTTTCTCTCTGGGATATCAGCTGTGCCAAGAACCTGGACAATATCTGGATCCTTCGAGCTTGATGACACGTCCATGTGTTCATTAGCGGCCGTGACAATCATTTTTTCCAGAATCTCCTGTTTATTGTCACCCGTCATACTTTTTAAATCTAACAATAAAACAAAATACTGTCCCAGATGATCTCGTACAAACTCCTCACCTTTATTATTTTCAATTCTTTTTGGAATTTACCTGCATAAATTTCTGCGAGGCGTTCAAACTGTTGTTCATCTTGAAAAAAACATTTTAGTATTTTCAGGTTACATGTTTTGCCATTATCAGACAAATCCGAAGAGAAGAAAACTTGCAGTTTCATCTTAGGGACAGAGAGATGAGGTTTTCATCTCCTCATTGTTCTTCAGTCTGAATATTGGTTCTTTTGTTCATTTTGTAATCGCTCAAGTCCAAGGTTACAACTCAGATGTTTTCTTTTCAGAGTTTTAATCATGGACTGGTGATTACAAAATGAACAAAAGAACCAATATTCAGACTGCAGAACAATGAGGAGATGAAAACCTCATCGTGGAATAAGAACCTGCCTCCATTAGCCAGCGCGCTAAGTCCCGCACTCCAACTGCTTAGCATCTTCTAACTCGCTATCAGATGAAAAGAGGGTGTTAGTTAAGGGGTGTTCAAAGAAGACTGTCGGAAATTGAGAAAGATGTACATTTACATCAAATTATTTAATAAATTTGACCAAATTCAGTCAATTTCCACTTCGTCACGTTCAGTATAGTCACCCTGAAGTGCACTACATGTTTTCCAACGCTCTGCCACTCCTAAAATACGTGCTGGAAACCGCCCTTCGCCAGCCGTTTCAGGATCGCCTCCAGAGCTTTTACTGCTGCACTTATGGATTCAAAACGTCGGCCTTTGAGGTGTTTTTTTGACCTGAGGGTACCGAAAAATGTCGTTAAGGGCGAGGTTAGGACTATTGGTGGGTGAGGCACGGTTTCGACACTTGTTTTGGCCTGAAAGTCCGCGACACTCGCCGCGACATGGGGCCAAGCATTACCCCGGTGCAGTTTCTTACGCCCCTCAGTGAACTTGAGTCGCTTTTTCGGGATGTGATTTTTGGAAAAGAAGAGAAGGAAAAAAAATCGTTCCCCGCGTCCGTATTTCCACCCCTTTCGTTCCCTTTTTGCCCTGATGACCCTTCATTAGAGCTCACAGTGAACGAATCATCCCCTTTGCTCCCTTGAAAAACCCCCCTTTAGTTCCCTAATCCCCTGGAGACTCGAAGTTCAAGGTCATGCCTGGGTCTCTCATGACCGTGGAAGGCTTTTTTTTAAGTTCATGTCTGATTATTCTTTTTTTTCGATTCTCTGTTCGGTCTTTCCGCTCGCGTAAAAGTCGAAGCAGACGAAAGTTTAACCGATTTGTTGCATACAAGCATTGAAATTAAGGAAGAGTTTTTTTACTAAATAATCTCTGAAGATTCATGAGATTTCTCTAGAAAAATAAAAATAGTACGACTGAAACAAAACGAAAAAATATAAATATAACTCTGAAACCAAACGGAAAAATAAAAATAATACCTCTGAAACAAAACGGAACATTAAACACATAACGGCAAAATTAAAAGAGGACCCCAAAAAGGAAACAGAAAACCTTTTGTAATTAATATTGGGACTTTTGTGTCATTTTTTCCGGGAACATAGAATATTTCAAGTTCGTCACCCGACTGCTTTTCCTCAGAAGTTAAAAATTCAACATCCTGCCCATTGTTGTTTGTCAGCTGGGAATAGAAATGAAGGGTTGACCACAGAATGTCTCGAGGCCGCCTGCGGCACAGTAGGATAATATCTACTATTACTAATTTATTTAATTTTTCAAAGTAAGTTTTACATGGGGTCGTTTTTAAATTTGAAATGTATTCGGCGTACAGTCCTTCAACGCGCAAACTGAGCGTTCTGATATCTTCGTCTAGAGGAATTAGTCTGTTCTCATATGTACATCCGTGTGCAACTTTCTGAAAAAAGTTGGTGAGTGGTATCAATCTCTTCGTTATGATGTCTAGAATCAGAATTTGGATGGTGATAACCTTGAAAATCGTGCAGGAAGCGCCTAAAGCCCAAAAACAAAATGGCGGCCGCTCGGTAGGCCTTATTTTTGAAAATTCCGTATTATGGCATGTGAGGTATCGATTCCTATGCTTTTTGGGTCGTAAAATCCGAATATGATGTTTAAAATACCCTCCGATCCAAAAAATAGTCGCAAATCCAACATGGCGGCTGAAAATACCCACCCGGCGCGAAAATCGCTGAGTTCTCATTTGGCCGTCTAGTAAGGCGGCCAATGATTGTATTGTGTGGTCCCAGGTTTCAAAACAGAGTTACAACTCACTGTACGGCCCATAAAAAAAAACCAAAATCCAATATGGCGGCCAAAATGGCCGCCGATCGAAACCTGTATTTTTGGTATCGGCGTATGGCGTCGAGTGGGGTATCGTTTCTGATGTATTTTGGGTCGCACATTACGAATATGAAGTCAAAAATTACTCTTGGCCAATATTGAAGCTCGTAAATTCATCATGGCGGCTAAAATGGCAGGCATGGATAGAATAAAAGCAATTACACACAGCGGTAGTCCTGATTTAATACATTTGTGGGGCCTCTCAAACCAAATTCAAAGTTAAAATTCATCTGATCACACGTACACGCCTTTGCCATCCACTTTGACACTATAAATGGCTGCTACAATAGCCGATCTTAAATGATAAAATAACCACGTAAAATGTGGATGTCGAGGTAAGTAGTGAAACCATGCATCCTCGGGACGGCTATCAAATTTTAGGGTGTACTTACCTTTTGCGAAGTTTCTTATCGGAGTATCCAGGAGAATTTGTCTGCAAAGTCTGCTAATCGGCCGCGAATAAAAATAAAAGTACAAAATACTATAAAGTCTAAAACTGGACCCGACAAACGAGTAAGACTTAACACTGTTAGAAGATTTTATGTGTTTGGGCAAATAAATAATAAGCAAAGTAGATGAATCATGTTTTTCGATGTATTTCCTTCAATGATTACAAAAATGTATTTTCAATTTAAAAGTTGTGTTATATAGATTTTGCCTCAAATTACCCAAAATCATTAAATACCTTCACATATTACCATGCCATACCGTCTTACCTTACAATATTACCATGCCATACAATATTACCTTACCATAGTACCATGCCACACTATATGACCATGCCATACCCTAGTACCTTACTAATTACCATGTTACCTTGCCAATTTTTCCTTAACATATTAACATTTTAAGTATAGAAGCTCTGAGAAAATATCTTGAGTTCTGATTGATTTACTCATCACAACTGTCGCTGGATTCATCAATGGCCTCTTCGTCTTCTCCCTCATCATCGGAGGATTCTATGTTGTCACAATTTGAAGCATCACCGTCACATTTGCACATTTCTGTGCATTTTAACCCTTGTGACCTACAGACGCAAGGTAAAGTGCAGCGCTTTTTAACACAGTTGCATCGGCAAAGTTCCCAGACCAAGTCTGGAATGCAAGGAATAGTTGAAGTTATCGGCTCATATTTGTCCTCAACTTTTTGCCATCCAAAATTGATAGGTGAAGTGGTTTCAGGGAATTGAACCGGATCCTGATTCCAAACTAAAGCTTGTAAGTGTGCTCTCAGAAGAGCTGGATTTAAGGCTGCTTTTGTGGGAGGCAGATTTTCATCTTGGCATTGCTTTTTGGAGAACAGCCACCATCTTACATCGCCTATATCTGTTAATGTGGTCTTTGGAAGGTACAGCTGACAAACACATTTCTCTAGCTGTGCTCTAACGTCTTCAGGTAGGAGCTATGTTTTCCCAAGCTGTACTAATGCTTCCAATAATTCATTATCTGCGGACTGAAAGGTTTTCCACCATTTTGGTTTCCCCTTATGTGCAAAGGATCCTGTAATGTCAGCGCCTGACAGCGCATGCAAGCCTACAAGAGCAGATGCTTTAAGAGGTCCAAGGGCGTTGTAAATTGGAAGTAGGTCAATAAACTTTTTCATACCCTGCCCTATAAACATTCCAACTTCAGCGGTGAGCATGGGGATGCGTCGCAAAGCTAAAATTACCACATCTGTATCAGGTGAATATATGTGTGTGCTAATTACTCCTTTTGTAGCGACAAAAACACCGTGTAGAATCATTTTTGTGTCAGCTTCCTCTTGCGTTGTTTGAAGGCACTGCACATCGGTGCCATCCGAAGATTGCACGTTGCTTCTCCAACTCACAATAAATTTCAACTTCTTAATCTTTGCTGACTTCAAAATTTGAATAGAAAGGAAGTTAGTCAAATCATCCTTCGTTTTGTCATGGGCCAGAAGTTTTCCCATTGAAATAGATGCAATTTTCATGTCTGCTGATATTTTGTAATGAATTGGTTCATTACCTTGCTGACGGCGTACTCTTGTGTCATTTTTCAGAGAATTAGCTTGGTAAGTATCAAAAACAATATGAGTTTCATCGTAACAGCTGAATTTTTTAATCAACCAGTTGGAAAAATCCTTTGCGAGATCCTTGCACGTCTTGAGCCCTGCTGGCTTGAAGTAGCAGTGTAAAAGAGCCATACCGTCTATTATGGCTGCTTTTTTTCCACTCAAGTCTGGCGATTCATTAGTGACTGATGAGGAATTTCCTTCATCTGCTTGTTGTATTGAAGTTCCTGGTAGAGATTCCAAAATGGACAGGAGTTTCGATTTATTTGTGCAGTGAAGCATTCTGCCGTCGGGACCAAATAATGATTTAGGCAACGCGGAGAACTCGTATGTGCTGATGTTAAATTTTACATCGACATCAGGCCGACGTCGCGATGCAATTAACAATCTTGAAATTAAAGAAAAATCCGTTTTCATGACAATTAGACGTTCTTTGTGGCATACTTTTATCTTTTTTGATGCCGATGCAAATGAATTATCTTTAATTTTTGTCATACGAGACCAAAACGGAGTGGTTTTTTTTTCAATTCTTTCAGAAAAAATTGTTTCTCAGCAGTTTTGCCAATTTCTGCAACATTATTGACAAAATTGCAGACCTCTTTCGGAAAAACGCGATTCGTGAGAATATGGGTTAGCTCTGAATTCTTGCACTGGAAAGGATTCGTCGTATTCTCAAATTCTGCTTTAATCTTTAGGACGTTTTCATCCTGGCGCTTTTGAATTTTTGTAGAAAGCTCGTGATGCTTCGACGAAAGTTGATTTTCTCTCCCTAGTAACTTTTCCGTCTCGCTCGCAATTCTATCTAATTAATTCAGGATACACAAGGAAAAATCTGTTTCGATCATGACGAAAAAAAACCATGATTTTTCAGTCATTATATCTAGTTTGCACGCCTAACAGAGTGCTTCCTAGATTCAAGACTGCTTTAAGAGCAGTCATTCATTGTGTCAAAATGGATGGCAAAGGCGTGTACGTGTGATCAGATGAATTTTAACTTTGAATTTGGTTTGAGAGGCCCCACAAATGTATTAAATCAGGACTACCGCTGTGTGTAATTGCTTTTATTCTATCCATGCCTGCCATTTTAGCCGCCATGATGAATTTACGAGCTTCAATATTGGACAAGAGTAATTTTTGACTTCATATTCGTAATGTGCGACCCAAAATACATCAGAAACGATACCCCACTCGACGCCATACGCCGATACCAAAAATACAGGTTTCGATCGGCGGCCATTTTGGCCGCCATATTGGATTTTGGTTTTTTTTTATGGGCCGTACAGTGAGTTGTAACTCTGTTTTGAAACCTGGGACCACACAATACAATCATTGGCCGCCTTACTAGACGGCCAAATGAGAACTCAGCGATTTTCGCGCCGGGTGGGTATTTTCAGCCGCCATGTTGGATTTGCGACATTTGTTTTGATCGGAGGGTATTTTAAACATCATATTCGGATTTTACGACCCAAAAAGCATAGGAATCGATACCTCACATGCCATAATACGGAATTTTCAAAAATAAGGCCTACCGAGCGGCCGCCATTTTGTTTTTGGGCTTTAGGCGCTTCCTGCACGATTTTCAAGGTTATCACCATCCAAATTCTGATTCTAGACATCATAACGAAGAGATTGATACCACTCGCCAACTTTTTTCAGAAAGTTGCACACGGGACTGGATTTTTGTACATATGAGAACAGACTAAATGGTTTCTGCTTTCGCACAGCATTTTTCTTCCGAGCCCTCTCGCAGTTGCTCGTTACCCCCGGAGCGTGCGGTGTTTCGCATTTTAGTGTTAAAGCATCTAAATCTTTAACTTATTGCCTTTGGTCACTGTTCTAGTAGTGTGCGCAGTTTACATGTCTTGTCGTATGCTTTCATTGGTTCGCTCTTCATATTCTTCGTGCAGGCTGTATCGAATATTGCCTCTTCCATCCCAATCGTTCCCTGGGTGATAGCAAAGATAACATCCATGAGGTGAATTGAACTGCTTCATGTTCAGAACTTTCGGTTTTGCGGTGGAATCAAAACAGGTGTGAAGTAAAAATACCCGTGTGGTGATGATTTTTTTTATTTTTATTTTTGTCCTTCGCTATGACGAACACCAGTCTTGCCCAACTTGTGGAGTTCTTTGACAAAAGTTGACATTATGAAGACATGCTGATCGGTAACTGAGATTCTCTCGGCACTTGGGTAACTTCATCTGGGTTGGTGTAGGGCTTCCAATCCTCCGTGGTTTCCTGCGGACCACTTTCTACTCCTGTCCGCACTTTCAAAAGGTACTCGGAAAGAAGAACGATGAGCCTGTAACCATCCATTACGCACTCCAGTCGTAGAGTTGTTGGGCTCGGGCATAGGTGTCCGGGCTGGCTGTTCTGATTGATGTAATGAATCCTTGTATGTCATAATGATCTAACAAATGCGTAAAAGAGATAGCAGCACCGGTGTTTCCGCGAATTCGCAAAGCTCCGGAATCTTGCTGCGGAGCGTTGCAAGAGCGTGCCGCGCGCCGGACCCCAAAACGTCATCTGCGAACCTGAAGTCGAGTCCGGGGCCTCTGATGGCGGTGGTAATGACCCCGGTCCCTCGCGTTTTCTGGTGATGGTGATGCCATAAAGATCCTCCAAGAGTTTGGCCTCAGAAAACATACCTCTAAACTCTGTCAAATCTCCTACTTCTGCCGCGTGCGCGAATGAAGGCAGTGAAAACGCAAGTCGCAAGAAGCTAACTCCATTTACACTGTATTTAGCTAGGACGTAGTTCCTCGTAGCAATCAGCCAGATCTGAGCGAAAGGCTAAGAACTCACCTGGAGATTGTGAGGTGAGGCTCCCGCCCTGTCGCCATGGAGCGGTATATTCCATCGTGTGCGGACAGGGGCACCCACTCCACAGTTGTGTCAGGGAGGTGGACCTCATAAGCATGGGCGTTGGTTTGGGGGCAAATTATTTTTTGCACCTTGTCCCCATTTTTCAGTCGCAAATGCAATAAACTTTGTTGCATATGGTACATCTTTTTCTTAACTTATATTCTTATGACCTTCCGCCCACAAAGGATGTGAGGTGTTGATGAACGCCTCCCATTGGTCCGGACTGTTCCAGTGTAAGAAGTGTGGAAAAGTATCAACTTGGCTGTGTGATGGCAATGGGGAGAAATCGGGGGGAGTGATGAAAGAAAATATAAGTCCGGAGATGTGGTAGATAAGAATGTAATACGTGAAAAAAAATATGAACGACGGCAACAAAAAATCAGAAAAACTCAGGAAATACAGAAAAAAAACAGTGACAAAATCAGGAACTCAGGAAAAATATCAAGATCAAAAAAAAATGGGGCAGAATGAAATCGATAGTCGGGGCAAGTCTCCAGAAAAGAAAATCTGTCCTCTGCGAGAGTCGCGATCAGAGTACCGTGGCCTCCTCCCTCGGGAAGGCCCCCGACTCCTATCATCCTCCATTTTGCCATTTTCGCCGGACAACCCCCAAAGTTGGCCATTGGTTGTCCTAGGTCGGGAGAGAGGGATGCTGCGACACGGCGTTGCAACTTCGGGATCGCTGGGGTCGTGGACCAGGCAGGTTGGACCCTGGTCGAGTGGCTGATTTGGGGCCCCCGCAAAGGCGCGGTTTTTGACTGGTCAGTCTGGGGCTGACCAGTGTGGACCCCGTAGCTCTAAAGAGCCTAAAACCTCTCTGCCCCCCCCCCCCCCCCCCCCGTGGTTTCGGGAGCGAGGATGCGTGGTCCAGCGGGACAGTGATAACGGCCCATAAAAAAACTCAGGTGGCCGCAAGAGGGATTTTGAATGGTTTGGCCCGGTACGGCGAGTGACCATTTGTCTCTCTCTCTCCCGTCCGATCGTGCTGTGGGCATCCTCGTCGCTCTGGTATGCATTGTTTTGGCCACGGTGGTGACCGGTCCCCGATCCCATGCTTTGGCCGTATCATCACACCTGGGACAAATTTAATAACTATTAGATTTTTATATCTTTGTTCCAAGTTCTAATAATGTTTTGCATTATAAAAGTTTAATTCTAATTGTGAATAAGTTTTTTTACTAAATAATCTCTGAAGATTCACGAGATTTCTCTAGAAAAATAAAAATAGTACGACTGAAACAAAACGAAAATTATGCCCTGATTACCCTTCATTAGAGCTCACAGTGAACGAATCATCCCCTTTGCTCCCTTGAAAAACCCCCCTTTAGTTCCCTAATCCCCTGGAGACTCGAAGTTCAAGGTCATGCCTGGGTCTCTCATGACCGTGGAAGGCTTTTTTTTAAGTTCATGTCTGATTATTCTTTTTTTTCGATTCTCTGTTCGGTCTTTCCGCTCGCGTAAAAGTCGAAGCAGACGAAAGTTTAACCGATTTGTTGCATACAAGCATGGAGATTGTGAGGTGAGGCTCCCGCCCTGTCGCCATGGAGCGGTATATTCCATCGTGTGCGGACAGAGGCACCCACTCCACAGTTGTGTCAGGGAGGTGGACCTCATAAGCATGGGCGTTGGTTTGGGGGCAAATTATTTTTGCACCTTGTCCCCATTTTCTAGAATCAGCTCCTCAACTTTTGAATAAAAGATTATTCTTTGACAGCGGGTTGACATTATCTGCACAGAAATAAAAAGACTGGGGATCAGGGTCCCACATCCCATGATGAGAAAACTGAACAAGCAGAATGAATAGTCCGTAGAAATGTTATCATTTCAGATTTCTCGGAAAAGTTTAATGAACTTGATACAATTTGTCAAAGTGCCTCTAGATTCTTAACAATCAGGAATACTTTCCACTTCACTGTCTTTTTTTGCATGGATATTCAATGTTGAGCTTTGACGAACTGTACTTACTTATTGCCTTTGGTAACTGTGCCTAGTAGTGTGCGCAGTTTACATGGATCTGGTCCCCCAGGAGGATGCCCGTAGAGGGCCATTCATTTCAATCTATTTTGTCAGGTGTGTAGTGAAGTGACGGTTGTAAGTGCAATATTGAAGACCATAAAGCTCATGAAATTTATGTATGAGATAGCAAGCAATTGCGACTGAACTCAAGATCTACTCTATTGATAACTGACTTAAAAATGAGTCCACTATTCAGGCGGCAACTTTTTTTAAAATACATTAACGGAAGAATTAAAATACATTAACGGAAGAATACCTTCAAGATACATAGAACCGTAAAACTATAGATTCACGATCGCCACTACCTGGCTTTCCAATCAGTCGCTGTACAGAGCAGGGGTCTCACATCTCTTGAGATGTCTTCCTGTGGCCGCAAGTATATCAGTTTTACGTCTTTTCTCGTAAATTGAGTTGTTGTCACATGAAAATCAGCCTCAAACAATGATGAGTTGGTCCACAGGTTTAAATATGAGTACTTGGCCACATCTAAAAAATGTGAGTGCGTGATGTCCAGGACTGTCCTGTGTTTCATCGAAAAATAGTCCAATGTACAATTTTCTGAGTCCCCTCTCTTCTGATAAGTATGTTCAAATATTTGCAATTGTGGAGGCTTGGGAGTAAATTTAGAAAACTTTGCACACACAATAGCACCTTGTGTCTTCTCTGGTTTTCCGCCTTTTGGGTCAAGAAATATCAAAGAATTATTTCTGAAATCAATGATTATCAGACAGAAATGACCATGGCCGAGCCAAATATTAATAATTAAATTGGCATTTGATGGGTCTAAATATGACGACGACGAAGCGCCCTCTAATAACTGTCTACCAACTTCTACTGAGAAGTAGTTTATCCTTAAATTTCTGTGGTTAAAGAATTTGATGTAAAGGCTTGCAACAATGTCCATGACTAGGTAAAAAACTTGTTGATCATCATCGGGGAAAATGTAATCTTTGAAGAAAAGTTCATAATCTCTCAAGCTGGGAAAAGAGAAAGATGCAACAGCATAACTATAAATATCCACATTCCCAGGCCTTGGAACGGGGACATAATAATTTAGTTTATCTACAACTCCATTTGGCAAGCTGTAAAAATACGGAGATTGGTTACTTTTTTCCCTCATTAGCGGAGGTTGAGGATTTCTAGCTAAGGGGAGTCGGTAAATTGCGCCGATACAGAAAAAGACGATTGGTAAATTGCGCCGAAACTGAAAATCGTAAAAAGTAAATCGCGCCGATCTGAAAAACGGAAATGGTAAATTGCGCCGATTCCATCGTTTTCGGGGGGTTTGGCAACACTGCTGATCAGCTCGGAATAAATAAGTGAAATTATAAGCTTACCTTCATATTATTTCTGTAATGGGCAATGGGGGAAAATCTGGGATGATATGGAAAAAATATAAGTCCGGAAATATGGTAGATCAAATGTAATGTGTAGAAAAAAATATGAACAGCGGCGAACAAAGAAAAAAAAAACTCAGGAAAATACAAAAAAAGTGGCGAAATCAGGGAACTCAGAAAAAAAAATATATCAAGATCAAAATAGAGCAGAATAAAAATCGACAGTCAGAGCAAGTCTCCAAAAAAAAAGAATTCTGTCTCCTAGGAGAGTCGCGGCGAGAGTCCCGTGGCCTCCTCTTTCGGGGAGGCCCCGGACTCCTATCGTCCTCCCTTTTGCCATTTTCGCCGGACAACCCCCAAAGTTGGCCATTGGTTGTCTTAGGTCAGGGGAGAGGGATGCTGCGGCACTGCGTTGCAACCTCGGGAACGCTGTGGTCGTAGACCAGGCGGGTTGGCCCCTGGCCGAGCGGCTGATTTGGGGCCCCCGCAAAGGCGCGGTTTTTGACTGGTCAGTTTGGGCTGACCAGTGTGGGCCCCGTAGCTCGAAAGAGCCTAAAAGCCTCTCTGGGCCCCCCTGTGGTTTTGGAAGCGAGGATGCACGGTGCAGCGGGACAGTGATAACGGCCCATAAAAAAAACTCGGGCGGCTATGAGAAGAATTTGGGGTGGTTTGGCCGATGGGCGAGTGACCATCTGTCTTTCTTTCTCATGTCCGGTCATGCTGCAGGCATCCTCGCCGCCCTTGGTATGTGCTTTCCCGTCTTGCAAACGCCATATCATCACATTTCTTTGCGGAACTGAAGTGGTATGAGGCTTTTTTGACGAATTCGTACCGCGGCAGTTCACCTTTCCAGTCCTGATTGAGAAGGAATTCTACTCTCTTCTGTTTTGTTTTCACGATTGGTCTAAACATATTTTCAGGGGTGTTTGTGCTTTGTATTTTAATGTACACTTCCAGTTGGTAGTTTAAGAGAGCATCGAGGAAAGCAGGCAAATGAGGATGAGCTGAATATATATTAGCACTAAATTTACTATGAAAAGATTCGCAGCTATTATAAATCATTTCCATTCAGACTGTTTTCTTCAATGTTGAATTCATCAAATAAGTTAGGACAATCTACAGATGGGCTGGGCTGTCCTTGTTTCATCATGCTGATAGTCCAAGCTTGAGAGGGTGTTTTATTTTGCAAATTATCCATGCAATGGTTATTCCAATGTAAAGAAAAATTCAACAATGATACTTGGATCCTTCGAAGAAAAACATAATGTAAAAAGAGAATATCCAAGTAATTGCTTTCATCTAGATCCTCACTTTCTTCTAAACTTCTGAAAATGTCTTTATACACAAAGGTTACCTGCGTATTCACATCTCCCCACAGTCTTTCTATACGGGTATTGTGGACAGAGCGACCATAAATGTAAGGATATGCGTGTTCTTCGGCTATCAAGAGCGTCTCGCCATGCTTTGGTTTTTTTCTCTCGATTTGAGCAACACAGCTGGAGCTGCATACATGCTCCAGAGGGCGTCCGGTCGGGTCGTTGCCAAATATTCACCGTTGTAGAGGGTTACAAAAATCAGTTGGAACCCATATGGGAGTGTTATAATATTTTTAAAGTTACGGATGCGTAGCTTCTGAATTTTCTTGGACAAATTTTTCAATCAAAATATTTTCAGAGCCTCGCTCAGCTCTTACTCGTTTTGGGAAATGACACCTGCTGACAGCTCCTTCAAACATGGCCAGTACAGTTTGGGCGAGATTGTTGCATGCAGCATTTACATACAGAATTCTCCTACTGAAACCATCAATGCACCCATGAATGACAATTCTGTACATTATTAATTTGTGTGTAGAATGGACGTGCCTGCAAGCAAAATACAAAATATTACGTAGGTAAATTATAAAACGCTATGCACTAAAAATTTGCACTGCTATTATGTAATTTTTTGAACCTGTAAATTATGATACCAAAATAATGAAATTCAGGAGTTTTAGTGGATCTTGTTGACAATGGTTATAGATTTCCACTCTTGCACATTTATTGTAATAATTATGCAAACTTCTGTGAGACTACAATTCTGTAAGTCAAATAGAACTTGAGGTAAGGCCATCTCCACAGAGGTCAATTTTTTCGAAATTCAGCTGAAAACCTAACCTCTGATAGGCTGCCATGGGTACCAAGGCAGTCAAAAAAATCTAGGCTCGATAAAAACGGATATCATCTTTCCATCTTCATATTTATGGCTTCCCGTTGACGCGGCAATAGTTGTCTCGGTTCTCCTGTGGACATCTATAAGGTCAGGAACATTCTCATATTATTGAACATTATTTTATCGAACATCTCAGTAAAAGGTTTCCCACAAACAGTTATTTTCTTGAACATAAATAAACGAAAATCTCGTAAATTGTCAGGTCTCTTGCCCATACCACAGGCCGGTGGGATAAACCCGGAGCTTCAATTCACCATAAGTGACTATCATAATAATGGGCCATAATGAAAATTTGCTTTACGTAAAAATAGGAAGGCCATCAAGGTTGATGAGGATTGATATAACTCCTACTTTGCCTTTTAAAAGTGACAGAATGAATTTTTTTTCAGTAATCCAGTGTGTACGTAAACACCTAGAGGGCAGCTTGTGGCTTTAATTTTGACATCTTATTTTTATAAATGTCCTACATAAGTATGATTTCACGAAAACATTCGACCTGCGGGCAATTCGGGGGGTTCAGGTAACCTCGAGACTCGGAACATACAATATACGAATGGCTGCATAGTCCGGCGTCTGAAGTCACTTGCGGCCTCCTTCTAGCTGTGTTTTAATGTTCTGAACACTGCAATATCCATCGGTTGGAGATTGTGTGTCGCGTTTGGAATAAGAGCGATTATTCCTTTAGATTCGCTGAACTTACTCAAATAGTTGGTTAAATGAGAAACATGCCCGTCCACAAATAAATTACAGGCCGTGGAATCTTGCTCTCCTCGAGCCAAGGGTCAAACGCGTTGGTGACTTACTCATAATACAAGTCTCTCCTGTCATCCAGCTACTCTCTGAGGTCTCCACAGCCTATGTTTTGGAATTGTTTCAGCAATGTTAGCAGATACGCGAACATGCTGTGAAACCACCATTTGTGGTGGCATTTCATCCTCCGCGTTAGCATTTAGTAAAACAGTGATGCTCTCCTTCTCGGTGGCATTTACCATACCATAGACACATTTACTTCCTCTTTCAAATGAAACACCATCTGGACGTGGATTAAGTATAAACGCAGCTTCATCGAAGTTAAAAACCCTGCGGGGTTCTTTTATGACATCCAGTAAATTATTTTCGAAGAAATCTCAAGAACCTGACTTTCCTATTTTTCTAAACAGATACCGAAATCTATTTCCAAAAATGTTCAAAAATGTATGAGACCAGTGAGTTTTCTACAGTTATTTTTATAAAATTAGACTGTAAAATGTTAAAAAAAGTTTTCCTCATTCATATTGAGGAAACAGAAGAGAAAGCGAAAGAGAATTAGGAGCACTGGAATAAAAAAACACGTTGGATCTAGAGTCCAGACTCTTGATAAAATTGTCAAGAAAAAATACTCTTGATTCAATCAGATTTAAGCTTAAATCAAAAGGAAATCCGCTCAAATTAGGTGGCTTGGTTCTTGATTTAAGCTTAAATCTGATTGAATCAAGAGTATCTTTTCTTGTCGATGTTGTTAAGAGTCTGGACTATAGATCCAATGTGTGTGTTTTTCTTTCCAGTGAGTCACGAAGAGTCCGAGTTTAAAACTTAGAAGACATACAAATTTTTGTCTAAACTCAGGGGCAGAGACGTCATGATACATGAGTTCCATGTCCGGAATTGAATTCATAGGAAAACGTTCTTTCATCTTTTCCGTTTCGGCGCAAATTTTTGAAATTGCCATGTCTGCCATTTCAGCTTGAACGTCGTTTCTAAATCCTCGTACTCCCGTCGACGGCTAACTTAATTCCTGTGATTTTCTTGCTAGATCTCTGAGCAAGTTCATTTCTCAGGTTGAGTTTTTCCATCATAAGGTCGAGTTGACCTGCATCCAAACGGACATTCAAGAATTATTCCTACCGCAAAAGATATCGGAAAAATTATTTTTTTTGTTTTGTTTTTTTTTTATTTTATTAAATTTTAAAAGTGTACGATCACTCCTAGTAGGGCCCAAGAAGAGCTCCCACTCAGAGAAAGGGGGAAAGCCGAACCCGTCATGCAATACTTTGTGATGACTGGCGGCTTTCCCCATAGACTCGCACTTGAGACAGCACTTCTGGCTACGGCAGGCAGCTNGGGGGGGGGGGGGGGCGGCCATCCGACGCCAAGCGCCAATTCCACAGGCTAATCATACTTATACAGAGCTGGGTGGATATCATTGGAATTTTCAATAGTCCACTCCGATTAGCCAACTTCAAGTCCCTTCAATTAAATTCCACTTCATTGCACTGACATGCAAGAGGACTTGAAGTCTGTTAAATAATTGGATGGTGAAAAATCTCAATCATTGCCCAACTGATACCATTGATAGGCAAAGGGTGAACACTCCGATGGTTTCCGATAGCAATGTTGTGATATTGGTAGAAATCAATAGGACGTCGCTGAAGTGAAATTACTTTAGCACTGTTTTTCTTAGTCACGTTAGAAAACATCTGGGTTAGGTTGTGAACTTTCGATCATGATAGAAACCAGCATGAGGGTTTCGGCCACGACTGCGGCTAGGCTATCGCCAGTAATGATTTCAAAATTGCGCAGCTCAGCACCTTTCGGCAATCCTGCTAAGCAGCGAGTAACGATTCTACTTAGTGTAACGTCTTGTATGACGTAATCCTTGAAAGTCGCAAATGGGGAGATGCTTTTCGGAAGAGGTTCGTCCTCTACCCCCATCCCATTGGAGGTTGAATCCGGAGGAGCATATGGATTTACGGTGACGTACAGCAAGCCGGTCCAGTCATTGGCGACAAGCTTTCCGCCCTTGAAAAACTTCCAATCGTTTGGAAATACATCAAAGGTTTGATCATCGTAAATATAAGTGATGTGATCGGTAAATGGGATATAATTGTCTAACGAAAAATGGGTTTCGTTTTCATAAGCCAGATCTCCCGCGTCAGCAGCGCCAGCAGAGCGGGTAAGAACTGGATTTTCTACTACTTGGATTTTGAAGAAGCCAGAAGATTCTTCAAAATCGTAAACTTCGGTATCAGCTTGTTCATCAGCTTTGACTGATATATACATGGTATTCGGTGTTGGTCCGTTAAAATGCTTTACAAGTCCTTCAGGTATTGTGGTGTCTACGTATGGGTAAATGGTTAAAAGAAGGAGCACCCGTTTGGTAATAAGCTCAGCCGGCTCAGATGTTTTCCATACGGTACATAGAAAATTAAAGCGTCCGGGTCTAATGCATTGCCTATTAGAACATCTTATGGTGGCATTCTTCCTTGCTATTACTGCCAGTTATTTACCTTAGGAAATTGCTAACAAAATTGAACCTTTCTTCAAGAACAATATTGTGGAGGACACATGCAGAAATAATATAATATTTTGCATACTCTAATTTTAAAATACGCAGATACTTCATGCGAGTAAAGATGTCGTCCAGTCTACGGGAAGCGTGTTCAATTTTCACTTGAACCTTCGTTAAGCTTTTCTTTGGGGGGTCATTTGACCATCGTCTTTGAATGGTACAACAAGATAATTCCAGGATGGGTATGTCTTGTCTCTCCAAAAGTGACTGTCTTTCGCATGGAAATTCCTGCTGTTAGTTCGTGTTCCTAACTGGAAGCTACCAATTTTTCAACTTCAACAATCTTTTTTCTAACTCATCATTAAAAGTGAGTATAATTCTTTACTATTAATTAAATAGGGTGTAGACGAATAAATAAACAACAACTTCATGTAGAATAAGAAAAAAATCATTTAAGAATGAAACATTATTATGTAACAAAAACAAACGAATCAAAGTTAGTATCGTGTTTGACTTCGTGTCATCTTCTGCTCTGTCTTTTACTCCTCGGTTTGAGGTGTGAATTCGGGTTATTTTTGTGCCATAAAGCCGAGCACGGACGACGCCGTTTCCTGTAACATTCGAAAAACAAAACAAAAATGATAAAAAAATCCAGCACCGCGTTCAATTTTTACATCTACGTGATCAAATGCGTTTAAAACCATTTTCAGGATGCGGAAGAAAGCAAAACCGCGAAAGTTGACCCTCCGTTCAGTCTGCATGATCCAAGATATGAGGCTGTTTCATTGATCATACTCTATATATTGCTCTAAATCACTTACGGAGGCGGAGATGATAGTTCTTCTTCTTTAACTCCCGCAACTTCCGCTTGGTCCAACATTCCATCGGTGCGCTTCTGGTCCATTTTTGGGTTTACTAAAACGTAACAAACTACACACAGCAGTACAGGACCTGGTAATGAGTCTGAATGAAGTCTGTGCGGGGGTGCTTTCCCACGATCCGCAAGCTGGACACGGCCACCTTATCAACGGATGGTTTCGGGTCGCGAGCTCAAGCAGCCAGGCTAGGAATGCCGCTTACCAAAACCAATAAACCAGATGTACGCTAAATTTATAAACATTTTCCGCATAATAATAACAATGCGCAGGGTGTCCTCAAATCCCTATTTTTCCTGCGGAGGTGACAAATTTTGCGGCTATAATAGTAGAATGGTTCTATTAGTTGTTTCTCACAGGTAATAATTCTGTAATTCATACATATATGTAGTGTATTATATGCACACAGTGAACACTTTTGTTACCCACAGGAAAAAAATCTATAACTCACATGCAGTATATTGGATGCACACATACAAAACGTTTTGAAGGGTTTCGACTCTGAAAGTCGAAAACTCTCTAAGGGAAAGAAGACTCTGGGGTTGAGTCAACGCGATTCAGGGTTGAGTCACGTTGACTCAACCCGGCAGGAAGAAAGATGAAAAAAAAACTACTGCGATTACTGCTGGCGGAGCGACCCACCAGCCGACACAGCTCCCTCACATCAAAGAAGATAAGACCACCCCCAAAGGGGGTGGTTTTTAAGAAAAAACACTCACATTTTAAAACAAAGGACGAGGGTACGCACGGACGCGAAGAAGGGATGGCACGAACAACGGTCAGTGGCAGTTCCGATTCCCTCCACCAGGGAACTGGTGGGGGCAATCGGAAGTGCCAACCGAATTTTTAAATTTGTGGCGGGAGCAGGGATGCTGCGGGCAGAACACTACAACTTGTATCTCGCGAGTAGTAATAATCAATAGGATCAATCTTTTCGTCACCTACTCCTACAGGTCTTGCCTTAGTAGCGCAAGGTGATCGAATTATAGAAGATTACATGTTGAGCCCCATCAGGAATTTGAACTGTTATCTGAGTCCGGCTAGTTTGCGTAAGTACAGTACACCCGTAAAATCAGTGGGGTGGCATGCCATAAGTAATCTGCCTCGGGTTTAATTGAAGGGTCGATAGATTCCTGTCTCGATTCGCCGCGTTGAAGAATCGATTATATTGTTGGATGCCCTTTCTTACAAAACTCTAACCGGAGAGGTCAAAAGAGTCTATTAATGTTCTTCCCCACTCCCTTGACGTTATGGTTTATTTACATATATTCACTATCAATTGTTTAGCTTAAGTGCTTTGATTTGTATGGCTTTATTGATCAATAAAAGTATTATATATTCAAAATCAGTTTACTGTTTTATTGTAATTACCCAACGGGGCTCGGGGATAATTGATGGTGGGTGGAACGGTAAATGAAAGATTTGTTTGAAAAAGCAATGAGTGTATTTCAGGAGGATACATACAAACGAATAGACAAAACAAACAATGGTTTAATTTAAAAAGATATTTTAAAACAAGTTACTTTCATGATAAGAAGATAGAGAAAAGAAAGAGAAACAAAATAAAATAAAATCAATGACAGAAAGTATCGATAAACCCTGCATGGAGGGGAAGGATGTTTCTTAAGAGTTAATACATAGTTATAAAAGTACACATACATTTTAATACAACACATGTACACATGAATATAAGAAAGGAAAACAACTTTTGATTTCGCTTGCATGGATCGATTAAAAAAACAATTTTGTATTTTTTAAAATCATGAATGAAATATATTTTACAAGAGAAACAACGATGGTGGCGAGATGCGTCTCTAGGTCATGAGAGGTTTGTGTGCAGGTTCATACAGAAAGAAAGAAAATATGGTCTCCTACTTTCTAAGAGCAGTTCAGCAATGTGCTTAATTTTATCCTGAGCCTCCTGTGTGCGAGGAAAAGTTTCTTCCGGCAAAAGAGATTCATGGAAACACGTATAAAGATGAGGCTTAGACATTTCAAATTTTCCCATGCTTTCATAAATCGGATTGATACGCCGATACCATGGAGTTTTCGTGTATTCTGCATATTTTAGCTTGATGTTGGCGCTATTAAAGAACTTAGTCTTACCAAAATTGAAAGCGAGATGAAAAAGCGAGTCGAGTATAACTGATCTTAGCATACTCTGACCTAATTTATGCTCAAGACCATGTTTACAATACTTGTCCATGATGAATAGGAACATCATATAGTCTTCCCCCGAAAACAAATCTCTCATGACTGCAAGAGAAAGCCTTAATTTTTCTGTGCAAGCCGTGTTACATTTGTGCACGGCCGAATCAAAGACCATGTTCATTAGTTTGAAAGAAGCACCTTCGTTAGTACTAACAACGTTAAAATGTTTAAGACAGAGATAAAAATTTGGTACGAAATTTACTAAAAAGTGGATCCTTGTTTCATACGGGAAAGGCATATCCCTAAAAATTCTAATGACATCCGAGTACTTGCAAACCCTCACAGCCTGAATTTGCAAACTTTCCACTGAAACACGATAACAATTAAAATGAGTAAAACTTAATATGAAAAATCAACACCATCATCGTCATTTCTCTTTAAGCTTAAACATTGTTTTCTTTATAAAGGTTTAAAAGTCGAGTTGCTGTCTGAACAGCGCAGTTTGGATGACTGTACAGACAGCAAATCTTGGGGTATTTTATCCCTGCATCATCATCGTCAGCATCTTTATCAAACACTGGTAAAATTTTGATTTTAACAGACTGGGATTTGTACGGAAACACCATTTTTTTTTTATTGTTATCATTTTCAACTATCCAGTTTTTGAATTCGCGAGCGATATGCACAAATACGAAAGGTATGTGGTGGTAAGGAACACTACCGTCATCCCATGCAAGTCCCAAGTTAAAATTACTTTCATGCTTTACAGTGTGTTGATCATTTACTGTCAATCGTTCAAAGCGACAAGGAGGACGGATAGTCCACACGTGGTAGATTTTGCCTTCCTCGCAAACCACTGCTATTTCTTTAATGACAAATTCACGTTGTAGGAGGAATCCTTTTGTATCCAAAAAACAAGTCATCAGCAAAAATTTGAATACAGGTCTCCCTAACCAATACGCATCACTCGCGTTTTTGGAACTCGTATTTGAAGGTCCTATAGTGCGGACCAACATAAACAAGATTTAGACTGCTTTTGTTTATCTCTTCTATTTGATCATCCGTCACTTTGTCACAGTATGCCTTCGGTAAATACAAGTGGACCTTTTCATCACCCATCATCATGTTGACGCTCAAAGCCTCTCCATGTTTTGTATTCGACTTGTACATGTTAGTCAGTTGATATTTTCCCCCTAGAGTGAGGTCACTGGGGCGGACGATGCGCAGGGGAGTGAATAAGTCAATGCTGTTTAATGCTTCCATCTGTAAACAAATGTGGAGGACATATAATAATGATACAGTTGACGGTAAAAAATTGAATTAACATTCTCGAAACTTTTTGATTGGACATTCCAATGCGTCTAGTCGAGTGGGCGGTTTTCTTTTAAGAGGATTGCATGCATTTTCTTCTACAAAATTAAGTTTAACCAGTTCACTCCTTTCCCTGTCGAGGCGTTCGAGACGTTCACTAAAAGATTCTTCATCTTCGGTTACCCTACTTTTCAACCGTGTACGATCAAATTCCGCAAGTTGCACCTTCAACAAGCTACTGATTTCTGACCGTCGCTTTAAACACTTGTGACCGTATGGTACCGTAACAACGTTCCCTTGCAGAACCACGCGTTTATCATCGTGGCTTGACAACGCCTTCTTCTTTCTCTCGACTGAAAAGATCTTATGTTTAAAACCTTGAAATTGCCGATTCGTTCTGTAGACATCGTTGTTTGTATACAAGGTGTTGATGTAGTCATTCGGGGTTATGGTATTTTTTAGGACGAATGTATCAATTCCTTTAGCCCGCATATCATACTTTGTTTTAGTAGAGTATTGATACATTTTCGACCGGAGTCCACAAAACTCAACGATTGGGTCCCCTCCGGTCTCGTCTTTGAATGTTCCCATTTTTTTGTAATTTTCCGCGGAGAAACAAGGGTGTTTGTCTGGGTAATTGGACGTGTCATAGAGCCGCAGGTCTTCGAGCATGTCTCTATACACATCTTCTGTCCTAATCAAGTAAATAAAACTGTCAGTGTCCATATAGCAGATTTCCACGTCCTCTCTTGAATATTTCTTGAGCACAACATCGTAATGAAAGCTGTACATGTGGGTTTTGCTAAGTTCCAAAACAGCAAAACCCACAATGACGGGCCGATCAAAAACAAGTTTTTTATGGCGTAACTCGACCGCCACCAGCTCGTCATCAAAAATTTTACGATCGACAAACTCGGGTTTTGAAATTAGTTTCATTATTTGCTTTTTATTTGTTGCTAATACTAATCTATGCCTCTTGAGGGGGTTCTCCAAAAATTTACCATAACAAGCGTTGCTGATCAATTTCAGCAACTTTTGTTGGAACTCATTCCCCATCGCCTCTTTCCGAAGGTCGGCGTTTAAGTCAATAAATTCTTTAAGGTATGCCCGCTGCTTAAAGCGCATTGCACGATGAACATTTTGCAATACAAGCCCGTGTTTTATTGCTTGCTTGAGTTTCACAAAATGGATACAATAATTTGACTTGTCGTCTTATGTAGTGAGCAATTTGGGATGTTTGGAACCTAGGGCAGGCGGAACTTTGTTTTCCTCACAAAACGGAAGATCAAAGTGAAGGTCGTGAAGTTCTTCATTGTACCGGAGATCTACCTCAAAAATGAATCCTTCGGGCCCGTCATCTGGCAAACTCATCAACTTTCCAACATCCTTACGGTCCGGACCAAACAATATGTCTAGTTCTTCATCCTTAACCCATTCGTAATGCTGATAAGGAAGAGGTTTGCACATTGTGTACGCGTACAAGGCTGTAACATCGTAGTACATTATATATGACTTTTTTTCCTCTTCCTTATAAGTATCAGGAATGTGTGGGTTGTTGGCTTGGGCATGACGGAGCATGCATTGAGAGATTCCACCACGAATGCTGTTTATGATCATCATGAGTTTATCATAGTCCTGAAATCTCTCAATCCATACGCCAGTCTTTTTGAGGAATGCAGAAAACGCGAATGCTGGAAGGGTTAAGTAATTTGCACAATCTATTGCATAATATTTTCTACCAAACGAGCGAAATGCCTCAAAAACGTCAGCCAATAAGCAAACATCCATCTTCAGATACAAATCATAATAATCACCTAGATCCTTGCATTCAAATACCTCCCATGTTTTTAAAAACCTGTTATAATCTTCTTCTTTAATATTTTGTCGCGTTAATTTACTATAGAATGCTTCACGAGGGGGAGGGACCGTTTCTTTGAGCTTTTCCTCATGGGTAACATAATCGTAACAAAACACCGCTTTGGACCGCACGAGTTTTTTTCTCTCCTCGTTCTTTCCGCAAAGAGCATAAGTTCGGGTTAAATCATGTTCCGGAAGCGATTTCACTAGCTTGTCCAACGACTCGGGTTACCCTAATTGGGCTCCCAGGGCCCGATGTCTCTCTTTAGGGCCCAAAAGTGGCAGGAATCCTGCCAAAAAATCGATGCTCCGGAGAACCGAAATCGTTACCGGTGAGAAACGAAATCGACGCTCCGGAGAACCGGTCTCGTTGATGGTCAGCAAGGGAAGGCATGTTTAACCCGATTTTCTCTTACCCTCAGTGGGCACCCAGAGCCCGATGTCCCTCTTTAGGGCCCTGTCCTCAAATCCCTATTTTTCCTCTACTATGGACGACCAAACAACCAATGAGGCTTTTTTTTTACTCATTTACGTACCTTCCATGCCACGCTCATTCTCTCTCTCTCCCCCCCCCCCTCCTTAAAATGACGATAAGTCATGGCCTTAGTAGCAGTTCGTATTCTCAGTGCCAATGACACCGGTGGAAATTGACGCACAGAAGTCATAGACAGGAAAAGGGTGGTTTTGAGATAACCGATCTTTTACGCTAATGAAATCGACAGTGTCTCGTTTAGATCGAGAGTCGCGTAAATCTCGATGCTGTTCACTTGATTCAGAATGAACATCGCAAAATTGCTCTAAATTATCAACGGCTCTTAACACTACAGGTGCGCCGGTAATCCACCTTCCGAGCAGTGGCGTGGCGTGAATGATCGATTACCGATATCTCGCCATTTGAAGCTATAGTAAAGAATCGATTTCTAAGGTGTTCGCTGCGAACTCCCTGATAATCGATCTTTTTTCATAGGTTTGAGTGGCGTATCAATCGATATATCGCAAATCACGGCACGCCACTGCTTCCGAGCACACTATCAGAAATGCCTAGACCCCGAGTGAGACCACCTGAGGTTTTCATGGAGCGCATCAAGCTTCGCTCAACGGTCATGTCCGTCCAAGTCCCCGAAAAGATTTCTCTCTACAACGAATGGTAAAGAACTCCTCACTGGTAAAAAGCCTCAAGTTCCGCAAGGCTAATCGTTACACATCGATTGGAACTGGATGTTATGGCGATATTGTACCGTTATTTGGCAATCCATCCCCCATGGGGCCGGTGGAATTCGGTTTATCAGGCGTCAGTGTTCCATCTCGTAACTGATTGGTTCTGATGACCAGTAAGCTGCCAGTGCACCTGGAAGAAAATGAACCTATTGATTAGAAAAAAAAGGAGGCAAGGTTAGAATGAATTAGGAATTTGGAAGTAGAGAGCAGATCACAGAAGAGGCGTAATATCAGTTTGCATGGCGACGGCGTAAAAGGTGTTAAAATTTAACAACCTCACAGGAGTAGTTGGTCCATAATCTAGGTCAGGTCTAAATAAACAATTTGAAAAAATAGCATCACAAAACTGCAGTTGGTGTTTAATAGCCAGGGTTTTGGGAATATTTTTCTGGCAGAAATTTGAGCTTGCAGGGACCTTGAACTGTCAACGTCTCGCCTCAAAACGCATACACCAAAGTTTTCTCAACGGCGCAAGTTTCTTAATAAATCGACCGTCGTTAATCATCATATGGTATTTTTAAACTAAGTGGATATTAGTTTAATCTTTGGTATAACCTGAGATATTCTGCAACTAGAGCATTCAAAAGATCACTACAACCTACTTGTAGAGAAGGTTCCATAAGAAGTTCAATGATATTCCTGTACTTTAGAAAAAGATTCCAAACTTCGTCATCTTCTGCTACTCGATTACCTAATATTAAAGGTAGGTTTCTTACTAAAGTTTTCATTTCAGCTCCTGACATTCTAATTGAATTTCTGTTAATGTTCTTGAAAAAGTTTGGTCGTTTATTACTTTAGTCTATCAGCCCGTAATCAAAATCTTCGATTTTAACACATAAAACTTGATAGGTAATAAGTCCAGAATCTATTAGATACTTGAACAGGAAAACTAGTAAGTACCCACGCGTAGCCTGGTCATTGAGGAAAATTGTACGAGGGGGGACTGCGAGAGGTGAAGGAAAAAGCACACAATCGGAAAGGCTTATTATGAAGTAAGATAAATTTTAAAATTGTTTTGAATTTTGAAATAATTTAAATAATTCCTTTTAAAATGTCGCTAAAATGGGGGAATGTAAATTTGGTGATGATATGAGGGCGGACAGGAGGCGCACCCCCGTGAGGAAATGGCGGAGGGCAGCTACCCGGGGTCGAGGGTCGGCGGGGGGAGGTCGGTGACGCAGCTCATTCTGTCCCATTGATCGTAGACAGTGACATCGGGCTGGGCCAATTGCACTAGGCGGTCCATTTGCAGCCAGACTACGCCGGTTGCACACCAGAGGTAGTAGCCCTTTGTTCAGTGGCCTGTTGCGGTGTTCTATCATTTACAATTTTTTGGACTGCGTTTGATAAGGTATCCAGAGCCTCCTTCATTAGTTCAAATTTGCTTTTGTCAGTTTTGTCTTCCATGTTGAATTTATGTGCTGTGTCTGAAATCAAAGAAAATGACATTAAGTGCTGAGCAGAGAAAAGGTTGAATACTGTTTGCAACATTCGTACATGGCTAAATTCTGGTATGCCTAATCAAAATGATTTTAATCATTCATCCGTAAACACTCTGATAAATCTCTGAACTTTACCATTTTAGCTACAATGGGGCTTTTTTTCAAGACATTTCTCAGTAAAATTTGAGTCTCAATTTGGGATGAAACAAGAAAATTTTGTGAATTTAGCATTCAATATGACAGGAAATTTCCATTTCCACAGTTATCGAACAGATTAGCAGAGAGTGTAAGCCCTACGTCCTATCTTTAGTGTTAAGTATTTCTTAGTCCACTGTAAGGAGTGAATGAGGCAAACTGGAAAGGTTGAAATGAGACATGTTTCAATTCTGTATAATGTCTACCTCCATTTTTAAATGAGGAAGCATGTAAAAATGAAACTTCAGTATCTAAAATATTGTGGTTGTTTTTACTACGAGAGAAGGTTCTACCTGCAACCTGCTTCCTAAAGTTAATAAAGGGCAATGTATCTTTCTCCTTTTCTCAACTCAGCGCTCAATACGGGCATAACATGAAAAATGCCAGGGGCTTAAGACGACTTGCAGGTTGAAATGCTCCTATTGAATGATTGTGCAAACTTCCCCCGTTGCTGAAGAAAAAAGTTTTCACCTTCATGCATTCCTTGTTGTATTGCTGGTTTTAACATGTTTGGATTTTCAAACATTAATTTTCCTTATTTTTCAGTCTCTAAAATTTAACAGGGATGGATCAAACAAACTCACCCTAAAAAAACTTCTGTCAAGAAATAAATTTTTATCCAAAAATGCTCGGCAAGGCCCTGTTTCAATACTAATAAGTTAATCTAGAGCCTTGCATTGACCAAAAGTCGCTAACTCTATTTGTACACCTAGACGAGGGTCACGGACTAAACATTTGTAACACCCTTTGTTTGAATATCCTCACTGGAATAAAGTGGGAATTCCAATGGTGTAATTACCAAGACATGCATCTTCGTTGCATGGTTTCAAAATCTCCCCTCTCGTTTTCTTTTTTAAGAAGATAATAAAGCAACTGTTATACTTCCATGCATCTTCGTTGCATGGTTTCAAAATCTCCCCTCTCGTTTTCTTTTTTAAGAAGATAATAAAGCAACTGTTATACTTCGTCTTTCTTTCGGAGACAATTCCTCACATAAGACAAAAAAAGGACCTGCATTATAATGAAAGTGTCAATTTTCGAGCCAAAAAAATAATTCAAGCTGTGAAGTCTGCAACTTCCCTAACCAATATACGAATTTTCATATTTACAGTATGCACATTATCATACCCACCGTCTGTGGTTTCCTATTGTGGGAAAGGGAAAACTCCCAATGTTTGTTGGTTTTCATATTAAATATTGTTTCTTCATTTTTAACTGAAGGCACAGACAATTTAAGTTTATCAAGGACAACTGTCAAGTTTAATACTGAACATGTTTGTGTAAAAATGGGAGGATTTATTTTATTCATTTGAAGAAGCTATTCTCCTGTTAGCTATTGCCTGAAGCTATTCTCATGTCCATGACTATAGCAAGTTGTCAGTACATCTCAATGTTCCATTAACTGAATCGCAGCACCTCCTCTATGATTTAACGTTTGTGTTTAAAATTTTAAATGGTTATGTTAAGTTTTTACAGTTCGAGAGATTTAGAGGCTCTTAAATAAATAAAAGATGAGAAAATAATTATTATCCTCAGCTAGACTGCATTTTCCACATTTAAGGGTTTTTTTTTTTTATCCGTGGAACGCACTGGATCGCAGTTCGGGCTGGTTAATCGGGAAAAAAAATTCAAAATGTGGACTGCTTTGTTTATGTTTTTGTTTAGGTTTACGGTGGCATTATAATCAATGATGATTGGGCAGAAGAGGTTAGGATTTGGCTTAACCGCGGCCTCAACCCACCTCGGAAGAGCGGTCTAAGCGTTCCATTGGAACGCATGCATCGTGCCAGTGGAACGAGATAAAAAAGCAAAGCGTTCCGTTGCGATCCACTGTGGTTCGAATAAAAAAAAAGCCCTTTAGATGAGTATTCAGATAATTAGAAAGATTTTGTCATATTTTGGTTGTATCTTGGCCATTGCTACAGAATTCTCATTCGAGTGCAAAATTGGGAATTCCGACTATTTCAGTGCTGATTTTCGGATCCCACAAAGGCACTGAGGCCAAAACTGATATTTTCACAAGAATTTTAAACAAGAAGTTCCAGAAAACTTATTGCAGATTAGTCTGTAACAAATGCATCAATTCAAGAATTGCCTGCCAAAGCCGGAAAAATGCTATCCAGAAGAAGACAGAAGGTAGTGACAAATAGTTTTCAGCAGTCCAGAACTTCAGGATATCAACCTATTGTGATTTTAAAAAAACTTTTTGAAGGGAACCATTTGGCAAAAAAAATAACTACTCACCATCGGATTTCAAAAAAGGATATTTCCAATGCAAACCAATTTCCTTCAAATCTATTACAGGCAGACTTTTTGAATGAGTTTGATTGAGCCTGCAGTATAAAATCCTTATGATGAAACTATTTTCCAGGAAATCTTTGATCTTACTTATGTTCAAATCTTTCAAGAAACAGGCATACTGACTCAATTCTGTAAAAAATAGAATAACGCTCACTATGGTCATAAGATAACTCGAGAAACCATTGATTTTTAGATAGTCCATAAATCGGAGATTGAGGTTTATTAAGATACACTTACTTTCCACTTCTTTCACGAATCTCCTCAAATACGCATATGAGAGGCTACTTCTGACTGTATTGTCACAACTGAATACGTTCAAGAAAGAATCATTTGTCAATTTAATCCTATTACTGACGAAGACGGAATTCGCATCAGGTACCTCCCGCAGTTTGTCTAAGAGATTTAAATCTTATTTATGAAAAGAAAACTTTATATTTTGTATTACGAACAAATCGTTATCACGCTCGCTTTTTATTTTTGTAAAACCCGATGCCATTTTCGCGGGACGCGTGAGACGGTGCGGTCGGGTACACTAGCCTGATTTGGGAGGGTAAACATATTGCGGTGCAGTGCAGTGTCCAGCTTCGCTGCACAAAGTCCAATCTCCAGGTGCGTCGTTAATAAATAAAGTTTCATGGATCCGGCGGAGCCGCGCAGAGGGACCAACATCCATGAGAACCACGACGCACAGAGGGTCGTCCCAATCGGGATCGGCTGCAGGGTGATAGTAGGACAAGTATGAGTAGGGATATTGAGGCCATTGGGATAATTGGTGCTTGGCCATCGATGAATGACCCGTAATTTCCCACCCCCCCTAAGTTGTGCACTGTCTGCTATGTACATACATCCTCCTTTCAAGCTGAGGAATCCCCTTCCGCCCAACGGAACTTTTATGGCGTTACCCGTTGTGAGTGACCCGTCACTGCACGTTATTATACCTGATTCTGAGTCGGCGATTACGGAAAGCCAGAGGTTTGGCGTTGGGGTCCTTATTCAGAGGGGCCTTTTTTAATTCGATCACTCTTAGGTCGCATTCCGAGCCAATGGACAATCGGTTTTTGAAAATGCCTACCGTGCAACTCTCTGTATGGCTGTGGAAATCATGGATTATTGAACCTGCTGGGCACACGCGTTCTGTGCCAACTCTCTACATAATTTTTGTTGTTCTCTAGAGAACAGAACGTAATGTAAATCCTGATTAGAGAGCCTAATGAAGTCGCTATCTGGTTTGATGAACATGTATGTACCATTATTGTAAGGCGAAGAGTAAAGTTTTCAGCTACTAATAATTTTTCTCGAATTTTGAGATCGCCATTCTGTTGCCAGGAGACTAAAGCACTTACTTACCAATTTTTACAAACAAATTCAAAGTAGTAAAGGCGTGGTTTTCTTAGAGAGAAAACATCGCATCTGCACTCGAATGCGATTTTTTCTCTCTAAAAAAACCACGCCTTTATGACGTTGAATTTCTTTGTTGAAATTGGTAAGTGAGTGCTTTAGTCTTGTCATGAGCAGAAAACCAGTGGGTTTTATGGGAAAGAACGAACGCGCTCGGCTAAGCTAACGATACATGACGAGCATTTTATTGAGGTAAAGTGCATAGTAGTACAGAGAGTAGCATAGAGAGAGAGCAGCTATAGTGCGGTGGATGCCCAGCAGAGAGCAGCACCATACGGTGGGTAGTTTATCACTGACACACCCCCTTAAACTACACAGAGGAGTCAGAAAAGTTTCAAAAAAAAACATGAAATTTTCTGTAAAGAAAAAAATATTCAGATAAACAATAAACAATTTCAGAAATGAAAACACATGAAATTTATCGGCTAGATAAACAATTTCAAAAATAAAAACACATGAAATTTATCGGCAGCGCTTGAGGCTTACAAAAGAAAAATAAGTGAAGTAGGAAAATGAACTCTAGAGGTAAGAGCATTTAGTGAAGACCTAAAGCGTCACAAAACTGGTTGTGTTTAAGAACGCCAAGAGACTTTGTTAATATATCTGCAGGCATGTCCTCTGTGGGGACATAGCATAGAGTGACAATATTCCTATCTATAATGTCGCGAACATAATGGTAGCGAATGTCTATACAGGGTGATCCAAAAGTCCCTTCCACCCCCTCTAACTTTTTACCTAATTGAGGTAAAGATTTGAAACTTGGGGGATATTCCTAGGTCAAAGGGAGCTACTTTTTGGCCCCCCTAAAATTTTCAGGGGGGCCCCC
>NW_017547443.1:73334-111725 GCF_001854935.1 Bemisia tabaci | reverse complement strand
GGCAACACATACCAGTATTTTGGTGCCCCGTACAGTAGGACGTTGGCACTCCACAGGCGCATATCCTCAGAATGCCATGGGAAGGAGGAGCCCCAAACTCCAATGAAGGAGGTTTTACTGGTAATGCCCTCGCCCTCCACGAACTGGTCGAGCAATGATGGGATGTTGTCCACGTTGAACACCAAACTCCTGTCCTGGAACACGGAGCCGGCGACACCAGCTCCATACCAGAAATCGGCATTCCCCGTGGCCAGTCTCTCCCAGTAGTGCTCGACCGCCGCTTCGACCGGTTCATCCTCGCACGGACCGGCGTGTCCGTGAACGCGAAGATCGCCGATGGTCATCTCTCCGTGACTACTGTGGGTGATCGTGTAGAATGGGGCCAATTCTCGATCCCATTGTGGCACTTTGCGAATTGCCTGGTAAATAGGCTTGGTGATCTTGAAATCGTCAATCACCTCCGCCCCGACTCTGCTGCGCAACAGGTCTCTGGCAGTCCTTGGCAGGATTAGCTTTGCAGCACCTTCCTCGCGCAGAGGTGTCTCCTCCTCAAAAAGCAGTTTTAACATCGAGGTGACGGATTTGCAAATTAAATTTAACAGCTAAAGCAATTAATAGCCTGAAGCTTTCTTTCCTAACTACCGGTGCAAAGGTTTCATCGTAATCGATTCCTTCATGCTGTGTGAAGCCTTTGGCAACAAGTCTGGCTCTGTACCGGTTCTCTGAAGTCCCTTTCTTAATCTTAAAGACCCATTTGCAGCTTACAACATTAGCATTTTCAGGCTTATCAACTAAGATCCAGGGTTGGTTTTCCTGTAAGGATTGGTATTCTTCTAACATAGCTTCATGCCAACGTTCACTATCATTTCTTGACATGGCTTGCTTTACAGTGATGGGATCATCAGAGTTTTCATTATGATTAATTTTTTTGTATACAACGAAACCAGGAAATTCTTTCGGCTTTCTAACACGCTCAGGATATTTACGTTCTTCATTTGTGAGGGATTTGTTTTCAGATTCTACCTTGGTAATCAAGAGAGGAACCTCATTAACAACATCAGGTTTTTCAGTTACTTTGAAATACATTTCATTTTCAAGGAAGACAACATCTCTAGACATTGATATTTCTCCTTTTACTGGGTCAAGTAAACGATAACCTTTAGTAGCCGTACCATAATCTACCATGACAAGCTCTTTAGATACAGCATCTAATTTTTGTCGCTTTTTTTTGGGAATATGTGCAAAAGCACGACAGCCAAAAACTTTTAAATGTTCAAGCTTGGGTTTTCGGCCACTCCAGCACTCTTCTGGACTCAAATCGTTAAGAGCTGCATGCGTACACCGATTTTTCAAATACACAGCAGTGTTTACTGCCTCTGCCCAAAATTTTTTAGGACAGTTTGAGTCCATCAGCATGCACCTAGCCATACGCATGACAGAGCCATTTACTCGCTCTGCTCTGCCATTCTGTTTCGGATTATACGGCACAGTCAACTCATGGTTAATACCATTGTCACGAAAGAAATCAGATAATTGAGTATTTACATATTCTCCACCATTATCAGTTCTAAATCGTTTGATTTGCTACCCAGACTGTTTTTCTGTAAAAGCTTTAAACTCTTTGAATTTACATGTAACCTCATCTTAATGCTTCAAGAAGTAAACAAAGATTTTTCTACTGTGGTCATCAAGAAAAATTAGCACAAAACGGTACCCACTGACCGAAGGTACTTCAAGGGGACCCATTACATCAGAGTGCACTAATTCTAGTAACTCTTTGGCATGACTTTCACTTGATTTAAACGGACGTTTACAGAGTTTTCCCTGAGCACATGCAATACAGGGCTGTTCATGAGAATTCTCAAAATTAAAATCATCAGAAGCACTTTTTAATTTTTGCATGTTGGTGGCACTTATGTGACCTAGACTTCTATGCCACAATGTAGCAGTATCAGACACTTGCATAGCATTCATACATTTATCATGGTAAGAATTATCACGTTCGTTTAATTGGAACAGCCCATTAACATGTGAAGCTGTAAAGCAGACTTCACCTGAAATATTACAATTATTTACATCGTAAATTTGACAGCCTTCATTTTTAAAAACAACGACAAGATTTTCCTGCACCATTTTTGAAACAGATAAAAGATTTGTAGATAAGGTGGGGACGTACACAACATCTGTTATTACGCGTTCTCCATCGTCTACATTTACAAGAATATTTCCTATACCTTTTCCGTGTTCAGTCGAATTGTTTGCTTCTGCAATTTCTAGGTTTCTGCCTACATTATCATTAAAATTAATGAGCCATTCTTTGCGATTGGTCATGTGCGTATCACAGCCTGAATCAATATGCCACTTGTCGGAAGGACAGGTAACATTTAGCGCTGTTAGTAAACACTTGGCAGCCTTGAGCTCATCTTTGGTCTCACTTTTAGTTTCACCTTTGGTCTCACTTTTACAATCTTTGCGTTTGTGGCCTCGTTTATTGCACTTGGTACACTTCCACTTGAAAGGTTTACCTGATTCGTTCTGCTTTGGATGACTTTGTGCAGACTTACCACTACCAGAATTTTTTGTCCAAAGGGCTGACATCTTTTCATCCAAGGTGGCACGTTGTTCTTGGCCAAGCAGGAACTCCTTTACCTTCTGAGACGTTAGCATGGTTGATGTGGCTTCCAGAGCTGTCGCTAGCGGTTTGTACTTGTCAGTCAGGCCATTCAGCATGATGAACGCAGTGTCTTCATCGTCTATCGTCTTTCCAACTTCCTGAAGTTGCTGGGTTAGAGACATGATTTCATTCAAGTAGGACGACATCGATTCAAAAGTTTCCAACCTCACAGCGTACAGTCTTCTCATCAGACCAAAACGACCAGACACACCTGTGGCGGAGAAGGCTTCGTGCAGAGTGTCCCAGGCAGCTTTGGCAGTTTTTGCATCGTTGATGTGGACGTACAAAGAGGGATCTACCATGAGCCCTATATCACATAGGGTTATCTGATCCTCTTCCTCCTGCCACTTGTCTGATGGGATAGTTCTCGTAACATAGCCCCATTTCCTCTCACGTGTTAACCAGAGTTTCATGGCGAACGCCCAGTTCTTATAATTGTCGGACCCTTTCAGCCTTTCAATACGTGGCATCCGTAATTCTGAAGTCATTTTTAAATCACTCAAAAAAGGTTACTTGACGACGTAAGCAGCTTTTCTTCGGCGATCACTGGACACACCACACGAGACACGAGGACAGCACAGCCTAAAAGGCTTCGGCAAGGTTTTTATTGTAGAACCGAGGTTTCATCCCGAACAAAACAAAACAGCACTACACATTTTTGGAACAATCCGAACAACAAGAGATGTGAAGGCCCATAACCTGTCATGAGCAGAAAACCAGTGGGTTTTATGGGAAAAGAACGAACGCGCTCGGCTAAGCTAACGATACATGACGAGCATTTTATTGAGGTAAAGTGCATAGTTGTACAGAGAGTAGCGTAGAGAGAGAGCAGCTATAGTGCGGTGGATGCCCAGCAGAGAGCAGCACCATACGGTGGGTAGTTTATCACTGACAAGTCTCCTTACAAAAGAATTGCGATCTCAAAATTTGAGAAAAATGACGGGTAGCTGAAAAAATTGAACCAATTGATGCGATATATCGCACGTCGTTCTGACACAAAATATGGCGTCCATCGAATCACCATAAGAGAACGACTTCATCAAAACATATCAACCAAGAATAGAATTCTGAACAATTGAAGTTTTTCAATAGGTCACTCAAATCTTTTAAGCTGATGTTAACTTGTTCTTGGAGCATCTCGCACCTATTAACCAGGTTTCCCAACGGGATTTCAAATGATTTTGGAAAAATAGCTAATAGCTTAAAATTGGATTTCTCTTTCATCAAGACGGTAATTGTGACATTGTAGAAGACATAATTCGACTTGATTTGTGCTGAGACGACTGCGTCGAGCGCCCAGCACCCTTTTAGTTTAAAGATTCATTGTGATTCGATGCAAACATTGGCGGAGGCACAGAGGTATCACAAGAGACCTGATGGACATTTGCACCGGGCTTTGCTGGCGCAATGTTCAGAATTTCCGGATCCTCGTCAAGAATTCTACCAAGATTCGTCAAGATTTCATTCCAGGATTTTGGTTCAAACGGGAGCCAGTTTGGACTTAGGGACACTGCCACGCTAACCAATTCGGGTTCACCCGATGGTAAATGGCAGTAAACTAACAAAGGTCAGGACCGGTGTAACCGCAACCGCCAGTTTCTGGCACCAAACTAGTAATGAACGAACAAGTGATAAATAAGACTAAATATTTTCCCTACACCCCGGAAGCCGAAATAGGTAAAGTTGTCTCTTAAATATGAAACAAAGTTCAAAATTTAGAATTTCCTTTAAAGTAAAATAGGGAGTCGAGCATTGGGAAAAAAATTAGAATTTTCAGCTTCTTTTCTTTTCTTATTTTTATTTTGAAAAAAAAAAAAAAAAATGTAAAAATAGACAAACGAAACTAAACTCAATCAAAAGGAGAACATATCAACAGGGTCGCAGGAACCGCATAGACTCCGAATACCAATCATCTGGCAGTTTTGAAAAATCCATTATAACACAGAAAGAAAAAAAAAATCCTTAATTTCAAAAAAAAAAAAAGAGAGAGAGACAAGGGGAAAATAAGTTTTTTTTTAAAAGAAAAATAAACAACGAAAATCAAACGAACCTCTTTCAGTTTCAACAAACGGACGCCGCAGATACTCTTACAGAGAGTTACAGCCGGTGGGCCAAGGCCCCTCGTGCAAATGATAACAAAATCCGTTGAGGGTGACACTTCCGCCAAAAACCTCGATGGTGGAGAAAAGATCGACTTCCAGAAACACCAGAGCCCCAGAAGGGACATCGACATTCATGTCCAAGCCCGGCTTGTAGTAGGAACAGAGAACGACGTCTCGAAACCCGATGAGTCGTTGGCCAAAATGGCCAACGACCGTTTGGGGAGCGAACTCCCCCCGGACGCAAAACTGAGTCACAAACTGTTTAATGAAAGCAACGTCCCACTTGCGGACTAAGAACACGTCAACATAACCCATATCGATATGGACACCACGTGAAAATAATAGAAAATCGCCAATCAGGCGAAGTAGGCCTGGAAAAGTAGGAAACATTCTGGACGGTCACTACGAGAGTCGGGAGGGAACTGAAGCGGTTACCAAAAATTAACCACGGGATAGAAAAATGCACACCTGACACCAAATTTGTGATGGGCAATGGGGGAAATCTGGGATGATGTGGAAAGAAAATATAAGTCTGGAAATATGGTAAAAAAAATGTTATATGCAGGAAAATATGGACAACGATGGACAAAAATCAGGAAAAAATCAGAAAAAAATATAGCAATCAGGAAAAATCAGGGAAAAAGTATAAAAATGGCAAAATCAGGAAACTCAAGAAAAAAAATGTAGCAAGATCGAAAATAGGACGGAATCAACAATCAGAGCAAATCTCCAAAGAAAATCTGTCTCCTATGAGAGTCGCGGCGAGAGTGCCGTGGCCTCCTCTTTCGGGGAGGCCACGGCATCCCTTTTCGTCCTCCCTTTTGCCATTTTCGCCGGACAACCCCCAAAGTTGGCCATCGGTTGCCCTAGGTCGGGAAGGGGGATGCTGCGGCACGGCGTTGCAACTTCGGGATCGCTGTGGTCGTGGACCAGGCAGGTTGGCCCTTGGCTGACGGCTGATTTGGGGCCCCCGCAAAGGCGCGGTTTTTGACTGGTCAGTTTGGGCTGACTCGTGTGGGCCCCGTAGCTCGGAAGAGTCTAAAAGCCTCTTTGGGCCCCCCCGTGGTTTTGGAAGCGAGGATGCACGGTGCAGCGGGACAGTGATAACGGCCCATAAAAAAAAAAACTCGGGCGGCTGTGAGAGGAATTTGGGGTGGTTTTGGCCGATGGGCGAGTGACCACCTGTCTCTCTCTCTCTCTCATGTCCGGTAATGCTGCAGGCATCCTCGCCGCCCTTGGTATGTGCTTTCCCGTCTTGCAAAGGACATATCATCACATAGACACCACTTTTCATTCAGAAAAATGAAACTCCACCACTTAACGGCTGCAACTAACTAATCAACCTGAATTCGGAAAAGTGCAATAATTTCCGGTCGGAAATAACGCCATATCTCCATCATCAGACGTGAGTTTCTCCTTGATTTGATTGTTAAGAGAAATAGGCATACCTGTAAAGTAGTTTCCTTTGTCAAGGGATTCCGCATCAACTGGGGCATGACAATCAAGTGCTATGCATTCCAGTAGGTGGTTTCCTCCGGCGGCTCATTGGGTCTCTCCTTCCTGTTTTCCCTCTCCTTCCTGTTTTCCCTCTCCTTTCTCTTGTTTTTCTTCTCCTCCTTCTTATTGCTCCTTTCACTTCCTTCCTTCCTTTCATTAAAAGCGACATTTGTCACTAAAAGATTAATTCTGGTTGAATATATTTTTCGTAGATCTTGTGTATTTCTATTAGAAATGTAAGTCCTGCAGCAACTTTTTGGTGACTGCACAAATTTTCCTTAGTTAAAGGCAAAAAATACGCCAACTCATCAAATATTATTTTTCAAGCAGATGTCACTAATGCAACCTTCATACAAGGTTTCCAGAAAGAATGCTTATTCTTTGTTTAAATGAAACTGACGAGATGTGAGACATTTGAAACAATAATACATAATACAAAGGGAAATAGCATGAAATTGCTTCAATGAGAAGTTTTTAAAATGCTTGGTTCTTCAGATCAAGTTCTATGTTTTGAAAAACAAAGAAACTAGTATAAAAAAATAAGGGCTTTAAAAGTTGCACACAAGAGGTATCAGTCCCAAGATAAATAAGGCTCTTCGAACAATTAAGAAAGAGCGTTTTTATTTTGTTCGATTCAAATATTTTATCAATGAGATAAGTGTTGGCTCGTAGGATTTCTACACCGAGAATGGCACTCAACATCTCAATAAGGGCTCTGACCGCAACATCTGAGACTGCAAAACGTATGGAGTTGTGAATGAGCGTGTCTAAAATTTCGAATTTGGTCAGCGTATAGTCCGGCTCAACCCCTGCATTTAAACCATCCTCATCCGGGTCTTGTCGAGGTGGATTGTCAACAACGTCCTCGAGTTAGGTTAGGTTTAGGTTTGGTTTGGTTTAGGTTAGGTTAGGCTAACCGCGGAGACTACTAACTTCGAAGTTGGATTCGCGGCCGAGCTTTTCCATGGTTCCCGCCTGATAGTCCTTAGCTGTTGTTTCTCGTTTCCGGCACTGTTGTTTACGGATTTCCACGTTCAGCGGAAAACCATGCTACCGCGCCGGAACTCTGCCAAAACGGTATATTGGACCGCTTGCAGGGTGTCGGAAATCGCTGTTTTGCCCGAAATCCGGCGCGGTAGCACGGCGCGCTGGCCTGATGTTTTGAGTTAGTGGCTGTTCACACTATATCCTTGGTAAGATCCTGTCGTTCAGGAGTTTTTGAACCCGCACCGGACTCAGAGTTTGGGACCAGGTTTCCTGACGCCTTTCCGTTTTTTGAAAACTTTTTTCACTTCGAGGCATTATTTGGCACTTCCCGAACAACAACCAATATACATATTATGCGAACATATTATTATAAACATATTATTCAAAACAATATATGCGACTAATGACGCACTAACATCACGAGAACAGCCTTGATATCGCGAAGAAAATCTTTGATACCTAACCTTTTTGATAACACGACTTGCTTTGTAAATATCCTGCTACTTCCAACACAAATGTGGCTTGACAAGTGCTGCTCTCTATATGGCTGACAAATGCTGAACTAAAAACAAGTGTAAAGCCGTATGATGCAATAATTGATGAGAGAAACCTCGCAGTGAATTCTCAGAGACGAAATTACGTTGGCAAGCCGCTCGACCTTCATACCTTCAAAATATCCTCCCGCCTCAACAAATCATCAGAATTGAGTTTTCTTGGTGTTTTTTTTTTACTTGTGAGGATATAGAGAAAACAGATTGCTGAAAAACTTAGTTTCAACATTTTTTGAAATTTTGGATGTCCGACTCCCCTAGGGTCCTCGAGAATTGGACTACATTTTGCAATTTCGACCTATAAATTCCGGCCCAGTTTAAAAACAACGTATGTGCCATTAGTTTCCCTATGCACATATGTTTTTTTTCAGATGAGCTAGAATTTATAGGTCCAAATTGTAAAATGCAGTCCAATTCATCTCCTGTGAAAATATACGGATCATCTTTTATTGATAGTAGCAAAAGGCGGAAAAATTCTTGAGTAAGGCCACCTGCATCTATACCCAATTCATTTTTAAATGAGACGTTAACACGGCGAAGTGGTGAGAATGCACTTTGATTTAATCTCACTAATGCAAGAAAATCTTGATAAACTGTTGACCTGGAGACATTCACGTAAAGCGTTGAACGTCTTTCATTCTGATATTTCACCAAAATTTCAGATAAAGAAACATTTTCATTTGCGTCTTCATCAGCTTCTCGTGCTGATTGTGTTCTTGAGTTCATAACAGAATTAGTGCGGGAGACGTCCACGAAATTATGAGAGTGGCCGACTTCATCAATGTAGAGATAGGTACCTTTGTCCTCTTTAAAAAGAAGGTATAGGTCATTAGAATTAGACGGCACTAAACGTTTTTTCGGTAAAAATACTGAATCATCCGAATTGCAATCATCCATTTGGAATCATCCAACAAAATGGTTGAGGAGGTAGAGGTGGATGCCTCATTAAATGAGGACTTGATATAAGCAGATTTCTTTGTGAATAGAGAGAAAAGACAATCTCCATTCAAGGAGCACCCGTTTGGTAATAAGCTCAGCCGGCTTAGATGTTTTCCATACGGTACATAGAAAATTAAAGCGTCCGGGTCTAATTCATTGCCTATTAGAACATCTTATGGTGGCATTCTTCCTTGCTATTACTGCCAGTTATTTACCTTAGGAAATTGCTAACAAAATTGAACCTTTCTTCAAGAACAATATTGTGGAGGACACATGCAGAAATAATATAATATTTTGCATACTCTAATTTTAAAATACGCAGATACTTCATGCGAGTAAAGATGTCGTCCAGTCTACGGGAAGCGTGTTCAATTTTTACTTGAACCTTCGATAAGCTTTTCTTTGGGGGGTCATTTGACCATCGTCTTTGAATGGTACAACAAGATAATTCCAGGATGGGTATGTCTTGTCTCTCCAAAAGTGACTGTCTTTCGCATGGAAATTCCTGCTGTTAATTCGTGTTCCTAACTGGAAGCTACCAATTTTTCAACTTCAACAATCTTTTTTCTAACTCATCATTAAAAGTGAGTATAATTCTTTACTATTAATTAAATAGGGTGTAGACGAATAAATAAACAAGAACTTCATGTAGAATAAGAAAAAAATCATTTAAGAATGAAACATTATTATGTAACAAAAAACAAACGAATCAAAGTTAGTATCGTGTTTGACTCCGTGTCATCTTCTGCTCCATCTGTCTTTTACTCCTCGGTTTGAGGTGTGAATTCGGGTTATTTTTGTGCCATAAAGCCGAGCACGGACGACGCCGTTTCCTGTAACATTCGAAAAACAAAACAAAAATAATAAAAAAATCCAGCACCGCGTTCAATTTTTACATCTACGTGATCAAATGCGTTTAAATCCATTTTCAGGATGCGGAAGAAAGCAAAACCGCGAAAGTTGACCCTCTGTTCAGTCTGCATGATCCAAGCTATGAGGCTGTTTCATTGATCATACTCTAAATATTGATCTAAATCACTTACGGAGGCGGAGATGTTGGTTCTTCTTTAACTTCCGCCTTCTCCTCGATGCTGCGGAGTTGATGGTTTTCTTTCACTTCCACTTCGTCCTCGATGCGCTTCTGGGACTTATCCTTTTTTTTTTTGGTTTAATAAAATGTAAATGAAAACAATTCACAAACACTACAGCATGAGCTAATGAGTCTGAATGAAGTCTGTGCGGGGGTGCTTTCCCACGATCCGCAAGCTGGACACGGCCACCTTATCAACGGATGGTTTCGGGTCGCGAGCTCAAGCAGCCAGGCTAGGAATGCCGCGTACCAAAACCAATTAACCAGATGTAGGCTAAATTTATAAACATTTTCCGCATAATAATAACAATGCGCAGGGTGTCCTCAAATCCCTATTTTTCCTCTACTGTGATGCTGCGGAGTTGATGGTTTTCTTTCACTTCCACTTCGTCCTCGATGCGCTTCTGGGACTTATCCTTTTTTTTTTGGTTTAATAAAATGTAAATGAAAACAATTCACAAACACTACAGCATGAGCTAATGAGTCTGAATGAAGTCTGTGCGGGGGTGCTTTCCCACGATCCGCAAGCTGGACACGGCCACCTTATCAACGGATGGTTTCGGGTCGCGAGCTCAAGCAGCCAGGCTAGGAATGTCGCGTACCAAAACCAATTAACCAGATGTAGGCTTAATTTATAAACATTTTCCGCATAATAATAACAATGCGCAGGGTGTCCTCAAATCCCTATTTTTCCTCTACTATGGACGACCAAACAACCAATGAGGCTTTTTTTTACTCATTTACGTACCTTCCATGCCGCGCTCATTCTCTCTCTCTCCCCCCCCCCTCCTTAAAATGACGATAAGTCATGGCCTTAGTAGCAGTTCGTATTCTCAGTGCCAATGACGCCGGTGGAAATTGACGCACAGAAGTCATAGACAGGAAAAGGGTGGTTTTGAGATAACCGATCTTTTACTTTTAAGAAATCGGCAGTGTCTCGTTTAGATCGAGAGTCGCGTAAATCTCGATGCTGTTCACTTGATTCAGAATGAACATCGCAAAATTGATCTAAATTATCAACGGCTCTCAACACTACAGGTGCGCCGGTAATCCACCTTCAGTTCCGAGCACACTATCAGAAATGCCTAGACCCCGAGTGAGACCACCTGAGGTTTTCATTGAGCGCATCAAGCTTCGCTCAATGGTCATGTCCGTCCAAGTCCCCGAAAAGATTTCTCTCTACAACGAATGGTGAAGAACTCCTCACTGGTAAAAAGCCTCAAGTTCCGCACGGCTAATCGTTACACACATATTTTCCGTATCTTGGATGTAAATGTGAGCTGACTTTGCATAAGCCAAGTGCTCACCGGCGTGAAACCTGCCAAAGCCACCTGTACATTCTTATCCACCCCTCGTAGAACCGCTTCGACACTCGTGTTCGATTGGAACTGGGTGTTATGGCGATATTGTACCGTTATTTGGCAATCCATCCCCCATGGGGCCGGTGGAATTCGGTTTTTCAGGCGTCAGTGTTCCATCTCGTAACTGATTGGTTCTGATGACCAGTAAGCTGCCAGTGCACCTGGAAGAAAATGAACCTATCGATTAGAAAAAAAAGGAGGCAAGGTTAGAATGAATTAGGAATTTGGAAGTAGAGAGCAGATCACAGAAGAGGCGTAGTATCAGTTTGCATGGCGACGGCGTAAAAGGTGTTAAAATTTAACAACCTCACAGGAGTAGTTGGTCCATAATCTAGGTCAGGTCTAAATAAACAATTTGAAAAAATAGCATCACTAAACTGCAGTTGGTGTTTAATAGCCAGGGTTTTTGGAATATTTTTCTGGCAGAAATTTGAGCTTGCAGGGACCTTGAACTGTCAACGTCTCGCCTCAAAACGCATACACCAAAGTTTTCTCAACGGCACAAGTTTCTTAATAAATCGACCGTAATTAATCATCATATGGTATTTTTAAACGAAGTGGATATTAGTTTAATCTTTGGTATAACCTGAGATATTCTGCAACTAGAGCATTCAAAAGATCACTACAACCTACTTGTAGAGAAGGTTCCATAAGAAGTTCAATGATATTCCTGTACTTTAGAAAAAGATTCCAAACTTCGTCATCTTCTGCTACTCGATTACCTAATATTAAAGGTAGGTATTTTACTAAGGTTTTCATTTCAGTTCCTGACATTTTAATCGAATTTCAGTTAAAGTTCTTGAAAAAGTTTGGTCGTTTATTACTTTAGTCTATCAGCCCATAATCAAAATCTTCGATTTTAACACATAAAACTTGATAGGTAATAAGTCCAGAATAGATTAGATAATTGATCAGGAAAACTAAAAAGTACCCAGCGTAGCCTGGTCATTGAGGAAAATCGCGCGAGGGGGGACTGCGAGAGGTGAAGGAAAAAGCACACAATCGGAAAGGCTTATTATGACGTAAGATAAATTTTAAAATTGTTTTGAATTTTGAAATAATTTAAATAATTCCTTTTAAAATATCGCTAAAATGGGGGAATATAAATTTGGTGATGATATGAGGGCGGACAGGAGGCGCACCCCCGTGAGGAAGAGGCGGAGGGCAGCTATCCGGAGTCGAGGGTCGGCGGGGAGGTCGGTGACCCAGCTCATTCTGTCCCTATATACATATATCAAGAGGAGCTTAGGCTTGTAAAACTAACCTTCAAGAGCAATTTTTTTTTCATCCTCAAAGTTTTCGGAAGAAAGGTGGCAGTACGTCCCAGCTGATGCAAATACCGAGCAGTTCAGCATAGCAACATTTGCTGCAGAGCAAATAGTCGCTTCCTGTACTTTCCTAAGTTCATCTTTAACATTCGCATCAGTAACATCAGTCAAAACTGCATGTACATCCAAGTCAAATAGGAGCCGAAAGAAGACATAGGTAAAAAAAACTGGGCATGGGCCGTTGTGCACAATTGAGAGTGCAATTATCTGTCCAATATCATGAAATGCCCCTGATTTTATCCCTTCTAATTTATTAGTTAAAGACTTTGCATAGTCATCTCCCTCTAGAAGATTTGATTCATGGATGCCTTGCAAAGCAAGAGAAAACATCTCTCTCAGTGGTCCTGACCCGACACCCGATTCTTTGGTAAATCTGACAACCAGGGAAGAAAAGGGTTTAATAGCTTGTAATTCTGAACGAAGCTGCTTCAATACGGCCTCGCCTGGGCCACGCGATATTGAGATGCGTTTCACTTCACAGCTTTTGATTAGAGAATTACACGAAGTTATGATTTCATTAATTGATTTTTTCGTATCTTCAACTTCAACATCCTCAAGCTTGTGGCATACGCCCAATTCGTCCGTGAAGTACCACGGACCAGTGGGCGTTGCGGCAAAAATCTTACCGTTCAGCTGCGACGAATTTGATGATGATGTTCCCGGTAAAGACAGATTGGATTCGGAGGCTGTCTGCTTTTTCCACTTTTTGCCTCTAGGCTCTTTCACTATTGCTCCATTGAGTCCTAGTGAACCTGAATCTTTTAGAGTCTTGACTCGTTTAGGGAGAACCCTCCTCTTCGCTGTCATTGTCACTCGCCACGTCTTCAACGATGGGTACTGAAATCTGATTGGATCCACTTGGTACATTCAGAAGTGATGCCCTTGTTTGGCGCAACAAAGCGTCAACTTCGGCTTGAGAGTAGGTCCCTGTAAGAAGAAGGAAGATTCATACAATCGGAAAAAATAACCCTTTTCGAAACCTATATGTGAAGGGTTTCGACTCTGAAAGTCGAAAACTCTCTAAGGGAAAGAAGACTCTGGGGTTGAGTCAACGCGATTCAGGGTTGAGTCACGTTGACTCAACCCGGCAGGAAGAAAGATGAAAAAAAAAACTACTGCGATTACTGCTGGCGGAGCGACCCGCCAGCCGACACAGTTCCCTCACATCAAAGAAGATAAGACCACCCCCAAAGGGGGTGGTTTTCAAGAAAATACACTCACATTTTAAAACAAAGGACGAAGGTACGCACGGACGCGAGGAAGGGATGGCACGAACAAACGGTCAGTGGCAGTTCCGATTCCCTCCACCAGGGAACTGGTGGAGGCAATCGGAAGTGCCAACCGAATTTTTAAATTTGTGGCGGGAGCAGGGATGCTGCGGGCAGAACACTACAACAACCCCCCGGATCATCTTGGCACTCACGGCTGAGTGACAAGGTGACCGGATCCCCAATAAAAAAAATGGTAGAAAAAAAGAAATTTAAGGGCTGATGTGAGAAAACCGTGGGCGGACTCGCTGGCTCCCGTATTATTCAACTTTTCTTAACTGAAAACATTGGTTACAAAACATTGGTTATAAAATACATGAAATGGTCAGACATAAAATACAAATTTGAGGGCTGTGCTGCATATCTTAACTCTAAGTAGGGGGAGGGCAAAATTTGTTGATTTCCTTGTCTCATTTTTTGGCTAAGGTGGAAAGAGAGATGATCAGAAAAAAAAAGGGAAGAGAGAAAAGAATTTACTGTTACAATGAAAAATTTTGGAAATAAACGGTAGTTTGCCTCTGTCCTCTCTAGGCTTTTGAGGAAACTAAAATGGAGAAGAAATACAAATTGGGCTAACAGAAACTACTCCGACCACGCCTGCAATGTGGATTTACAGGTGGCCACCCCTCTCGGTTCTCCTCTCTAGGAGCTACTTGAGACTAAGAGCGCCGGTCTGCTGATTACTGAAATCGAAAGAATGGAATAAACTACATGATATGAGACAAGGAAATCAACAGAATTAGGGGGAAGTACTACTGTGAGCGATTGAAAATTATTTTCTAGACAAAGGTCTTCTGAAAATTCTGACTCAGACATACAAGGAGAAACATACTGAAAAAATAATAAAGAAAACACATACATTTTAGGTTGCTTTTGGACTCGAAAACATACAATTACAGAAATTGCAGAAGAAGAATTAAAAGTTAAACTAATGGGGCCTGTCAAAGTTACAAAATTTAACACCGTGGCCGCACAGTGGGTGCTGTGCCCAACTAGGGATAAATGATTGCATAACCTACGGAGGCCAGTCGTAGGGGTTATTTTTCGCTCGGTGTCTCTCTCTAGAGACCGCTTGAGACAGAAAATAAGGACAAATCGGGAGTTTTGATATCTGAGACTACCGCACTTTTTTGTGCCTACGTATGTACTGGTAAGTGTGGAAAAGTTTAATTTGTCGGATGACATACTACAACGGCTAGACTTAACACCTGCTTCTAAATTTCAATACAACAGAGGGGTACACCATTGTACCAAGCAAGCTCCTCAAGCAAGTATACAATGGGGATTTCTGTATAAAATCACACACTAATTAGGTGATGGTGTTGGCCCATTTATCATAAGAGACAGAAATCAATGAGGGGACAATTTTGCAGTTTAACAGGTTGTTCATACCGTAGGTAAATTAAACAAAAATAAAAAATTTTGGACGGTTTCGAAAAGAGTGAGATAGAGAAACAAATTTTTAATTTAGCTATGGAGTTAGAGAAAATGAGGTGGTTCAACATCGAGAGTCAAAAAGAATGTTTAAGTACACTTTGAGGTAGTCAGTAACATTACATAAATAATTTCAACTTTAAAGAAACAAGAATGGTAATAATAAAAAAAAATCTTAACCTAAAACAAGTTTAAGGTAACATTTCTTGCTACCATAGGGCCGTGCAATTCTAAAGTACAGAGGTGCTTGCCTTCTCCGACACAGTCATACCAAACAAGACCAGGCGACTTCAAGGGATGCACTATGCACTCTCCGTTGACCAGACGGCTATCACCCATCAATTCCACGTCCATCACTGGATCCTGGGGGGCAACCTTGGCATTTGGTTAATCCTTCCCAAAAACACACAGCGACAGTGTCAGAAGATGGTGGTATAACGGTCTGCAGCCCAAAAGTGCGCACCGATGTCAACTCTCCGGAGAAGGTTGCTTACGGTGCCCACCCAAGGACTACAGATCCATCGCTGCAATATTTCTGGGAGGGTCCCCCTTGAAGTTTCAGGCAGGTGAAAAAAAAATTATTTCAAGGATTTCTTGATAAAAAAAAAAGAGAAAAGGTTTCTTGTCGACCCAAAGGGTTATGACGAAGCACCTGGCATCATATGACATGAAAATGAGAGAGAAAACAAGAGCATTGTACCCGCAGAATCACTGGCTGAGGGGTCTGCAGGGATTATTGGCCAGTCGACCCTTGAAACCTCCCCCAATTCAAACTCCGTTGGTTTTGTACTCTCATTTATGTTGTGAAACTTCAATTTTAGAGACTAAAATTTCGAAATTTCGTTACACTATGAGAGCTCTTTTCTGATAACAAACCCTTAAATCAGAAAGGCGCCGAGAGCTTAAGTTGAGGTCCATTTCAAGGGCGGACTGATAAACAAAGAGACTAGAAAAAAATTTTTTAATAAGCCATGCTTTCCACCCGGCACGCGATACTAAAAGTACTGCTTGATTAAAAAAAAAGGAGATGTGACTGACAGAAGGTCAGATAGGAAGGACTTTTTCAGATTTAATTTTAAACTAGGGGCTTATTGGGCTGCTTCGCAGCCCCTTATTTTTCATGTACACCTTTCCCTTTCACATGTCTTTTTTTTTTTATTTATTTACTTTCATTTAATTTTCTGGTTTGTCTTTGAATTGGTCCTAATTTTTTCTTTGAAGTAATAAATATAACATTTTTTTTCAAAAATTGTAAGTTTATTTTGTAAACTTTAAATTAAAATTATTTTTAAACCTTCATGCAAACTTCTTTTTAAGCTTTTACCTTTGTTTTCAAACTAAGTTTTAAGTATCGGTTTTTTTATCTTCTAAATACCTTACTTTGTTTTCCTTTTAATTGTTGCTTCTTCTTTTTCGATTTCTGCCCTGCTATTTTCCAATTTTTCCTTCAACTCTTCTCTTTTTCGTTCCTCCTTTTTTTCTTTTCTTTTTTTTCTTCTTTTTCTTCTTCATTGTCTGCTCCCTTTTTTTCTTCTTTATTTTCTGTTCTATCTTTATCTTCACCCAATTCTTCCGCTTTTTATTCTTCTTCTCCTTGTTCCTGTTCTTTCTTCTTTCCGTTTTCCGTATTTTCTGTTTCAGAAGTTTTTTTCCTTTTTCCAGTTTAAAATTAGACGTTTAAAAATTATTATTCTTTTAAAAAAATCATAACTGACGAAGTTCATATACTAATTTAAAGAAAAAAAAATCAGAAGAAAAAGGATGAAAAGAAAATGGAAATTAGTTATAAACATATTAATACACATTGAAAAGAAAATAACTAATAGCGTGAAACANCGTAATGATAGAGTGCGTCAGATAATGGAAGTCGAAAATGACATCGTGTTCGACGTCATGACCAAACAACTTGTTTGGTATGGTCATGTCAATAGGATGACGGAAGAGAGGCTGCCAAAAAAGATGCTTGATTGGGTTCCTCCTGGGAGGAGACGTAGGGGACGCCCAGTGAGAGGTTGGCGACAGGGGGTGTTAAATGAGATAAGAGATTGTCAACTCCCTGATGACCTGTGGGAAGACCGAGCTTTGTGGCGATTAGGCGTCGCACAGCGCCAAAGAGCGCTATAAAAGCGACTCATATGTATGTATGTATGAACGTGCCAGCGGGGGAGGAGTGCATAAGACGCGTTTACTTGTGTTGAACACATTTTTTAGGAAAGCCCTGTCAACACTTCTAGCAAAAGTTCACGGAACTTTGCGTGAAAGTTAAGTCTCGTAAACCTATCTCTGTGCGGACAAGGCCTTCCATTCATAAGAAATGAACGAAAAAATTATGAAAGAACAAACATAAATGTGGATTAATGATTTTAACTTCCGCCGCCGCGCCGTGCAGACCGCACCGTGTTTGACGCAATGCGTGAAGTATTCCGACAGTCTTGTAGGCGCTAAGAGTTTCACGCCGACCGCTGCAAAACTCACTGTGTTTGTCGCAATGCGTGAAGTATTGACGCAGTCTTGCAGGCGCTATGCGTTTCACGCTGATCACACTGTGTTTGCCGCAATGCGTGAAGTATTTGTGCAGTCATGTAGGGGCTAATATGTGTTACATGCCGATCGCCACGCCGAGGGCTTCTCCTTTTCATTTGAATTCCTCGTCATTGTCTCTCTTTAAGTCGCGCCGTTCCAGGACGAATTGTGTGTTCGGTTTCTCTCTTAACTCGACTAATTAAAGGTGCCGTCTCTTGTATCACTGAAAGACGACAAAAGTAAAAATTATACTATACTCTCAGAAAATTAGAGATTTTGTCGCCTTTTCTCGTTTGTAATTTTCTTTCTAAATTCGAATTTTCTATACCTACATAAAAAAAAAATTCAACATTTGCTACCCCCTACAGATTTGCCGCCATGGGCCGCGGCCCGTGTGGCCACTCCCTTAATCCGGCCCTGTTTGGAACACGCTTCTTAAATTTTGTGGAGTCTGCGAGCAATTTTTCTCGGTAGCCGCCAGTCAAGTTTGCCCATAGAGAGACTCAAAAAAACCTAGCTTAAATAAACAAACAATCTCGCAAACTGGTAAAAACTCTCCTTCCGTAAGATTTCGCAAAACAAAGAAAGGCGACAGAGACAAAAATGTGCTTTGAAACGACTGAAATCATACTTTGGAAAAAGTTGGCGAAATTGTTAGTTTATTCAGGTTTAGGATTTTTCACTCCTATGTCTGTGCGAACGTGGTCGCTGGTGACTGAGAAAAACATCCCGCGGTCGCGGAAAACTCGAAAAAAAAGTGTGACGAGACTAACCGCAGATCGCGCGCTGAGGATGGATTTTAGACTTTTTTATGTCCCCTTCGTGATTTTCGTGCAACTTCACCATTATAGAAACTCTATTTGCTAGCTGTATACTGCCGTGCTAAGGAAGAACGCCGTACATATCGTCAGGCGTTGCCAAATTGCCTTTTATAAAACACGAATTTCCTGATAAGCTTATGAATACTCTTCTTTCAATTTTACAGATAATTTTGCTCGCTATTTCACTTAAAGTTCCTGAAAATTTCAAAGAAAAATATTCATAACTTTCTTCAAAAATGAACATTTTATCGAAGGAAATTTGGCAACTTTCGAATGTTTATACGGCGTTTTTTCTTAGCACGGCGGTAAACCTTGCGTGTAGCACATCCATTTGCATAATTCACCCTAGACATATTTTCAAAGTAACTTTAGAGTGTTTCTCGATCACATTTTTTCAATATATATTTGACGCATAACTTCTCAAGAGCCGTACTCAACTCCATATTCCATATGCACCTCACTTTTTTCCTCCTTTTACTTCTTTAACCCCCTTTAAGTATTCATTTTGAACCAGTACATACTTTGTACGATTTTAAAGATCATCAATTACTTGAATCTTTTTAATGATCTTGAATTTGCTAACCAAACTGAAAACCCCTGGTTTAAAACAACTTCAACTATAATAGGTATAAATCTATTATTAACCCCAGACATTTCTGATCATTGTCCAAAATAATCTCCTAAACGATTAATTGTGAAAAATTGGTTTAATCGCCCAGGATACGTATCTATACTATTAATATTGACTTTTTACAGATGGAATTTAATAATATTCAACTAAATATTCGAAATCCTTATAATTATCGTATTAATGATCATTATGGCTCAAGGATACCAGCTAGAACTAGTAGAAGCCACACTATTTTTAAATTTTTAACTTTCTCATATTTATATAAGTGAAGTTTTGTCCCTTTCGGGACAAGGAAATAAAAAAGAACGAAGTAAAGTTCGAAAATTACAATATCTATTCAAGCAATGACCGTTACAGGTTACAAAGCAGGGTTTCAATCAGAAGAGTGAACACTCTGATGTGGGCCACTGAGGGTTCTATAGCGGAAAGATGTCCAGTTCGCAGAGGCAAAGGATATAATCAATGTAGGTATATTTATGGACAATACAGGCGTAAACATTTTTGTCTTAACACTTTCTTATATTATTTGTAATCACCATACTTATACCACCATACTTATACCACCATATTACCACCATATACTACTCAAAACTCAACTACTATTACTTGTACTTGTACTTCTACTACTTTATCTACTCAAAAGTTTCGTCCTGATTGATTTTGACAGGAGTATCAGAAACAACTGTTCAAAGAGCTCTTGGGGAGTGAATTAAACGAGCCGTTGCTGACCGGCAAATACTTTTTGGCAAGAGGTCATCTCGCACCAAAGGCAGATTTTTACTACGCAACGTGGAAATGGTCGACGTTTTTCTACGCAAACGCTGCCCCACACCCTAGTAGCCAAAATACCATATAAAATACAAATGAAGATTCAAAAAAAATTCGTATCCAAATACGTATTAAATACATATTAAATACTGGAAAATACGTATTAAATACGGTATCCAAATACTGTATAAACTTGCTCTTTTTGCCGTATATTATTCTGTATCAAATACGTATCTAGATACGAATTAAATACGTATCTAGATACGAATTAAATACGTATCTAGATACGAATTAAATAAGTATCTAGATACGAATTAAATATGTATCCAGAAACGAATTAATACCTGCTAAAAATTTTCCATGGAATTCCGTGGTGTTTTCCATGGAAAATTTCTCCACGTAAAATTTTTCCATGGAAAATTTCTCCACGGAAAATTTTACCATGAAACATTTCACCACAGAAAATTTGTACCGTGGAAACTTTCCTTAGCACTCATTGTGCCTCATGCAGGTTTCCACCATCAATTTACTATGGTGTTGTTTCTATAAGTCATCATAAAACTGTTCTACTCAAATTTGCTGGTTTTCTTAATATTTAATTAAAAAATTTACAAGTTTACCTTGTAATCAAAATGAATGAAAATGATACACTCACCAACTTGAAGATACATGGTACCAACTATACTTGACAGAGATGTAATAATTCTTTTAACAGTTTATACAACTGAGAAACTACCGCACTGTACCTTTACTTCACATACTGCACATGCAATGTTTAAATGTAGATTTCATTAAGTTGACATTGTGATAAAATATTTAAATTATTTCACAATAAGCACGGAAAACAGCACCAAAAATAATCACAACACTGTCCAAATTAGCGGGCAAGAGAGTGATATATGAACTGTAGATTTTGGTTTCTGTCTGAGAAGCTTAATTGCATCTGGATGGTTTAAAAGTTGCCACCAATTCCCTGCGAATGGCTGTTCGATAAGATCAAAGGAACTGCCAGATGATAGGAAACAAATGGCGATTGCTGCAGCTGAACAAAGCAGGTAAATGTCTTGGAGTGTCTTTATGAAAGCTCTGAAAAATGAATAATGTACAGTGCATCAAAACCTTGAGTACAACCAATGATCAGCACTAAATTAAAACAATCTCAAGGTGAAGCCAACCAACATTTCTTGAGAAGTTAAAATAAGTTCTGAGGATAGCAAATAATTTTTATGGCTAAAAATGAGATAAAATTCTTGTTGAAAACCTCAAAATTATTGTATTGGTAGCCATAAAAATAGGAAGTAAATTATTGGACATCTGATAATTCGCTGAAACATCATTGATAAGGATGTGATGTTTTAGCCCTCTAGAGTTAGGAGTTTCAGGCCTCATCTGTAACTTCAGATATATCTCTCACACTACTCACATTTGTGAATAANAAAAAAAAAAATTTAAATTTGAGAAATTCTTCTACTTACAGACTAAACACATGGAAAAAGAATGAACACATTTCGTAAAACAGCAGGAAAAGAAGAGAGAATGAACTCATTAATTAGTTATAGTCCCAATACACATGACTTGAAACGTACATACAATCTTGATACATTTCTTGTTTTTTCAACAAAAAAATTCTTTAGTTCAATCTTTAGAAATTCTTCGAAATTTACCCACATTCCAGCTGAAGTGGTGAGATTCTGGGGTTGACAACTAATTCATGGCAAAACTTCTAAAACAATTCAAAAGGAATTCAACTGACCTTATTTTTTCATATACTCAGAGATAAAAATATAAAAATTAATCAGGGGAAAAACACAAAATTCGGACTCGTCAATTTACCTAGGAGGGAAGTTTACAAAAACATTCTGAGAAACATAATAAAAAACAGTTCTTTTGCATAAAAATCGAAGAAAATTCAAAGTTACATAGGTAATTTAGAAACACCATATCTGATCTGAGTTTTAGATGATGACTTTAAGTACTTAATCCTTTACTGAAATAGTTTGTTCCAAATGGTTTTAGTCTTTCATGTGTCCGGCTTCATTTGTGAGAACGAATCTCTGTGAACCATGTAAACAACAAATCTTGGTGATTGGGGTTTCGCAAATACTTCGCAGCAACCAAACTTAGCTCAACTCGAAAACCTGTTTGCGGAGTCCTCAAAACGGGAGATTGGACAACACCTCTTGGCTAGTCAAATCCATGAACCTAGCAACTCATATGGTGGCCAATTCTTAATTCCACACAAAACATCGGACTCCCAAACTACAAAACTGAGTTGAGACACTGGAATTACAACTGGAATTTCTCATTGCTCTGTAACTTTGTCAGAATCCACTGAACCAAAGTACCACAATCACACTTCTCAGATTTGTCAGGGTCACTGAAGATTCCACAAAGCGGTTATTCCAAATAAACCTTCACCGAGGACAACATTCCACGACTTTGTAGGTAAACCCTAAACCCTACTGAAATCCATCTGATCCTAGAACTTACTATTCAGGATATCTTTTCAGACTAATATCAGATTTAAAGAACAAAATGGTACGGACTTAAAAGAAACTGATCCAAAAATTACTGTAAATGTCATTCTAAAATTTGCGAATTTAAAAACTTGAGGTTCATTTCTACATTGGATCTGCAATACATCTTACAACCAATAACGGCCGCTGGGAAATCGCACCAGTTCGGCACACAAAAAAAAATTGCTCTCCCCACAACAAAGTAAATGAAACCTACTAAACCGCATGACATCTCAATACTGCCGTAAGACAAAAAAAAACCTCCGAAAAATCCTTCAAAACATAATGACAATTTCAACGACAAAAACATAAAGTAAAAAGGAAAATTGACAACAGTACCGAATATTTAAAAATTAAAGAACTTCCTGAAAAATTTTGCAAATCTTCTCGAACTCAACACTAGAGTTGAATATAAAAAAAACATACCTATTTGCCAAAATAAAATAATGCTCTAAAAATACTATGAATTTCCAAATAATTTCTTTCACGTCAGCTGAATTTCTTTTCTTTCAAAGAAATAAAATAGTAAGCGTTCCAAATTTCAGAACAAAAATCAACATTAAATTCGCGAGCAGCTACCATTGTGCTACTTCACAAAATAAACCCTTTATAAAGATACCTAATAAAAAAATGACTACATACAGTCGAATTTCAGTCAAAGTACTAAAACATTTTCTAAAACAATTTAGAAATCTCAAAAGTTCAATAATACGTGTGGAAAAACAGTATAAAGGAATGAAAAATTTGGGAATGGTAATTGAAAAAAAATCAATCCGAGAAATATCATAAAGTAAGTAGAATAAAAAAATTGTAGCAAAGTTTGTAAAACGTTTTCTTTTCTTTCAAAACATTCAAATTTGTCTCGAAAATTTTCCAAACATTGCCTGTCCTTCAAGAAAATAAAAGTCTTGACACACAGTCAAGACAAGTTCCAAAACAAGTCCCAGTTCGGGCCGACACTTATTTGTGGCGAGGAAAAGCGAGAGCTCGTACGATCCTGATCGTCAGAAAGCAAGCCTTCCGGAAAGGATCGAGATTCAGCAGATCAAGCCACAAATTTTGGGTGCCAGATGCTCGTCGGGACGCCTGGGTTCGGGCGCCAACACACTCAAAGTACGTAATCAAAATTTGATTTTCCTGAGGTGAGGTTAGGATTTGCAGGAAGGAATAATAAGAGCAAATTTGAACGTACTAGAGTCAATTTTTATTGACCAGAAAAGAAACTACTTTTTGAACACAATTACAAACTAAAAAAAAATTTTTCAAGACAAAAAAAATAAAACTAAATACGAGATCAAAATTAGGTCGATTGAAGGTGAATGTTGTTGATCGGATTGGCTTTTTTTTCAATAGGTACTTTGAAAGGAACGGAAAAAATGGACATAAATAATTTCAAACTTTCGAATAAAATTCTCTTGGATTATTTATTTGATCTTAAATCACCCAAACAACCGGTGCGACTCACCACGTGCACTCGCAATCTTGAATGGTAGATTTACGATACAAAATAAATATTTTCAAAATAAATTCCAATAACAACCAAAATCCCAGGTGCTACTCAACACGTGCACACTTGGAAATTGATCAATTATGAGAGATTTATTTTCCATGATTAAATTGAATTAAATTTAGTCTGATTCCGAGTACAAATAAATGTCGATAATAAAACATAAAATACAATATCAAAACCTAAAGTAGAAAAGCTCATGCATCCATTTGCTGTAGGAGCAATCCGAGAGTGGATGCGTCACACAAGCAAATAGAAGCAATGAGAAATCATCCTTTCATTTGCAAGCGTGCTACTCATCACGTGCTCAGCAGTGCACACGAAACGATCCGGTTAATCGGATAAGCGGTACGAGGTACCGGTCGGGACCAAAGACATAAAGACGGAGTGCTCGTATCTAAAAGCACGGGGAAAAAGTGAAGCTAGGTTCGGCGCTGCGCGTTTGTGTGAGTGTGTAAATGAGCGCGGGAATCCATGGCGGCAAACGGAAATTTGATTTGAACTTGTCCTCTTGATTTTTCCTTATTTCTTCTTCGAAACGTGTTTTAAATGCTTAAAACGATTATATTAAGAAAGTTCGGTCTGCGTCCTAATATATTACACCTACTTTTGCTCGGTAACAGGCAGTAATCTCAGATAAAGTTAGTTTTTCTTCTGCTTATGGTGGTTCTGCAGGTTCAAACAGGCCGTTACAGTTCTAGATCTACGTTACTCCCAAATGAAATCAGTCGGTCGACGACGGACCGAAACTAACCTAAAGTTAATAAAATATGAGTGTGTACCTGAATTTGGGCAAAAATCAACCTAAAATACTTTGTTTCCGCAATTTTATTTATTAGTTCCCGCCCTACATTTGAATTCAAACTTGTCCCGATTTCGCCGCCAATCCTCTAGCCAATAGTAGAGGTGATTGAAAAGAAGCTCTAGAAGCTTCATTTTTTGCTTTTAGTGCTCCGTCTTTATGTCTTTGGTCGGGACCCCATCAAATTCATTTCATCTACCTTCCGTATGCATCGACCAACTTCATTCGACTCCAATAAGTTAAATATACAATCAAATAAATTCATTCTTACATCAAATGATTTGCCTAAATTAGCTTCGCGACTTTCTTGAGTAAATGTGCTGAAAACAATTAACTAATAAAGCAAAAATAATAAAAAAAAAACGACTTTTTCCAGGAGTCTGAACTAGGGCTGTATACCGAACCGCCTCATCGAGTGTCGGTGATCGATGTCGGTATCGGTTCGGTTCGGTCGGTTTCGATCGATTCACCGAATCACGAAGCTATCGCGATATATCGTACATACCGAACATACCGAGACTTACCGAAACATACCGAAACATTTTCGATTCATCGAATACCGAAGTTACCGCGATATATCGTACATACCGAAAGTTATCGAACATACCGAAACTTATCGAACATACCGAAACTTATCGATCATGTCGAAACTTATCGAACGTATCGAAGTTACCGATCATATCGAAGTTACTGAACATACCGAAACTTACCGACACTTACCGAACAAAATCGGACCCATCCACATCAACCGGTATCATTAAAAATCCTACAGGCTTGCATTGAGCCCTATTATCCATAAATCTCGACGCTTTGCACGGCTCACGTAAAAATTGAATTATTTTTGGTGTTCAAAACTCACCTTCGAGTTTTAGGGGCCATGTGGCGCATCAAGCTCGATTTTTAGGCGCCATTGAAGATTTTTTAGAGGCCAAATTGACATTTTGTCTATACATTACCTACTGCGCATTTAGTGAAAAGTTAGACGCAAGATGTTTTTGTAACAGAACTAGTAAGTAGCTGTAACTGGGGAAGACAAAAGCACTAAAAATGAAATCGTGAGGAATAAAAAACCTTTCTCTTGTAGTGCTGACAATTTCGAGTTTTTTTAATTCAAATAGATTTGGATCTCTTTCTTTATGTGACTTCCTATGAAAATCCAGATTTTTAAGGGGTAATTTTAAGGGCCACGTTGGCGCAGAGTCTTCGTTTTTTAAGCGCATTTGGCGCATTGGCGCAGCCTGTGAGTTTCGAACACTGATCATGTTAGAAGAGCGAAGAAATATTCTGCCGTGATAAAAAAGAACGCCGTATGAGCATTCAAACGTTTACATAGACCTTTCCATTAAAATCTAATTTCCTAGAAAAATCGTCACTAGTTTGCTTCAATTTTTTCAGACAATTTTGTTCCCAATTTTATCTAAATGGTCTGAAAATTTCAAGGAAAAATACGCATATTTGTCTTCATAAATATATGTTTTATTATCCTGAACAATTTGGCAACCCTCGAATATTCATACGGCGTTCTTCCTTAGCACGTCAGTATTGGGCAGCGCATCGCCGTGCTCCGCGCGGGCACCGACGCGACCCAGCTCTCCTGTCCATCTTCTTCTCTCACGCGTGCTTCGTCCCTTGGCTTGACTGATAAGACTCTCTGCCTCCTTATCTTTTCCTTTCCCCGAAGCATCTTCCCAGTCGCAGTCGGCTCCGCTTCGTTCCTCTTTTTCTTTTACCGAATGAATTCATGCCGCCGAGTAGTGTACCCTACCATCCACCTCTCCTCTCCCAGCGCTATGCCTGATGTAACTGGTCACTCGTTGCACGCTCGCTTATTCTTTTGGTCCGTGCGTCTTCTTGGTTGAGATGCTTACATTTCGCCCTTCTATTAAAACGCATTACACACCAGCTTGTCCCGGCTCGCCGTCACAACCAGCCACAGGGCTCCCATCGTGCAATCCCCCTCCGAATCCCAAAGCAATCGTTCCGCGATTGCTGCGCGACTTGCGTTGCAAACCTCTTCAAAATTCGATAATATAAAGAGGAAAGAAAAATGAAGGACAAACATTAACGTAAAAGAAACAATAATGGGAAACAATATAATTAAAAGAAAAGTAAAAGGGAAAATAAAAGAGGAAGAGAAAAATAAAAGACGAAGAAAAAGCTCAGGGTATAATTGGATCTTTTATTTATTCATGCCATATGAATAAATAAAAGAGCAAAAGTAAAATGGGAAATAAAGCTAAATAAAGGAAAACAAGGAGTGACGTAAAACCAACTGAAAGAGAAACGATAAAGTAAGAGGGGACGTATAAAATTAATGAGGAACCAGCAAAGTAGGAAGAAGAAAGTAAAAAGAGAAAGGCCAAAATATCAAATGAAAGCAAAAATGAGAGTGAGAAAAACACTAAAAGAGAATGAAAAAAATAAATAAGAAAGAAAATATAAATGATACAGATACATACAACACTCAAAAGAAAGCAGAGCGAAACATTATAAGAAATAAAAGAGGAAAATAGGAGAAATGAAAAAGAAAGGTGAAAAATAGGAGATGAAATAGGGAAAGAATTTAAAGCGATAATGCACACATTAAGAAAGTAAACTATGAATAAAAACATTGCTGGTGGGGTTCAAAATAAGGAAAAATAAGGAGACTACGTACGCTCGGAATACTAAGAAATTCAGTGCCGCGCCGGCTAAATTTCAAGATATGATGGTATATGATATCTTACAACCTCCGGAGTAAAATTAGCCCATGAAATCGAACTTTCTATGTGTCGATCTCGAGAAAATTTCGTTTGCATATGCATTTCTGGCAATTTTAAACATGTTATCATGCAGAGAAGTGGAGCATCGTTGCTGAGTTAAAGATTAGGAGTAGGACCCCCCTCCCCTCCCCTAAAAAGACCCTTGAAAAGTAACGTGATTCAAACGGTGTTCAAAGCAGTGTGACCATAAAGTGTTCCACTTAGTTGAAAAACAACTTTGGCTAAGTTTCAGAATTTAAGGTGAAAGTCCAAGTGCTACCGTATCCCATATTTTTTGAATAACGGCACGGTTCCGAAGATCAACGAATTTCGTAGATTTGATAATTTGTTTAGGGATGCAGTAGTGACGCCAGAGCCTCAAAAAATTGAGGTAAGTAGTAGCATCCTAATAGACTATTTTTGATATAAATTAATCATTTGGGCGTGCAAGACGCGCAAGTACCCTTTAAAAATTCGGAAACTTGGCCAAAAGCGCTGTCCAGGCGCAAAAATGCGGTACATATTTTCAGCGAGTTGACTATTTTATTAAGATTTGATGGAATGTTTCTATCGTCTTAAAAACTTAAGCTGGTTTACTTTTGCTATAAATCAAACATTGAACGTGCACATGGTAGTATTTTTTATGAACTTGGAAACTTGACGCTGTCCTTAAGCTAAGGTACATTATGGCAAAATTTGATTTTTTTTTGTAAATTTCTTAGAAATACCTATTGGGGGATAATCCACTAATCCAGGGATATTTAAGTCCGGTATTACGTTTTTATGTGAGTTTAGGGATTTTTCCAAACTTCTGTCCCTGGGATAAAAGCTATTTTTTTTTTGTCCAAACTACGCTGTTCATAGTCTATTTTCTTCGGTCCATATGACGCCGAAAATGTTCCTCAGAAATTACGAGAAAAGAAGAAACGAAACAATCAAATTTTGCCAAAATGTACCTTAGCTTAAGGTGATTCGATGGACGCCATATTTTGTGTCAGAACGGCCTGCGATATATTACATCAATTGGTTCCATTTTTTCAGCTACTCCTCATATTTCTCCAATTTTGAGATCGCAATTTTGTTGTCAGAAGACTAAAGCACTCATTTACCAATTTTAACAAAGAAATTCAACGTAATAAAGGCGTGGTTTTTTCAGAGAGGAAACATCGCATTCGATACTGATATCGAAACTGCACTCGAATGCGATATTTTCTCTCTAAAAAAACCACGCCTTCATTACGTTGAATTTCTTTGTCAAAATTGGTAAGTGAGTGCTTTAGTTTCCTGACAACAGAATTGCGATCTCAAAATTGGAGAAATATGATGAGTAGCTGAAAAAATGGAACCAATTGATGCGATATATCGCAGGCCGTTCTGACACAAAATATGGCGTCCATCGAATCACCTTAAGAACAGCGTCAAGTTTCCAAGTTCATAAAAAACTAGGGGCTTATGGGGCTGCTTCGCAGCCCCTTATTTTTCCTGTACACTTTTCACTTTGAACTTTAAAGCAATAAGGTCCATCACCCGGAATATCAATTCGATTTGCAGAGAAAGAGGCAAAAGCAACAGCACTATTATAATTTCTGATATGCTTTATGAAATTTGGAGAATATAAAAATAATGATTTCAAATCGGTATTTGTCCGAATACTCGGTAAAGAAATTAAGCCATTTTGGCAGCAGTTATTAAAATGACCATTGGACATTTCACCCTGAAAATGGCGAGCATCACAATGATGACAAATTATATTCATTGAACCGACTGAAAATTTGGTAACAAAATTTTCATCAAAGTTCTGATCATCAATTTTATACTTCCGAAATGAAGAAATGAAACTTTGATTTTCTATACTAATAACAGAGTTAAGTTCTTGCTTCACTAAACGAACATGCGAAGAATTCTGGAAAACGCGACCACGTTTTGGAGGACGACCGCCTCGGTCATTGAAAATTTCACTCATAACAACTGTTAAATTTAAAATTAAAATTAGTAAAAATTATTATTATTTTAACAAAATCATAACTGAAAAGTTCAATTTTTAAATTAAAAAAAATAAATCAGAAGAAAAAGGATGAAATGAAAATGGAAATTAATAATAAACATATTTATACACATTGAAAAGAAACAGCGTGAAAAGTTCTGATCGGAAAAGAGAAAAAAAACTTGGAGGTTATTGACTTAATGAGGAAAAATTGGCAATAGGAAAAAGATGGAACCAATCATGAAAAACCGTAAAAAAAAAAAAAAAAAACGCGGGAAAAGAAAAATGTAAGTTGATGGCAGTTGAGTGTTGGAAGTAACCTCACTTAATGATGATTGTTGAATGAAAACAGCTGATAAAAAGACAGCAAACAGTAAAGTAAGATGCGTAGCAACAAAACTTTTCCGAAAAACAAAAAACAAAAAACCCCCACTTCCCCTCATCCAATTTATGAGTTTTTAGGGATTTAAAAATCGGGGACGAACCCCAGAAAATAATTTATAGTTTTCCCGAAGCATTGAGAACAACACCTTTCAAATGAACCAACGCCCCTCGCAATTAGTACAGTGGTTGATTCACAATTTCATTCTATTTTTCAAATTAAATATTAAGATACTACCATGTGCACGTTCAATGTTTGATTTATAACAAAAGTAAACCAGCTTAAGTTTTTAAGACGATAGAAACGTTCCATCAAATCTTAATAAAATAGTCAACTCGCTGAAAATATGTACCGCATTTTTGCGCCTGGACAGTGCTTTCGCCCAAGTTTCCGAATTTTTAAAAGGTACTTGCGCGTCTTGCACGCCCAAATGATTAATTTATATCAAAAATAGTCTATTAGGATGCTACTATTTACCTCAATTTTTTGAAGCTCTAGCGTCACTACTTCAGTGCTTCCATTCCATGTCTGTCAAAAAATCCGGGGTTCAGAACTTCTTGGTTCCAATGTCTCCCACTCGATGACCGTCATCCGTTCCAGGACTCCTTTTAGATACTTTCAAAAGTTCCGAGAAAGATCCGGACAATGCAAAAGATTCACAGACTGACTGGCCTATTTTGGATGCAATGTTGAATCCTGACTTTTTGCGAGGAAGGTGCAGTCATTTTAATGATATTTTTATTAACCCTTAAATGCTGAAGCTGGGTCAAATTTCGAGGCTTCCTAACAAAACCTGCCCCGCAGATTGGATGGGGCCGGTTCACGCGAGCTTTAGATATTGATCTGCAAATCATTCCAAAACAAAATCGAGTATCAACACAGTCGAAGAAAGAAGGGACCTATTTGGGCCTCTTTTTAAACTTTTCTCCCGAATCGGAGCGACACCTCATTGGCAGCACATAGCGGAGCATTGCAAGTTCATGCCTCGAGCCATTGCGCCTTCAATTTTGCAGATGCAACACGGACATCCATCAAGCACGAATAGTCGTATCTCTGCGCCGTCATCAACGCGAGTCCTTTCCCTTGCTCCATTTCCTTATTGTGTTGATTTCGTTTGTCTCACTTGTAGTGGTGCTTCAAAGGCTTAAGTGAGCAACACAGCCGAAGGTAGGAAAAACGTAATCCGGCCTCGCTTTTTAACTTTTCTCCCGGATCTGACTAACAGCCTAGAGAAGAGCAGGCCTATTGCGAATTCACGCCTCACGACTCACGCCATTGCGCTTTTAATTTTTCATGTGCAATATGGATATCCAGCTAGCACGAATAGTTGTATCGCATGTAGATGCCTCTTATTTTTGAAATTTGATATGAGTTAAGGTTGATGAGTTGAGGATATGATGTTAAGGTTTCATCATATTTTTTTTCTTCTCTTATTTTGCAATCCGTCACAGGGGTGCATACTCGGCGCGCCGTGGGAGCGTATCTGCCTATCTGCCAGTGGCAGGTCGGCCTTAGGGCCTATCTGGGCCTGGTTCCTCGAAACGGCCCGTTTTTAAGGAAAACTTTGGTTTTCTTAAAAGTGTTGAAGAGAAACTATGGCCCAAATTGAACTCAGCGCTAAATTGCATTAGGATTAGGTAACCATAAAATTCCTGACGTTTGTTCAGAGGAAGAAAAAGAAGAAAACTCATTTTCACTCCTAAGTTATGCTAGACAGACAGCTTTGAGTCCATCTGCGTTTCATTTTTTACGATACGGAAACCGTCTATACTTATTCTGGCGGTAGCTACAAAATATTTTGGAAAATGTATTTTTAGCGCCTAATTTTGAATGTATTGTAATCCTTGAATTTTTTCTCACTTCCGATCTGCGCGGAGTAAAACCTTCGTCATGGCATCGCATAAGTGTAAACTATTTGAACGGGGGACCTGCATGTCAATTTTTAATACTATTTTGTCTGTTATAAGTTGGTAATGTTTGTTCTAGTTGTTAAATTCCATGTCCGGAGACTCGTAAAAGGACTTCACTCGAAAATAAATTCTTTGCCTTTTCTCAATGACACCAAAAGAAATGGAGGGAGGAAAGAAACAGTCCTAAGAAAGTTCTAAAAAATGCGATTAGTTTTAGACTTTTCAGGCCCGAACAAGAAACTAAGCGTTTTCTTACCTTTCGGGAATTTCTCTTGATTCATTTTTTGGATTGAAGAAAAGGATTCGTTACTAAGTTAGCGACTTTACAGCCTTCTTGCCATTTTCTCAAAAACACAATTCGACGTAATTTTTATATTTGAGGAAGTATCTATGAAAAGCGCAGACGATGATAGAAACTCGTTTACCTACACTGGAAAAAAGTCTCTTGGATCCGGAGTCCAGACTCTCTCGAAACAATCGGATTTTTGCTTGAACAAAAAAGAAATCCGCTTGAATTAAGAGGCTGGGCTCTCGTTTCAAAGAAAAATCCGATTGAACCAAGAGTATTTTTCTTGTCCAATCTTTTAAGAGTCTGGACTTTGGATCCAAGACACTTTTTTTTCCATCCGAGGGAAAAAATTGAATAAGACTGAACATTTTGAAACCTCGCAACCGAGAGACATCGATTTCAAGTTTGCTACTCCGCTCTGCTGACAAGTGAGAAAAACTACCTATGGAATAAATGGAAACTTTCACCCAATGGGCCTGTTGCAAGGTTCGGGGATTTGCAAATTGATGCCTGATTCTTATGGCAAATTTCACGAAAAGAACGATGGCGCTACTAAAAAACCTTGAAATGACCTCTCAAACTCAAAATAAGCTGTTTTTGGAACCGACCCATTCAAAAGGTCGTTTTTCAACCGCCATACTTGTGATTGGTGAAGCCTATATATTCTGTGCTTGTGACGTGAAATGGTTCGACAGCCATGGTTTCTTCATCACTTATAATGTATTTTCCCGTAAGGAAGTGACAGCCGCTTTTCAAATGCAAATATCGAGTCAATCGATAATTTTTTGATCAAAATGGAAATCAGAAATGGATTTCTCGTACGTTTAAATGGTTAAAACCTTCATTAGATAAATAAGAACCGACGGGATAAACCCTATTTTTAAGAAAGACTAGTCAATGGGCGATTGTTTACATCTGCTTAGTGATAACAGACATGGACATTAGCTCAATATTTAGCCATTTTCATGAGTTTTTACTTTTTTGTCACTATTTGAAGGTAAGTTTATTTTGTAAATCAATTGTTTAGTGCCTTAGGATCATGTTAAAAGCTGTAAAGGTATACTTTGTTACTTATTAATTCAGAACAAACTCCGGCAGTCCAACGCTTAAACCATGGATGTTCTCTCAATGCGTGTAAATCATTCTCAACTCTTCAACAAACATCTCAATATCATTCAGAACGTTCCCACGTTCTATAAACTTATGTTATTTTAAAATCCTGCGTGTTTTAAATGTAACACTATACAGAAAAATTTATCGATAAAGTCTGGTAACCGAAGACGGATCCTACGTCTACTTTCCTTGCCTCCAGCTAAAACATACCGGTCTCCTCATCTCATCAGTATTGTCAAAGGAAAGTTTTTTTCATCATCAATGACTGATACTATCATTTTGGTGTCTTCAGTGAGGCATTAAAGGGTGAAATAGTAAGAAATAACAACTGACTCGCTACATCCAGGTTTGAGCGTTGAACTGCCGGAGTGTGTTCTGAATTAATTAGTAACAAAGTATACCTTTGCAGCTTTTAACATGATCCTATGGCACTAAACAATTGATTTATAAAATAAACTTACCTTCAAATAGTAACAAAAAAGTAAAAACTCATGAAAATGGCTAAATATTGAGCTAATGTCCATGTCTGTTATCACTAAGCAGATGTAAACAATCGCCCATTGACTACAGTCTTCCTTAAAAATAGGGTTTATCCCGTCGGTTCTTATTTATCTAATGAAGGTTATAACCATTTAAACGTACGAGGAATCCATTTCTGATTTCCATTTTGATCAAAAAATTTTCGATTGACTCGATATTTGCATTTGAAAAGCGGCTGCCATTTCCTTACGGGAAAATACATTGTAAGTGATGAAGAAACCAGGTCTGTCATATCATTTCACGTCACAAATATGGCGGACCCGAAACGACCGTTTTGAAAATCCAAATTCTGAGGCGTTTTTAAGCTGATTTTTTGGGGGTTTCCGGTGATCAAAAAACTCCGGGAAAATTCCTGTGACTTCAGGAGCCTTAGTTCTTTCGATTAAAGCAATAAAAAAAATTGGTGCAACTGGCCCATAGCGCCATTTTGTGAGGATAGGTGGGTGAAAAGTTGATCTACTGGAATAAATGACAATATATTTCTACTCCAATTTGCTAACTGTTACTATTACTCCCTTTTACTGATAATCACTAGCTATTTCTGATCATCATCAGTTTTGCTGAATATTTTTTTAATGCGGGGCAAAGGTGAAATTAAAAATCTGTTAATGATATTACGATGTTAACTTCCCGCAGAATTGCAGGAATATTTCATGCAGGAGTGTTTCGATAAAATGGAGAAGAATGGGTGGTAAAACGGTCATTAAAAGGCCTTATTCAAAAGCGGTCATTTCCAACCTCGCCCTGATCTTCGAAATACTTTCAGGGTCGATAGAGAATCACTTTCCGAGTCCAAAACACCGACCATTTTTGAAATCAAACAAGTACGGATAGAGGGAAAGGGGCTCAAAGATAAATATTTCAACTCGCATATCTCGTGAACGGTTTGTCGTAAACCGATGATCTTAGTCTCAAAATATAGAGGAAACTACCAGCTTTCAGACAATGATGACAAAATTGGTCCATTTTGAAAATGTCATCCATTGCTGTCACGTTGCCATAGTTCAAATTTTCAATTTTTAGCTGGGGCGATACCTTTAGGTATAGGTCACTCCTGTATAAAATCATTCGTCAAAAATGACAACATCAGGATAAGTGATTAATATGCGATGGATACAGGGAAATCAAAGTTTTCAATCATAAAAAAATGTATGTTTACCTTCAACGTTTTGCTGGGTAGAAATAAGAGGAAAAAAGAGGAATTGCTAATAAAAGCGTACCATTTGAGCTTTTTAAATTTAAGTCCATCCTAGAGAAACGATTTGAAAATGAGTCATGATTTTTTGTTGATGCAGCGAGCGGCAGCTGAGGCTAGTTCTGTAACATTCATATGTCTCGATATTTTGTTCTTTTTTAATAATTTTCTTGGGAAATGAGCTATAATGGGGTATAAAAATGCACAACCTTGCAATTCGTGATTGGTTTGAGGGCATTTGGTGATCTTGGGACTCGGAACAAACCAGGTCCAAGTGTTCCGCATCCACTTTGAAAAATCATATCTCTCCTCCAACTTGTTTCCCCAGGAAGAACTTGTGCCTGTTTTAAAGCTTAAACCAAGGTAGATTTACACAGGTATGGAAAAGTTAAAAATTTCCCATGAGCCTCAGTACGTGTCACATGACTACGTGACGGAGGTTAAGGGGCCCGTTTTTTAATTAAATTACAATCAAATTAACATTCAAACGTTTGTGCGTTTAAACGTTGAAATTAATATCGCATTAGCAAAATTGTGCAAAAAATCCCACAANATGGGGTATAAAAATGCACAACCTTGCAATTCGTGATTGGTTTGAGGGCATTTGGTGATCTTGGGACTCGGAACAAACCAGGTCCAAGTGTTCCGCATCCACTTTGAAAAATCATATCTCTCCTCCAACTTGTTTCCCCAGGAAGAACTTGTGCCTGTTTTAAATTGAGCTTAAACGGTCTACTTTCATCAAAAAATAGTTAGATTACTTTTTGTGCGATTCCTTCAACGTCACAGCTAAAAAGGTGAAAAACTGAACATTTGAACTACGGCAACGTGGCAACAATGGATTCAACAAAGTTTCGGTATGTTCGATAAGTTTCGGTATGTTCGATAAGTTTCGGTATGCTCGATAAATTTCGGTATGCTCGATAACTTTCGGTATGTTCGATAACTTTCGGTATGTTCGGTAAGTTTCGGTATGTTCGGTAAGTTTCGGTATGTTCGGTAAGTTTCGGTATGTTCGGTAAGTTTCGGTATGTTCGATAAGTTTCGGTATGTTCGATAAGTTTCGGTACGTTCGATAAGTTTCGGTATGTACGATATATCGCGATAACTTCGGTATTCGATGAATCGAAAATGTTTCGGTATGTTTCGGTAAGTCTCGGTATGTTCGGTATGTACGATATATCGCGATAGCTTCGGTATTCGGTGAATCGAAAATGTTTCGGTCGGTATCGATCGGTAACGATCGGTATCGGTACGGGTTCGGTATACAGCTCTACTGAGAACTATGATATCATTGGTTTCTAAATTGAAGAATTATTTGAGAAAATATGACAAAATAACCTGATTTGCTAAAATACATGTGTTTAAATGGAAAATGACGCCCAGGTGACGTCATAAGGTGGCACATTTTTTTACTTTCAAATCTGTTTCTCTCCGATTTCCCATGTCAGAAAAAAATTATGAAAAATTATGTTCATGATATCATCGTTCTCAGTTTTCCTAGCAGTATCATTTTAAAGATGAAATTCAAAAAATTTTAGACACCTGCAAAGTTTCTTTTCCCAATGATATTTTCCGAGAATTTCTGCTGATAAAATTCACGAGTCGCGCGGAAAATGCGAAACTACGATTCCAGCTCATGAAGCACTCTCAGATGAAGCAATACAATTTTCGTGTGCAAATTCTCCATTTGTTCTTGTGAATTTGAAAATTCCGAAAAGTGAGGTGCCCGTAATTTTCATCGAAAATGAATATTCAACCGGGGGAAATTCGGCAAATATTCGACTGTTCCAACGTAGTTTTCGCCTAGCAAGGCAACATTGATCACTTCAAGCGTGCGTAAATGTTCGTAAAGAGGAGTGAGTATTTCATACGACTAAGCGACGCCAGACAATCCGCGCTTGTCGCACGAGAGTGCAACCGTACTAAGGAGAAACATCGTAAGAGCATTTAGACGTTGGCAAATTTCTTTTGATATTATACATTTATTCGGGAAAACTTTTAGGGTTTTTCCTTTGAATCCTCCAGAGAAATTTGTTCGCAATGCAGACTTACATTCGAAAATTTCAAGAGAAAATACGTGTAACTTCGTTCAAAAATAAATATGTTGTCCAGGGAAATTTGGCAACAGCCGAATGCTCTTACGACGTTTGGTTGAGTTGTTTTGGACCACGGTGGTTGACGCAGGTCGCTTCCTCGTTCCGACGTGTTACGTTGACGTCGCGGCGTTTTGGCAGCGGCGCTGATTCTCGCACGTCCGGTGACGTCAGCAAGCCTACAATATCCACCGACGATAGTGCAGCAGTATGAAAACACTGGCTGTATCAGGTGCGTTGGGTTGGGGAAGGAGGTGTATACGGAACTTTCGGCGGGCGACTTTTACGATCGAACACAGCCTGATCAGGGCCGGATTAAGGGGATGGCCACATGGGCCGCGGCCCATGGCGGCAAAACTAGGAGGCGGCAAATTTTGCAATTTTCTTAAATGTAGGTATAAAAAAAAATCGAATTTAGAAAAAACAATTACAAACGAGAAAAGGCAACAAAATCTCTCATTTCCTGAGAGTATAGTCATTTCTAATTTTGTCGTCTTTCAGTGATACAAGAGACAGCACCTTTAGTTAGTCGAGTTAAGAAAGAAACCAAACACGCAATTTGGACTGGAACGGCGCGACTTACAGAGAAATGATGACGAGGACTTGAGATGAAAAGGAGAAGTCCTCGGCGCGGCGGTCGGCATGTAACACATATTAGCACCTACAAGACTGCACGAATACTTCACGCATGGCATAAAACACAGTGCGGTCACTGCAGTCAGCGTGAAACGGATAGCGCCTACAAGAATGCATGAATACTTCACGCATTGCGCCAAAGACAGTGCGGTCAGCGTGAAACGCTTAGCGCCTACAAGACTGTCGGAATACTTCACGCATTGCGCCAAACACATGCAGTGCAGTCTGCGCGGCGCGGCGGCGGAAGTTAAAATCATTAAACTACATTTATGTTTGTTTTTACATAATTTTTTCGCTCATTTCTTATGAATGGAAGGCCTTGTCCACACAGAGATAGGTTTACGGAACTTAACTTTCGCGCAAAGTTCCGTGAACTTTTGCCAGTAGTGTTGACAGGGCTTTCCCAAAAAATGTGTCCAACACAAGTAAACGCGTCTTCTGCATCCTTCCCCCGCTGGCACGTTCACCTGATGGTTTTTGTTGATGTTTCAAAACGAATGAGTAGGGGGCGGCAAAATACAGGCGGCCCATGGGCGGCAAGTAAGTAAATCCTGCCCTGAGCCTGATAATCGGGGTGCTCACTGTGAAATGCCAGAGAAGTGAAGAGGGATAATTTTTGTTTTTCAGTATTTTTTCGTTTGGATGGAATATCCTTGTGGGATGGATTTTTGTAACCTCCTTACTCTACATATTTTTTTTTTTTTTT
>NW_017547443.1:55204-71840 GCF_001854935.1 Bemisia tabaci | reverse complement strand
GAGGCCAATTTTGCTATTTTACCCCTAAAAAACCACAAAAATGCGATTATTTTTCGAGGAGCTCCGACAACCTATTTCGAAATTGCCCAAAAACCCATCAAGGAGTACCCCACTACAACCTCCAACTTGAATTTTTGATGTACAACAAAGTCGCATTTAAAGTGAGTTCAGGGGCACCGTGTGGGGTTTTCCCCCTTTTGGAGGGCACTTTGATGAAAAAAGATAGCACCTATAAGTTCGTCTTAAAATTGTGCACACGAGGATATAAATTACACTAATGAAAATTCACGCTTTCACGACGAAATCGATAAATTCTCAGACAGCGAGACGAGGAGCGACCGTTCAGTACCAGATCTAAAACGCGACCACTTTTTAAAGGTAAAACGAGCTTAAACATACAATAATAACTTAACTTAGTGAGAAAAGGTAAGTAACATAAATGAGATAAATTGCAAACATAGACAGCTTGTTATTAAACAAAATAAAAGCACAAAGTTATTAAACAAAAGAAACGCACAAAACTTTGTGCCAGAGATAGAAAAAGCTCAAGAGTTTAAATGTCAAATAGCAGAGACAACCGAATAATTTAACCCTGATCAAAATTACAAAAAAAAAAGAAAAGAACATTAAGCATGAGTTTTAATAACAAAACTTGAGGGAAAAGAAACCTTACTAAAGGCCTCCAATCTAGCACGGTTGCATATTTCTTGAGTAACTTTTCAGAGTAGAATTTTGTTAGGAATAAAAAGGAAAGTAAAATAATGAAAGAAAAAAAATAAATATTAATATCATTAGTAGGAAAATATAAAGTTCAGGAAAAAACTTATTATAGGTGAATTAAACTTAAACATACAATAATGACTGAACTCTGTGAGAAAAGGCGAGTAACAGATGAGATAAGTTGCAAACATAGACAGCCCAGCTTGTCATTACACAAAAGAAAATCACAAAACTTTGCACCAGAGACAAAAAAACTCAGGAATTTAAATGTTAAATAGCAGCAACTACCAAATAATTTAACCCTGATAAAAAAAAAAAAAAAAAAAAAAANAAAAAAAAAAAAAAAAAAAAAAAAAAAAAAAAAAAAAAAAAAAAAACCATTAGGCATTAATTTTAAAAAGAAAACTTGAGGAAAATGAAATCTTAACAAGTGCCCCAGCCCTGCTTGGGTGGAGAGTCCCCAACCTTTTTTTTTCTTTTTTAAACAATAACTACGAAGTAGTATTGAAAACTAGGAATTTTGGCCCGAACCGCAACTTGGTAACTTGATTCTGGACCAAGTTAGATATAGTATAAGATATCATAACTCCAATTACAATTATAGTAGAAAAAAATAAAATGGAAAAAATTACCAAAACAAAAAGGTTGGGGCCCCTCTCCTGAAGAGCAAGGTCAAAAGTTTGACCCTCCGCCTCCCTCGCGAGAAGATGGTTCCCTTTCAGATAGAAACATTCTCCTAGAATTTTCTTTTATCTTTCAAAAAGTTGGAGGGGGATGGGGAGGCGGGGACTTTTCCAACACCCTGTTTATTAATAACACTCAAAAATAAACACAAGAAGAAACCTTTAACATAGATAAAAATTAAACATGAACAGGATATGTAAGTGACTACAAATAAAAAATAGGTAAACAAGGAAACTTTTTCTCAGTCTTCTAAGTAAGTATCCAGCCCAGAACAAAAAAAAAGTAAACTACATTATATGAGAAAAATTACTTTGAACGTAAAAGAATATGAAACATTAATGAAGAGGTGAAAAATCAAAGAGAATGATATTTAGCTCCAAGAAAGGAAGAACTTTGTGAAAAAGCTTTAATCATTCAACTTATGTAGGTGGAATTTTATAAAGGGACTTATGAAGGGAATTTTAATTATCTTAGAGGTTGATCAACTAGTGGGAATTCACCAGATTTTTTTTTTCTTTTTTTTTCTTTTTCTGAAAAATGAGCATGGTTGGGGTCTGTTAACAGTTCTGAAGAAGATATCTGGAAAACTGGGAAGTTCCAATCCATTTTGCTAGAGAGCACCATCACAGTGCGATATTATAGATCAAGCAGCAAGAGAGCTCTCAACTGTAATAACACTCTTATTATGTAAATTTAAACGTCTCAATTCTGCAAATATCTTCTTGAGATTAAGCTACAGGTTTTGATGATTCCAGTTTATCCACCAAAAAAAAAAATTAAAAAATCCATTCGTATATCTATACTATAAGCTCCAAGACCTCCTAATTTTGCGAAACTGGTAACGCTTAGTTCCAGCGTTCTACCGGGCCGATTTTCATGATTTTTGCGGCTATCGACGGGCAATTGTCTCAAGATAAGCCAACTCTTTTCAGATTTTCAAAATATGGCCCAGGTTTTTTTATATTACGTGGTAAAGTTGCGAATTCTCCCATTTAAACAATGTAAATTTATACTTTTTGTCATAGTTCGTTTGAGCGTTCTACCGGGCCGATTTCCATGATTTTTGCGTAAATCGACAGGTAATAGGCCCTAGATGAGCCTGCTGTAATCAGATTTTGGAAAAAGGACCCAGGTTTTTTTAAAATCACGTTATAAAAGTGAGTGAGTTCACAGAATGCTCCGGTACTGCTACCGCTATGCGCGGGAGGATGCGCAGTGGTCGAGGAGGTTGCGCAGTAGCTGTGTAGCCTGCGCATCAGCTCTACACTTATCTACACAAGATTCGCATTGGCGACCTCATGTCGAGCGGTGGCAGAGTCGCCTGAGACGTCGAATGCATCCACTGTGAACTCGGTGTGGGTTCGATCCCCGTCTCATGAAGTCTTAATTATTACCTGACTAAAAATGTTCATTGTTTTACTGCAATATTTCATCAAGCAGTCATTCCAAAACGAGTCCTTTTAATTTTAAGGTAATTTTAAGTAAAGTTTAAAATTAAAGTATGCCTCATATCGTAATTTTTTAGGGGAAAAATAAAACTAACACTGATAGGAGGGTAAAAATAGGGCCGCGAAGCGGCCTATTGATGGCGCGGAGCGCCTTCAGGGGGTTGGGCTGCGTAGCGGCCAGGGGGCGTAGCCCCCTAGTAGTAGATAGCCATTGATAAATCACGTGGTTTGATCACCATGAATCACTTTAAAGAGGTAACCTCCGAACTGAGAGAAAGCACACATAATAATATTTCGATTAAAAAGAATAGAAGATTGCTTCAGAAATTGACTTTTTCCAAAGGATTTTCACAGGCTTAAGTATTCTGCTGGAAATGCAACCTTGCGTGTTTTGATATTGTTTAGGTAAGTCCTAACTTGTGCAACAGTACGATTACACAGTGCTTCTTCCTTTAGCGCTTTAAGAATGTCAGTCTGTCGAACTGCACTACCAGCAATTATGCAATGTGACAAGTGGCGGAATACAGCTATTTTCTCTTCATGAGTCCAAGGAGTTCGTTTAACTTTGCTCAGAGAGTTAGTATCAGATCTCATTTTTTTCAGTGTCTTTATTTTTGATTGAACGTCAAGCTCTTCAGAAAAATTGCTAAGTTCAGACTCAGAGGAATAATGTGTAAATGTTTCAGCTGGGAGAGAATGATTCAGAGTTTGATTTTCCTGAGAGGCTTTTTTGGTTTTTTCCTTACGAGTTCTAAACCTTTCTTTAATTTTCAAAATATCATTATCACTCTCGCTAGACTCTGAATCTGACTTTGAAGCAGACACATTACTGACATTGACAGTTTCAGAAGTTTCTACATTCTCATTCAGATTGGCGCTATTCATATCACACTGATTAATGCGATCAGATTCTTGGGTTTTTGACTCACCAGTCGGAGCTGAGGCAACAGAGGTACCTCCTGTCATTTTCAGCATCTCATGCCCTACAATGCCACGTTGAATAACTGATAGAGGAAGTCTATAGTTTTTCTTGTGCATATTGACGCTATGGCCCAACTGTCTGGCAACTTGTTCTGTGAACTGCTCTCCTTTATTCATTAACTGCACCTTGGTTGCCATGTGATGCCTTAGACCAATAGCATTGAAATGAACTGGTTTTCGAAGTTTACATAGATCCTTTACGTAGTCTATGCATTTAGATCCATCGTACAGTAACTCTGAATCCGACTTTGGAAATAATAATGGATTTTCGGGGTCGATGCTTACTTTTTCTCGATAGCGAATTAGTAATCTGATAAGGTCATCCATTTTACGGGTTAATATCACACAAACAGGTTCAGTGCCTTTCCCGATACCCAAGTAGCATGGATTGCAATTTTATTGCAATGGATTGTGAGTTGATTGCAATTTTTGCTTGTTGCCTATACGTTCATTTGAAGGCGCTTAAAAAGTTGCAATTTTATTGTAATAAGTTTGCAAGAAATGGAGGTTATGCTTGTTGCCTAACCTTCTTTTCCAAGGCACTATAAAGACTGCAATTTTGGTGCAATCATGTTGTAACAAATTCACGCCATGTGCCTGGCATCCAATTTTCTAGTTGTTTTAAAGTTTTTTCGACTTAAATGTCTCACCTAATACTTCCTTACTTTTTTTTTTATATTTTGTTTTTGAGTTAGCCGATTGTTTCGCGCGAATGAAATGGTTTAAAATTTACATTATGCTGAAATTTAATTTTTAGTGTGATTTTCTCTCACTCTCCCCACTTCCCTCCCTGCTTCCCTCTCCCCTCTCCGCTCTCCCTCCTTCTCTCTTAATTTGAGGAGTAAAATTGTTTCAATTTTAAATGAAGAATTTTTATTGTATATTTTTATTTTATTTTTATTTTTTATTATATTTTGTTTTTTATTTTTTTATTAGTTTTGTTTCATTTTATTTTATTTTTTATTTGATCGAGTTTTGACAAAATATATTTTTGACCGTGAATTCAACTTCATGTCAATCAGAAAAAGAAAAAAATAATCTGAAAAATGCATATATTTCTATACTCGAATAAAAACTTTCACAATTTCGACCGATTTTCAACGCTAATTTTGAAAAACGCGCGCGACGGCGATCAAAAGACGTTTTTTAGACGAAAGACGAAATTTAGGGGTTGAAATTTAGAGGTCGACAATATTGCAATTTCCTTGCAAAAAAATTGCAACTTTTTTACAATGAGGGGGTCAGATGTTGTAAAATAATTGCAATTTTCTTGCAACAAAATTGAAATCATCTGGAAATTTTATTTCAATTAAATTGCAATTTTTTCATTGCAAAATGCTACTTGGGTAATGTGGAAAGAAAGGAGAGCGTCATAGCTCTTTCTTTCTTCTTCAGACAACACTTGTATGTACTCCTCATTGCTCTCCTTGTCAGCACTCTTGCGATTATTAAAATCTTTTACCTCAGCACAACACACTTCTCCGGGACGCTTGCGTCCGAGAATAATCAGGTGGGCGATGACAAGCTTGGTTAGATTTTTGTAAACTAAGTTAGAAGGATTTCGCATTAGTTCTCGGGACAAATCTACTTCATGTTTTTCAATCTTTAAGCATGCATCCAAAATGTCTTGACTATCAGGAAGGACTTCTTCTTTATGCATTTTGTTTTGCTTTTGCGCCCGGTTTGTCCGACCTGAAATCTCATACTGCCAATTTGTAGTATTAGTAAATGCATAAATTGATCTAGCTCAGATTTAATGGCCACGTGATCAGTTTGATCCATTAGTGCATTACAATAGATAATATCAATACACTTTGCAATAGCACCTTTCAATCGAGCAGCATCACTCGGAGAGGACACTTTATTTGTGTCGTAATCGATTCCACACATGCACTGAATAGTAAGTATGACATTGTTGTATTGCTTGACTTGAAAGCACGCTTTTAAATTTTTTAAATTGGAATCAATTTTTTTCATCTCAATGAAAAATCTAGCCAGATCTCGCATACAATTTTTAATGTAATTTATCTTGCCTTTTTCAAAATGTTTTTTGATCATACGGGAGGCAAACTGAACAATAAGAGGGTCCGACTTAGCAATGAGAGATACTTCTCCGTGTTGTAAGCGAGGGAAAACCAATTCTTTCAGCTCCTTCGAAGCCTCCTTAGGCCCAGCCGATAACATTATTGCACTTGTTCTTAGCACTCTTCTTTTTGTACCTGAAGTATTCAAATCTTTAGAGGTATTCATTTTACAAATTGGCACATGAAGATACAGAGTGTTTCTTGCAAACAGACCTTGGCAGTAAGCACATGTTGCATGGTTTTCTTCATTCATTACAGAGTCGGTGCAATTCGATCGTCGAACTGGAAGGAGTGAGCCTTCCACTTCTTTATTCATTACAGCTACATTATAAGCATAGTTGGCTTTCAGTCTTAACTTTTCAGTGAGCTCCGTTCTTCTTTTTTTTCTAATTTTCAAGTCCTCTTTTGAATCAGATTCAGCGACAATTCGAGCCAAGTCAAGTACTTCATCTTCTCCGGCATGATTCCTTTTGAGGTGTCTGGTGAAATTTGTTATGAGAATGAACGGTCTGCAATATGGACATGCATTAGTCCGATTCCAAGTTCGAGATTTCTTCGTAACCTCTGTTACCTACAGGGGAAAAATGTAGAGGTATTAGAGAAGATGTTATTGAGTTTTTGCATGGAAATTAAACTGCCTGACCATCTGATGAAAAGCACATAAATATTTCAAGTGATATTATCCTATAAAGTGAATGACCTCGTCAGAATAACAATTTGCTATTAAGCAGAAGTAGGTACTAGCCCTGAAAATACATTATTATTTCCGCAACCAGGCTTAGAGTTATTTTTTAAATTGACCTAAATGACCTGATTGATTTTTTGACTAGGTATCTTTGTAAACCTGCGCAAATTATGAATAGTCGTCTATTTTGTATCATTTTTTCGCTCAGTTATTTTAAACTTTGAAATTTGCAAAGTTTTGATGAAAATATTTTATTAGATATGTTACTTTTCAAATAAAACGACAAAATTTTGAATGTAGATGCCCCGGTATTTTATCCATATTTTTTCCAATTTACACTCAAGAAATATCATAGAAGATTTACCAATAACTGAATAACTGGTTCGAGGGTCAAAGAATACATTACAAAATATATACATTGATCGAAAATCTGAGAAAAAGTAAGCAGACTTCTGCAATTGTGTTTGTAGGTGTGCTTTTCTGGTTGATGTAAAAATTGTTGCAGAACTTCTTCCAAATCAGGCAATTTTTCGGCCCTCAAACTAATTTTTGATCAATTAAACTGTGGCTTACATGGAGTACAAATTTTGAAAAAATAAATGTTATTGATACGCCTATTGTTAAAAGTTGGTCATAGTATTTGGAAGGTAACATTGTTAAACAAATTATATTCATCAAACCGCTGTAAATTTCAAGACTTTAAATGACTGAAAAAATTCCTAAAGAATAATTTCAGATGCCCTTTGGTCAGGGTGTCTACTGAAACAGGCTGGCCAAAAAACAGTACTTTTACAATACTTTTCCAGTACATTCCCAAGAAATTTAGTACCTCCTCAACAGAAAAATGCAGTACTTTTTAAGTACTTCAATTTGACGAAATTCGAAAAATTTCAAAAATTTGAATTTCTCGCTCAAATTGCTTCAAAAATGAGTGAAATTCCGGACCTTCTTGCGCAATGTCCGCACTTTTTCAGTACTTCCGGACCGCCCTTGAAAAATCAGTACTATTTCCGGACTTGCAGACACCCTGTTGGTCTTTTTAAGAATACTTTAGAATTTGAATCCAATCTGTAAAGCAGCTTTCCAGTAATAAGTTCTTTTGATATTTAAAAACAAATATTGCTAGCACAGACAGAAGTTATAATTCAGGCTCACATTTAGCAGTGAGCAGCTTCTAATGGCCCTTGAAATATTGTTACAGTCTTGGTTCAAAACTTGTTGGAGTGATAAATCATATGTTCCTCCTGTTATCACATTTTTATGCTCATAAACTTATTGATGATGTTGTCACCTTCTGGCTAAAGTATCACAAGCGCCATGTGATGTTTCAAAATTTCCGCCGCCATTTTATTTTTTTACAGAGAAATTGTTCAACGAAACCGTCCGAAAATTCCACTGAATTTTCTTTGTGCTGCCGATAGAATGCAGTGAAATTTTCTAACAGATTCAACGAACAACTTCTCTGTAAAAAAATGAAATGGCGGCGGAAATTTTTAAACATAGCATGGCGCGAGCTTCTGATACTTTGGCCGGAAGGTAACAATGTTATAATTTTTTTTCCTTCGTTGAAAGGAACAACAATAGGAGGTCTGTTCAATTAGAGACAGGATTTTGGTGATAACTAGCCCACCTTACGTCCGAATTAGGTTATCTTTGACTTTCCTGGAAACTGATAACATACGGAAGAACACTACATTCACAGATTTTCAAAATTTAAACAAGCTTCATCGGTACACGGTTCGGAATAAGGCAACCTCATCAGTGTACTGTGATTTTTTACAAATGACGAATTTCGTTTGAATTAGTTGCCAAAAACAATGTCTGAGGAATTTATTTCTTTTTGGCAGAAATTCCTAAAAAATCCCAGAACACTGGTGAGGTTGCCTTATTCCGAACCATGCACCAACACAGTTAGATTCAATTTTGCAAATCTGTGAATGTAGGGTTCTTTAGTATGTTATCAGCTTTCATGAAAATCCAAGAAAACCTAATTCGGACGTACAGTAGGCTGGTTATCACTGAAATCCGGTTTCTAATGGAATAGACCTTGTACAGTATTTGTATCGTGTCAGTATTTGATCCAATAAGGTTTCTTGAGAAACATTACACCTCACTTTTTATTTCTTGGTATAAAATTGTACTAAATCATTTGCATTCCTACAATACTTCGGAAATAGAAACTAGGGTGCATACATGACCTTATACAGCAAATAAGGAGACTTGTCAAATTCACTAATGTATACAATTAAGTACTACCCTGATATTCAGAGGTATTTAGTTGTACCTGTAGTGGTGGTGGTGGTTGTTCATGATTTTTCTCGTTTACGCCATCAACTGCAATACCCTCAGGTGGGACTTCTTCACAGTTAATGGTTTCGGGTAAATATTCTCTTGTTTCCATAAGCTCAGCGGTGGTATCATCCTGATTGACCGCCTCAAATACCAAAAAGTTTTCAGATGTTGCCTGGTTTTGTACATCATCGGAATCGTTCACCTATTTTCGTGCAAACAAATCACGAAATATTAGTTGTTCTTTGGAAGCATGTCTACGAGGGCTGTCCCAAAAGAAACCGGACTTTTGTCATAGAGGGCGAACCGAGCGTTGTAATGAAGTTTTCTTGGGCTTGTTTGAAAGCTGATAAGCTACTGGAGATACTGGTATTTACAGAATGCAAAAATTCGTCTTGGTAAGGAAACTACACGCTTTGGAATAAAGGGAAGTCAAACTCGAGTTGCGATTTTTGTCTTTATTTCAAGAAAAATTTAGATACAACTTAAAAAAACCCAGGTTTTAAGTTAAAAACTTCGTTGCTCTCATTCAAATGCTTAAAAATAAGGAAATTAACATTTTAAGCAGCTTACCAAGTCATCACCTTTCTCCTTCAAAATACTCGCCAGCTTTGTCGATGCATTTTTGCCACCGTTTCTTCAATTGGGAGAAACACTGTAGGAAATCCTCAGGTTTGAATGATCGCAATTCCTTCAAGGTGAAACTGTCAATCGCGAATATTACAATGGTGTTCTGAGACGATTAAGCGAAAATGTCCGCAGAAGAAGGCCTGAGCTTTGGAGAGAGATTTCCTGCTTTCTGCGTCACGATAATGCACCTGCCCATGCATCCCTCCAAATTGGCGAATTTTGTGCAAAGAATGCCATGAGTGTCCTCCCTCATCCCCCTTATTCGCCTAACCTGGCTCCGTGTGATTTTTTCTTATTTCCACGACTTAAATCTACCTTGAAAGGTCGACGTTTTCAAACCATTCCGGAAATTCAAGAGAACACCTTGAAGGAATTGCAATCATTCAAACCTGAGGATTTCCTACAGTGTTTCTCCCAATTGAAGAAACGGTGGCAAAAATGCATCGACAAAGCTGGCGAGTATTTTGAAGGAGAAAGGTGATGACTTGGTAAGCTGCTTAAAATGTTAATTTCCTTATTTTTAAGCATTTGAATGAGAGCAACGAAGTTTTTAACTTAAAAACTGGGTTTTTTTAAGTTGTATCTAAATTTTTCTTGAAATAAAGACAAAAATCGCAACTCGAGTTTGACTTTCCTTCATTCCAAAGCGTGTAGTTTCCTTACCAAGACGAATTTTTGCATTCTGTAAAAACCAGTATCTCCAGTAGCTTATCAGCTTTCAAACAAGTCCAAGAAAACTTCATTACGACGCTCGGTTCGCCCTCTATGACAAAAGTCCGGTTTCTTTTGGGACAGCCCTCGTATTCAAGAAAAGGAAATAGGTCTAAGTAAAGCAAAAAAAGTTCCATCAGTAGCACAGGCACAGTTAGGAAAATTTTACGCCAACAGCATGTTTACCTATTACTGAGAATAATTGCTTTAATTTGTGAGGAAATATGGGCTTCGTTCTTGACTCTTTCAGACCTGAGATATTATTTATTTTAGAAACATTATTTTGACCCGGAGTATTTGGATAAGTAAACTTTTCTCACCGGGGTTTGAGGAGAGGGCACATGAGTGCAGTTTTTGAAAAAAGGGCTACTCATGATTTGAATTAAAATATGTCTTGAAATATACTCTGTGAAAAATTCACTGTTAAATTCCAATTTTTTAAGCATTCAAAAGTGAGTTTAAACTTCATTTCTGTCATAGAACTCAATGTAATTTTGAAACTTTAAACATACTTGGAACAAACTTAGAATAGCAAAAAGTGTACTTATGCGCTTTGTTCTCCAAGCCCTTCAATTTACGTGTATATTTCAGTTTGAGCGCAAATAGATTCTTTTGAAACTACCCTCTCTCTAAGTTAAGAATAAATTAAAATATTAACACCAACCTGCTCATCATCTGTTGATGAATGTCTTGTTAATGGTTCTTCCACACGATCAAAAACATCCTGGAGGTCCGTAAACAACTCACTTATATCACGGAAATCAGGATCAAATGGAATTTCATGAGAGTTTTCATCAAAAATGTAAACAGAATCATCATGTTCACCCTGTGAAATATGAAAAGAGCCTTGGCTGTTAAAAAATTCTCCCAACATTCACTTGAAATACATTGTTTCTAGTACCTAATCATAAGGCAAGAGCAAGGTTATAAATGTAAGTTCATTTGGCTTTGTGGCACAAATTTTGAGGCGCGCAGTTCAAAATCCCTGGAACCAACATGACAGAGAGTAGAAATTGTGATGACTCACTGGCACGGTTCATTCACAGAGAGTGAGCCAGTGGAAAAGTGGGCTTGAAATATCTTACCATGTGTACAAAGAATAGTGTACCCTAACATAAATTGGACTGAGTTAAGCAGAAAGGAACCAACCCACATTTTGGAAAAAAATGAGTTATGAGTGGTTTTGAACTCAACCACTGCTCTGCTATCTATCGCCAAGAATTCACAGTTTTTGTTGGAGCAAATTTTGCAGCAACTGAACTTGAAGTTTATCTTTTACATTGAGTCTTATGCAGGAGCCAAACGTTAAACCTCTTTTTCACGGTTCAATCCCGATGTGGCTTGGTTCCTTTCTGTTTAATTCCGTCCAATTATAAAAGGAATTCTTTGAAAAAAAAGCTTTAAGAAAACTGATTAAACTATTTTCAAACTTCAATGTTGTCTATTAAAAAAATGTAAGCATTTAAAGTTTCTCTGCCAAGTAGGGCCTTTCCCACTGAATTGCTCTACTATGAGGTATCCTATTGTGCAGTGTTTACTGGGGACTAAGCAGTAGATGTAGAATACTCCAAGCAAGTAAAGACTAAAACATCATGTTGTGGAAGCTGAAAAAGCAGCAGGCCCTATGCTGGGACAGCAGTCGTAAGCTGTCTTTCTTCCGACAGATTGCGTTCACCATTGTTTTCCGTGCTTTGCCAATCAGGAATGCAAAATAATTCATTTTTTATTAACATTTTGCAAAATTCTACCTGAGAATCAACCAATGAATTAGGCATATGACTAACACAACTAACCTATGGGCCTGTTGCAAACTTTTGCCAGAGCAGAATGAAGAGTTGTTTCCCATATATAATGCCTCAAAAATCACGATGAGCGCATCGGCAAAGTCTGAAATGCACTCATAAATTCACAATCTGCGTAAGAAATTTGCGTTATTTTGAGCTTCCCGCTTCAAAAACGATACTACTGCACAGGTGAACATTTTGTTAGAGGAGTCGCTCCATCGTCGGCAATATTCATCATGGCCGACGCTTGCGCAGTTCCTCGCGTAATTCGAGGAGAACTCAAGGTCAATTAAGGCGGGCGAGGAAAATATGAACGTAAAAACGCCGATTGTTATCTGGTTTAATCCTGTTTAGGTGTTATCTCGTTCCATCACACGTGTTTTGGCGGACTGGCGTCGGCCATGATGAGTATTGCCGCCAATGGAACGACTCCTCTAACAAAATATTCACCTGTACCGTAGTATCGTTTTCGAAGCGGGAAGCTCAAAAAATCGCAAATTTCTTACGCAGATTGTGAAGTTATGAGTGCATTTCAGACTTTGCCGATGCGCTCATCGTGATTTTTGAGGCATTATCTGTAGGAAACAACTCTTAGTTTTGCTCTAGCAAAAGTTTGCAACAGGCCCATTGTAAACATACACTCTGACTTGTTTTTGTTGAAAAATGATAGCTTCTCTGTTCAGGTATATGATAGCTAAAATTCCAAATACACATGATACAGAGTCAGTTCTGTTTAAAAATAATTCAGAGGTCCCCCGGCTATGCACTTTTGAGACATGGAAATAGTGTTTTCCAATAACAAAAAAAAAAAAAATAATGGGCGTATCTTACCATGACATTCTCTGAAGTGTTCACTTGTAGCACCTCCTTGCATTTTTTTTCACTTCTCTCAGTTCTCTCCGGGAATATCTATGGCATTAGAAAATGAAATAGACAAAAATGTAATTTTTAAAAGGCCATCAGCTAATAATAAAACGCAATTTTTTCTGTAATTAGGTGGTAATAACCAAACACTTACTATAACATACTTCCGTTTAGGTGACCATAGTTTTTGTTAGTCATACTGCAACTGGTATTCTTTACCAAATACGTAGATCATCTTAATTGAAGTTCGGTTTCTGGGACCGAAAACTTTGGTTACCTGGGTCAAAAACTTTAGTGTTCCATATGAACTGAAATTCAGTACACATAACCCAAGTTCAGTCTACGTAACTGAAGTTTTTTTTCTGAGCAATTCTATACAGAAAACTCCAGCAATTGTAAGAATAAGAGGAGAAGGCCACTACGAACTGCCATAATTTATTAGAGTCCCAGGATGCTTTCAGCACAGTTTTGTCTTGCAACCATCAAAATATCAATCAAATTTGACAAAACAGTGATTAGTTAAATCTTTGATGAAATAATGTAAGTTTATTACCTGTGCAGGGTTGCTGACATTGGGAGAAATTCTGAGACTGCTCTCTTTCAAACATTGTGCCAATTTTTGTTCTGGAGTTCCTTGAGGTTCAACCAGTAATACCTCTACGTTTTTGTAAAATGATGACTCTTCTGAAGGAGATAAATGATTTTTTTCATTTCCTTGGATCCTCTCCTACAAATTCAATTATTAAATTAGATCACAGTAAAACCATAAGGAGTTAAAGATCAGGAGTTCAAAATAGAGGTTTGGGGGGGAAAAATATTAATCTAATCTAAGGGGTAATCTATTAGTATTGTTTTACAGACTAGCGATGACACAAAATGTATTGAATCCGATCAGAATGATGAACACAACTCGGTTTTTGGAATTCTTTTTGTTGCTTTTGGCAGTTATATCATGTACAAGGAGATCAAAACCTGCCCTCAGTTGATTTTGATCAACTTTGGCAGGATTGTTGAAGAGGGTGTCAAACATAACAGTGCTCACTGTGCAACCATTTATGTAAATGTGTCTTCGTTTCAGAGTTATGGGTTTTTGAAAATTTGAGTTAAGTAAAGGATGCGCACTAAGCTGAAGCTCAATGGAAGTTTAATAAGATGAGCACTGGGCTGGCTTCTTGTGTAATAAAGCCTCCGTTCATTCCTTCTCAGATGCCAAATTTTTTAAAGAGACAATTACTTTCTTTTTAATGGTTGATCGAATGATTAGTTTTACCTACCTCTTTCGATTTTTACATAGAAATAGAAAGTATCAATGAAATCATTGGAAATAATATAATTTTCTGTCCTTTTCAAATGACACTGAAAATTGAATTGGGGGAGTAGAAAAATATGAACAGAACAATCAAGCTACATTTAAGTCCTCCCGTTGCTCTGAAAAGTTGGAGTGCTTTTCAGTGATTTTTCCTGATTTGATCTGGTATTCATCTCTATGGTTGGCCGTTTGTGCCTAAAAGGAAAAAAATCCCTGTGAAAGAATTATTTCCCGTGTGGGATTTTTTTCCCTTCACGAGCGGGGTTTTTTCCCATGTGTGGGAATTTTTTTCCTTGTGTGTGATTTTTTTTTCTTGTGTGGATCGTGATGTTCCTTCTCGTGGGTGATTTTTTTTCTTGTGTAGAATTTTTCCCCTCATGTGTGAGATTTTCTCCTCGTGGGGATATTGTCTCTGCAGAACTTGTAATCGTCTTGTTATCAATCAGAGGCTGTTGCCCCTGTTGCCAAACTGTAACTTTCGGCTCTGACTTTATTTAGCATCGAGCTTCGAGCGATCGATTCTTTGGAAGTCAAAGTCGTTCGGTATCCTAACCTCAATTTCTCCGTGCCGTTCTCTGTGCCTCTGCGTTCTCTTCTCTCATCTCTCTCTTCCTCAAGCTCTTCCGGTTAGACACGACTGTTGGATATTTCCAACATACGTAAGTTCAACTTCATTAATTTATACTCCATCCAGAGTAAATCTATACATAAAATTATGATCACGAAATCTATAGGTACACTGCTGTGCTGATCTGAATTACTTCCTAATCACTCCAAGGAGAGTACCTCAAATTGTTGATGTTTTTTACTCATTGATTACTGCTTGAGGAGAATGTAAAACACCGTAAAAAAGAGGTGAAATTTCGCGTACTCACTTGCGCTATTTAACAATTTTATGGGGTGCGTTTCGGGGTCAGGATGGCCCCATCAACAGCTGGCAGCAAACTTTTTGGCAGTTGGCTGCCGACTGATGATGGGGCAATTACAACCCTGAAAAGCGTTCCATAAAATTTGCAAATAGCACAAGTGAGTATGCAAAATTCTATCTCTTTTTTACAATAATGTCTTGTGAATGTCCCTTACAAAAGTTACTGTTAAACACAGTGCTAAGCCACTGTCCTTTTTCTTAGTGCAGCGGTTTCCACCAGCAGATGATGGATCATTGTCTTTAGCTGACTCTGTCGGTGCTGAAGCATACTCTTTGTCATCGAGTCCACACCAACTCAAAGTGAACACTCAGACCAAAGAAGAGATCTACCTTATTCATTTTAGAATTGAAAGGAACTCTAGAATGAATGTGGTGAATCCTCTGTCCTATTGTAAAATGGTTCTAACTTATTGTCCATGGAATCAAGGAACAATTTTATATCTGATGTCAATCTTCCACTGTTTACGTATTTAACCTACTTTTTTGCGAAAGGCTTTGATGTAAAAATACACCCCATGAACGCCTATCTCTGCTTTCTAGATTTTCCAGCAGGCACTCTTCAATTAATCCTTGTCTATCTTTTCTGTGGCTTGGTCTAGATTCACTCCTGACACTGATGCAAGTCCTCGTAGGACTGACTCATCATACATTTTACTAAGAGGCACAGATTATGACTCTTATTTATTTTTATAAATAGACTACGTCTATCTTCAGACCCAAGGTCTCAATTGTAATCAGGAGGGAGAACCTGCATTTTATAATTTATGGAGTGTGTTTATGATGAATCATATCCCCTACATATGGTCTAACCTGTGTTAAGTATTCCATATTTATTACCTCAAAAATCGAGATCCTCTTTTTAAAGGAGTCAGAAGATCTACCATCACATTGTAAACACTTTCACCGTTCTAATGAAGGCATCACGTATTATGTCCATCCTAAAAGTGGGTAAACATACTTGGTATGGAGTTGACTTCAGAGCCTATCAAGTTAGCTGGAGGAGCCTCTTGCAGAACAAGAACGTTGAGATGCTTCCCACCAACAGCTGAATTTATCAACTGAGGTAAGGAAAAGGAAATTAGAATTAACACTAAGCCTGATAGTAGTTTATCTTGTAATTTTTGAAATGAAGAAACTTGAGCACTAGCTCCAACAATCCTGATAGTAAAATTCACTATTTTCTTTCAGCACCTCTACTCCTAAGAGCAGTTATTTTCAGCAGATTCAGAAGCAGAAGATCTATATGGATGCTGACGTGATTGATGGTATGCTATGAATTTTATGCTTAAAATAGGGGTCTAAGGGTCATTCCATACAGGTTCATCCAGGCAATTTAACTCATCATAACGGATCATAAACGTTTTCTGAGTAAGCTGTAGAACAGAATATGAACTTCGGCACAGTTGCGTCTTTGTTGCCCAAAAACTCTCCCTGATATGAATTTTTGAAGTTTTGCTCCGCTCAACACAGTTTCTTCCCATAATAGTACTGGTTATCTTTTTTTTTGGGGGGGGGGGTT